>JBBPBK010000216.1:0-169433 GCA_039720395.1 Liquidambar formosana
ATATTCAGGGCACAAACACTCCCAGTGGTATACAATGCAAGGGGGTGGAACTTCCCAAATTATCTGAATATTCAAAGCACACAACATTCTTAGTGGTAAAAAATGCATGAGGGGAATTTCCCACTATTATAAAAAAATAATAATAAAAAAAATTAAAATACCCAATTTATCTGAACATTCAGGCACAAAACACTCCCCAATGGTAAACAATGCTGGGGGTGGAACTTCCCAATGTTTCAAAAAAAAAAAAAAAAAAAAAAAAAAAAAAACCCAAATTATCTGCTACATACACTCCTAGTGGTAAACAATATAGGGGAGGCGGAACTTCCCAATGTTTATCCAAAAAAAACCCAAATTATCTGAATATTTAGGGCACAAACAGTCCCAGTGGTAAACAATGCATGGGGGAACTTCCCATTGTTTATCCAAAAAAAAAAAAAAAATCCAAATTATCTGAATATTTAGAGCACACAACAGTGGTAAACAATGCATGGGGGGAGCTTCTCACTGTTATCCAAAAAAAACCCAATTTATCTGAATATTCATGGCACAAACACAATCCTAGTGGAAAACAATGCAAGAGGATGTGGGGAGGGGGGGAGGGGGGAAACTTCCCATCGTGAGAGAATTGCAATCCCTCAAAAATAGGGATCCATTAAAGGAAATAATATCTGCCTTGCAAGTCAACAATAACGTTGAAACAACAACGTTAGTCATTCCACCATTACTTGGCACTCCCAATTCATCCCCCCTATCATTTTCCTATAATTATTTATGAAATACCTCTATTATTTTTTAATTATTATTATTAATTTTTTTTTTGAACAATTGATAGAACCTACCTTAACCCCCCTTTTACAATCAATAAAAGGATATAAATACTTCTCTATAAGTTTGAATCTAAGATCACTTATCACTCACCTAATAAGTGAAGTAAATGCCATTAGATTACGTACCATGCCATTGACTTAAATTTTCCTAATCAAGAAGATAATTTTATGCCTTAAATATTACTCTATAAATTACACTATAGTTGTTTAATGAGGCCGGCTATTAAGTGAGGCAAGTAGGTATCAATGTTTTTCCATAAGATTGAACCCGAAATCACTCACTTAATAAGTGAGGCAAAAGCCATTAGGCTACCATGCCATTGGCTAAAATTTTCCTATTCAAGAAGCAAATGCAATTAAGTTACATGTCATTGCCTTTAAATTTTCCTATTCAAGAGGATAGATTTATGCCTTAAATATTACATTGTAAATTATACTATAGTTGTTTAATGGAGCTGCTATTGCCACCACAAAAATTTCTTTACACCCCTCACTTATTTTAAATTTTTCAAGATTTGTGAAAAATAAAAAGAGGCTTTCATGAAAATTAGTCATGTTGTTCATTAAAAAAACATCATTTTGAACAACTTTATAGAAGAAATTTTTTTTCAAAATCCATCATTTAAGTAGACTTTTTGTTCTTTTATAGTTTTTGTTTCATTTTTACAGAATATTTTATGAAAAACGACCAAAAATCCCACATTGCATTATGATCTTTGCATTTCTACATATGGGCCTGCCAAATTTAATATCATCTTTGAACGGTAACAAGAATGCAGAACTCTGATTCCACATGAAAATATCACTCTGTTCTTTTATGGTAACATCACCCTGTTTCTTCAATGAACATAAATGACTCCAGTTTGCTCATTTTTCCAAATCCTGACAGGAGGAATAACACATCACTCTAAACGAAGTGGCATGCAAGCACCAATGATGATTCCATTGGACCAACACTTGCAAGAATAGCAGCAAAAGAACCTCCTGATCTAGATGATGATTACATTTGCTCAAGCAACCACCACAAGATTGTGAGGCCTCACAGAGTTCATCGGCGAGGTCAAGTAAAATTATACCTCAGTATTAAAATTCTTGAAGCATTGGCCATTAACTGGCAGGTATTGATCCTTCACCTCATCTACAAGATGAAGCTCGTTGCATGGAAAGAGGATAGTCAAAGTGAAAGATGATTTACAAATTGTCATAAGATGTGCTGAAGAGGTTCATGATAACGCCCATTGAGTCTTCGATACAGGTGAGGGCTGGATACGAATTTGCTTTGCACAAGAGATGTTATGGAAAGCCTCAACCAAATTTCAAAAGTGGTCATGTTGGGATCAGGCACTCAATCCAGCTGGTGAAATAATTTTTTTGTGGTTGCACAGGTTTCTCTTGCCTTCTTTCCCTCTTGAGATTCCCATGTCCCATGGAAGAGCACGCACATGCAAATAATAAGGCTGCTTAATATGAAAGAATCTGCAAATAAAATAGGTGGAATTTTATAAATACGAATCAAATATTGATTTAACTTTGGAAAAACTACAGAGAAGAGGAGAAAAAGAACACAGAAGGTTACCATTAACTTCAATTCTCACTTGAACAAGTGTAAGACCAAGGCTTTTGTTTTTTTTTTTTTTGGGTGATGTAACCAAGGCTTTTGTTGATGCACAACACAGAGAACGTAATGCTGCGCAATGGTTGGAACAGAAAGCTCAACGTATGGTACCATAATTGTTATAATAACATAGAAGGCATGCAAAATATCCCCATATCTCAAAAACTGCAATCAACAAGCTGTATCCACACTGTTTCAGGCTGTTTCCAAAAAAAATTTCACTACCGTGCCATGTCTGGTTCCAAACTTTTAGTGAATTATAAGTCATCATTCTTTTCTCAATGCCTCAATTTCTGTCAACTTTCACTTTCCTCTTAATCACAGTGCCTTCAAAGGCCTACACATAATTATGTATATAACTGGCATGGAGCAGACAGGCACAAAATTCCTAATCCCAACCCAAGCCAAGCCAACTAAGTGTTCTCAAGTGACACCTTGGAAATCAAACGTGGCGATCTTCACTACTGATTAATACAAAAATGGAAAAAATCTAGTCAAGTGATCTTATTCTCAGCTATTCAATTAGACCCATCTGCCAGATGATCAAGAACATCCACAAGTAAAAGAAAAGAACACGTATTTTGAGCTTTATGGAAGGGTTATCAAAAGAAAGGAAAAGGAAAAACAACAATCTAAGTTGGTGATTACATGGTTCAATATGATGCTACGAGCCATCTTAAACAGAAACCCAACTTCCAAAAATGCTGCAGGAAACGACTTAGATGAACAGAGCAATAACAGGAAAAAGGACAAGTGCAATTGAACTTCCAAGACTTAATAGTGGTAGTTAATACCATATGCATGAATCCCCTTGAAAAATCACTCCAGTCAATTGAGTAGTAAATGAGGGCTGCGAGTTTTGAATAATAGCGTAAATCTCCCACACCAATTACACTAGACCTCATTTAACTACACTTGAACACACTGAACAGTAAAAAGAGAAAAAAGAATTTTTATTTTTGAAAAAAAATATTTAATTAAACATTTAAAGTACTAATAAAGATGAGATGGATATTTTTCTCAATGTTAGGGTCTCTAAGCGCCAATCTGCACCAGTTTACAATGTGTAGAAGTGGCTTCAAAAGCAAGAGGCCCTTTGAGAATAAAAACAGGAACATTGAAAATCAGTTCTGAAATGACATATCACTGAAGACAATAAACCATTCAGAACAAGCCTTAAAACGAACTTGAGTGATCAATCAGTACTCAAGGTGAGCTAGAAATCCCACGCTCTTTAAAACACAGGAACAACAAGTACTCGCTCAATATTTCTAAAGCATCACCATATAGGATTTAATTTAATCCTTACCATATGAAAGGTGCAAATCCCTGCAATTGGACAATTGGGCATATCTAGTGCCACCTAGAAGTTTCTCAGAGTGTTGATCCCCAATATTTGGATCGACAACAAGTGCTTAAAGAGATCATACTAAAAAGAGCAGCACACAAGTGCAGCAAGACCAGGATATCCCTAGTGGCTCTTACAAGTTATAGATAATCCTGCAACCACATGAGCAATAATTTCTTACACAAACTCAAGTCCATCACATTGCCATGCTTCCTTAAGAGGTTCAGCATCATCTTCCTATAGTGCTTATTGAATGTGTTCTAAGTTGAAATAACTAAGGTTTAGTTCTTGGTTTGGCAAAAAGTTTCAATTCTAGTTGTGCTAAAGTTTTTTACTTAATTGGATATGCTGATTTTAAGTGTACATGGTGACAACTAAATTTATATGTATATACATTTGACGGGTGGTCGCGAAAGAATGTTGACGACGATGTCCCCTGGAAGATTATCCATCCTCTTGCTCCTCTGTAAATTCACTCACAATGGAGCAGAGTAAGGAAGGGAGAGTCATTGACCAGACAATCACAAAGCAAAAAAAAAAAAAAAAAAAAAAAAAAAAAAATTGCCGTGTAAACTCAACTTCAACTTGAAAAGAAAAAGGAGAACTACCACACAGAGCGATCCACCACTATCCGACAACCAATCTGTGATCACAAAGCTCTTTATCCAACGGAACCCTAAGACACAAGCTGAATCATAGGATATTATAGTATGATTTGAACATCAAGGCCAATAGATTATAGTTATAAATGATTTGTAAATTAGATGAAATTGGAGAGCATGGAGTTTACCGTTGTTGGGGATTTCGGTGAAGACATGAGTGGAGGGAGGCCTAGCATCGATCGCAAACAGAAAGCAGAGAGGGAGTCGAAAGGAAGAGAGAGCAGAGAGAGCAGAGAGAGAAAGAGGAGAAAGCACGTACTGATGTATCCTGTGTTGATGCAGTGCAGAAAGCCGGTGTGGACGACGGTGTGACGAAGGCGGGGGTAGAGGATGGGGTTCCGAAGGCAGAGGAGGAGGCTTGAGCTCCCATACAAGTACAGTACGGAAGAGATGAAAATATATATGTATGTATATATATATATGTATGTATGTATGTATGTATGAAAGCGCTATTACTATTAGCGCTTTCCTTTATCCTGAAAGTGCCATTAATAATAACGCTTTCATTTTAAGATTTCTTTTTTCTTTTTTCTTTTCCGGCATTTGTTATATATACATTGATTTAATGATGAAGAATAGACAAGCATAATTCTATTTCTTATGATTGTGACATGTTGTATTAGGTACTCAAAGTGAACATCTTTATGTGAGGTAGTTATTCTTACTAAAGTAGAGATCTACATGAAATTGAGTTTCTAATGTGACTTTATCTCAAATTGAGAGTAAATATGCATTTCTAATTTTAAATAAGGGTAATTTTGTCAATTATTATTATTATTATTATTTTTTGTTTAAGGGACTTTTAATAGTAATATAAATTAACGTTCTTGATTACAAAAAAATAGATATATGAACGAAAGATCCCATTGAATTGAATTGGGCGTTAGAGTGAACGGTGACCTTATTCAAGTCCAAAAATAATCATGTCGAAAGTCGAAATACTATATTTCCAAATAATAATAATAATAATATAATTGTATAAGGTACCTATTGGGAGAAAAATCTGGTTGGGTTGTATTCTTTTCGCAGAATTTAATAGGCATTAATATATATGACCAGTTAATA
Source organism: Liquidambar formosana (assembly GCA_039720395.1). Lineage (NCBI taxonomy): Eukaryota > Viridiplantae > Streptophyta > Magnoliopsida > Saxifragales > Altingiaceae > Liquidambar > Liquidambar formosana. The sequence goes on from JBBPBK010000216.1 coordinate 5,521, forward strand.
CATTGCTTATGAGTACTCAAGCTTCAATTTAAAGTGTACCCTTTTTTTTTTTTTTTGTGTAGAGTAGAGGCTTAATCCCACTATGTTTCTTCAAAATACTCCAGTATTTTACATATAAACAGAACACCATCCACAATATGCTCCCAATGACATTTTTCTTTTTCTCAAGATAAATAGAGTTTAATTCCAATAACAAAATCAAGCCGTGGAGGTCCAACATTCCCCCATTGTGCATCAGTATTCACGCCAAGGCCATAACAAGCCACACTATGGGCTGCCCAATTACACTTGCGATTCACGTAAAAAAAGCTACAGGACATCAATTTAGGAGACAAACAGAGCATGTCTTTGACAAATATATCATTATCAGGGCAAGATCTTCTCTTACCTTGCAATAACTTGAAAATATGAAGAACATCTCCCTCTTTGTACACTCCTGATGACATATTCTTTTAAATTCATACCAGTCCCCTAATTGTTTGTCTCTCTCTGCCAACCTTCGAACCCTTGGTTTGATGACTATGTGATTCACACACAGCCAACAAAGCTACAAGAAGGGTTGGCAATTGTTTGTCACTGCTCAGAAAGTCCCGACGGTGAATAAGGGTCCCTACATAAGTAACTGCTTCAAAGCAACATGGAAGCCCAAAAAGGCAAATATTACTCAATCTCATGAAGTATCACCTAGACTATACATGTGAACCTCCAACCATAAATCACCTTCTGGTTGAAGTTCAAAGCCATAATAAACTATCTCTACCACCTTATATTGATTAGTCTTGGGATCAAATCCAAACCCTCCAAAAATATGGTGGGGCGATGGCAACAAACCAATGAGCTCAGGAATCTTGATGGAATCTTCATCACAAGGATTACACACATAAAAATTCAATCTATCCATCGAATATTAGAACCAGAGCAAGTCATTACAAGAACCCAATACTCAAAACTCTTCGAGATAGGATGACAGATCATTGAGTTTGAGGGAAGTGTAGTTTCAGGTTTCATCATTTTTAACCAAAACTATTTGGCTGGGAAAGTTCATGGGATCAATATCAGTGATGGTGGTATTAAGGATGAGATCACGAGACTAGGATTGTTGTTGTTGTGTTCAAGTGATCTATTATGGAAGTGCATGTCAATGAAACGCTTGTCGTGTGTTGAATTATGACAGGATTTGCATACGCACCTGCATTGTGCGAAGGATTAACTTGATAGGTAGTTGTGAAAGAATGTTGATGACGACATTGCGTGGAAGATTATCCATCATTTTGCACTGCACATTCACTCACCAAAGGAGAAGAGCAAGGAGGAGAGAGTTGTTGGCTGGGTTTAAATGATGCAAGATCACCACAACCAAAGATACCATTTGCGTATCATGATTAAGTCCGTCCAACTAGGCTTATGGTTGCCTTACCTGGTGCCATGCTTTTAGTCTAAGTATAGCTACCTCATCATTTAGCCAGACCCCATGTAATTAGCATTAAAACTAGGTTGAGTTGAGTATAGGTATCTCATCATTCCTTTTCCCATCGACTCAACCTATGTCCAATCTTCACCTTGGTCTTTTACTAACAGTGCCTTAAATATACATACCCCAGATACGATTAGCATGCAGAAGATTGATTATATGGTAGACAGACGCCAGTTTTGATGATCCAAGCTTCTTCTTCCTGATCAGAACAACACAGAATGAATCTTTATGGGTGAAGGCCTGATTGGGCTGCAAATGAGCCTCCTATGGCTTGGCAGGGCACAAGTGACGCCCTGGAGATCAAGACTGGTGATCCTGACTGTTAATTATTAGAATGGGGACACAAGAAGCCAATCTAATAACGTGATCTAGCTAAACAAAAACCACCTCCCAAATGATCAAAAGCATCCAAAGTGACTTGTGTGGAGTGTTACAAGAGTACATGGACAATAAATAAGGCATGAAAATAAAATTGAATGTATCAAATATTGGAGAAAAATTCCAACAGATTTGGTAAGATTTACTGAAAAAAAAAAAAAAAGGCATTGTGTGACTATGTCAGATAAAAATAAAGATAAATTCCTAATAGCAAATGCATATGAGGAAGGAACTCTTTCATCTACCAATAAATAGAAACAAAATTAATTTTCATGTGCTTGATCAATCATTCAAATTAAACTTTGTAAGAAACAAATTACTTTGAAGTGGAAACTACAAGACAATATGGAGCACAAGTATCAGCATCAAAGATTTCTCATCCTTTTTATTTTCTTTTCCTTTATATTTGCAGGCAGGACAAACAACAAAAACTTTAAAGAGGTGCATGGCAGAGATCGGTCACTTACATCTTTTTTTTTTTTTTTTTTGATAAGGTAAATAATATTATAAACAAAAAGCACTAGCAGTGCAAAGTTACAAAGCACAAAGTGCAAGAGAACCAAAATAGGACCAAAGGCCCTTGTGCACAGGCAGTATACAAAGAACCTAAAGGGTTAGACTACACAAAAAATCAGTGAGGGGCTTCCGCAAGCAAAAATTCGTCGTATCACCCCAACCAAATATCAAGTCAGCAATAATAATTTTGAGCCCTTCCACTGTATCTTCCTTGTCATTAAAAACACGATTGTTGCGCTCTCTCCCCACAGTCCAAAAAATGACATGTGGAACTAACCTCCACACCCTTAAAGCTACTTTGTTTCTACTACTACACCTCCAAGACGCCACAAGCTCGATAACCCTCTTAGGCATGATCCAATACATCCCAAAAAAACCAAGGCAAAACACCCAAAGCTGATAAGTCACTTCACATTGCAACATCAGATGATCCACAGTTTCCCTATCTTTTTTACACAGCACACACCAGCTAGGCAATTGAAAACCTCTCCTCTGTAAATTATCAATGGTGAGGCATTTCCCCCAACAAGCAGTCCACGTAAAAAAACACACTTTGGATGGGACATTAGTAACCCAAGTGTTCGCAGCAGGGAATCTAACTCCAGCCGAACATCTTTGTTGGCACAACAAGACTTGTACCCAAAATTAGTAGAAACGCTTTCTTGACCTTAACTATCTGCAACCAGATACTGCGAAAGGGTTTACCTTTGCTTCAATAGCATGTCTTCTTTCTTGATACACTAGCACAATCCTTTTGCCCCATGTTCATCGCAGTTTTTGCGCCTTTTGTTGATCTGTTTACATCTATGATGACTTTCTTCTGCTCACACTTTGCCCAGTCCTTTAGGATGAATTCTCAAAAAGTCCCGAAGGTGAAATAAGGGTCCCTACATAAGTAACTCCTTCAAAGCAACATGGGAGACCAGAAATACTAAGCACACTCAATGTCATGGCCCTGGTACTGTAAGAAAACAGACCATGACTATTATAAAGCAGCAAATCCTCGCCGTTCTCTTAAAGCACAAAATTTGAAGATATCTAATATTCCACTCAACTTGGCTAGAATTTATAGTGAAATATTTAGTCCAAGACTCCTTAATCCTGTAATCATTTATCACCCACATCTCAACACGATCTTCGAATGAAGAATCCATCAGCGAAAGGTGCCCTCTTAACACTCCCGAAGTATAATCACCACCCCTTAATACAAATTCAGGGAGCGGAAAAACATCAAACACTTCATCGGCAAGATCAAACGAAACAATCGTCTTGGCAGTGCGGCAGCCCACCCAATGAAGAGCTGATACGTGCAAGAAAAGATCCATTCCCATATCTACTGGTAGGGCAAAGATTGGGGATGATTGGGTCACGATAAGGAAGATGCTTAAATTAAGGAGAGAGGTTAGTTGAGTTATCAAGAATCAAGGAGAATAAATGAATAAATTAGCAGAGAATAATGTAAGGCTGATTGATTTATCACAGCTGTTAGCATGATAGTAGGAGTCATTAGTCAACATAGGAGTCTTATTTAAGGCAGAATTGTAAGGGAGAAAAGGCAGGGAATGAATTGTTCTGTTTTCTAGTTTTCGTGCGAAGGTTTCCTCCTAGATGTGGGAGTTTTTCTTGTTTTATTTGTAATCTTCTTCTTGATCCTTATCATTTGGTATCAGAGCAATGATTCTGCCCTGTGAGGAAGAGTGATAATGGCGGAGGGAACTAGATCACAAGAAGCAAGGCGAATGAAGGAATCCATTAAGCAACTACGAGACAGCTACGAAAAGCAAGCAGAAGTTTTGATGGACCTCAAACAACTGGTTGCCGCAATAAGTCTCAAGTACGATCAATTGGCCTCTAGAATAATTCCAAACAATGGAGAACAGGGAGAGTCCTCACATAACTCTCGTGGGTATTAGTCTGGTTCTACCAACTCAATACACATGAGGTATGTTAAGGTGGATTTTTCGAAATTCAATGGAGAAGATCCAAAGGGTTGGGTCTATCGATGCGAATGATTCTTCGATTTTAACAATATTGAAGAAGCTCAAAAGGTGCAATTAGCAGCCATCCACTTAGAGGACAAGGCATTCCAGTGGTTTCAATGGTTTGAAGGCACTCATCAGAGGTTGGTCTAGAGGGAATTCGTAGACGGCCTCAATGTAAGGTTTGGACTTAAGGCTTATGAGGACTCGATTGGAGAATTGACAAAGCTTCGACAGGTAAGTTCTGTCAAAATTTACCAAGAGAGATTTGAAGAATTGTCTAACCAAATAAAAGGCCTACCTGAAGAATTGTTTGTAAGCTGCTTCATCAGCGGGCTGAGAGACGAGATTAGAGCTGGTGTTCAAATGTTCCAGCCAAGGACAATTACATAGGCGATTGGATTAGCAAGGTTACAGGAAGAAGGAGTGGAAGCTGTGGCTAAGCAGTCAAGAGGGCCCATCAAACCATCAACACCCTCTGCTAATCGAACAATTTCTCTTTCTATGGATTCAATTCCACCCATTAAGAAGATTTCCCCAGCTGAAATGGAGGAAAGGCGACTCAAGAAGTTATGCTACAACTGTGATGAGCGGTACGTGCGGGGACACAAATGCAAGACAAGACAACTTTATTTGCTTGAAGGGGAGGACAATGATGAAGGCTTAGATTTGGAAGATCCAGCGCATAAAGAGAAATCTGATGAACCATTGATTTCAGTGCATGCTTTAGCCGGATCGACCTTATACCAAACCATGAGGGTAAAAGGGTACATTAAGAGAAGGCCTGTGACGATACTTATCAATTTAGGAAGTACGCATAACTTCTTGGACCTTGATACAGCCAAACGAATAGGGTGTTTAATCCATAAAACTAATCCATTGCTGGTGGCAGTAGCAGATGGCTCAAAGATCTCAAGTTCAGCTGTTTGCAGACAACTCCAATGGTTCATGCAAGGGGCTGTATTTCAGACAGATATGAGGTTGTTACCTCTAGGTGGTTGTGAGATGGTCCTCGGCGTTCAATGGTTAGCCACACTTGGCCCCATCATATGGGACTTTCAAAACCTTCATATGGAGTTCCACAACAATGGCCGATGACACATCTTGAAGGGAGCAACTACTACCGCAGTAAAAATGCTAGATGTTGGCTAAATGGACAAGGTACTAAAGAAAGCAACACAAGGAGCATTGTCACAGTTGTTTGTAATGGAAACTGAACAAAAAGAGGTAACAGTTGAGCCTGAGTTAGTTAAATTGCTTGATGGGTTTACTGATGTGTTTGCAGAACCAAGTGGGTTACCTCCGCAATGATCCCACGATCACCAGATTCCACTCAAACCTGGCAGCTCTCCAACAAATGTGAGGCCTTACCGTTACCCCTATGTGCAAAAAAATGAAATTGAAAAAATTGTGAAGGAAATGTTGTCTTCAGGAATTATCAGGCCAAGTGTTAGCCCATTCTCTTCCCCGGTTTTGCTGGTAAAAAAAAAAGACGGCACATGGCGAATGTGTGTTGACTATCGGGCGTTAAACCATGAGACTGTGAAGGACAAATTTCCAATTTCAGTAATTGATGAACTACTCGATGAATTAAATGGTGCTCAGTATTTCTCGAAGTTGGACCTACGATCCAGATACCATCAAATCCGGGTGCATCCACCAGATGTGCACAAGACTGCTTTCAGGACCCACGAAGGCCACTATGAGTTCTTGGTTATGCCCTTTGGCTTAACCAATGCACCAACAACTTTTCAAAGCTTGATGAATGAGGTATTTAAACCTTACCTGCGTCAATTTATCTTAGTATTTTCTGACGATATTCTGGTGCATAGCCGCAGTTGGAAGGAGCACATTAGACATTTAACCATCACTTTGGAGCTTTTGCAAAAAAATCAACTGTATGTAAAGAGATCAAAATGTAGCTTCGGGTGTCAAGTGCTAGAATATTTGGGGCACCTTATCTCCAATCATGGAGTAGCAGCTGATCGAGCCAAGATTGAGAGCATGGCCACTTGGCCAAAGCCTACAACACTGAAGAGCTTGCGGGGATTTTTGGGCCTCACAGGTTATTATTGGAGGTTTGTGAGAGATTATGGCAAGATCAGCCAACCACCTACTTCCATGCTAAAGAAGGACAACTTCCAATAGATCGTTGAGGCTGAGGCTGCTTTTGAAAAACTCAAAGAAGCCATGACAACTACACCAGTTTTAGCCATGCCGGACTTCTCGAAATTATTTGTGGTTGAATGTGATGCTTCTGGAGTTGGTCTAGGAGCAGTGTTAATGCAAGAAGGCAGACCCATTGCATTTGCTAGTAAGGCTCTATCAAATAAGAACCTTAGGATGTCTACTTATGAAAAAGAGATGCTGGCTGTGGTTTTTGCAGTGCTTAAGTGGCGACCATACTTGGCAGGATGCCATTTTAAAATCAAAACTGACCATTTCAATTTAAAGTACCTATTGGAGCAAAGGATCACCACCCCAATGCAACACAAATGGCTCACCAAACTGATGGGTTATGACTTTGAGATCACCTACCAGAGTGGCAAGGAAAATAAAGCTGTTGACGCCTTGTCCAGAAGGGATGAAGAGGCTGCCCAAGTCTGGGCAATATCCATGCCAATTGCTCAATGGATAGAGACTCTACAGAAAGAGTGGGAGGAAGACCTTGAAATTAAAAAAATAATCCAGGATATGGAGAAAGACCCAACTATGCAACCTGGTTATAAGTGGGAGCAGAACCGATTGCGTTATAAAGGGCGACTGGTCATTGGCTCCTTATCCACACTTAAGGAGGCAATCCTCAAAGAAGCTCATGATGGACCAGTAGGAGGGCACTTCGGTGTTCATAAGACAATCCATCGTATCAAACGAGCTTTTTACTGGAAGGGTCTAAGACAAGAGGTACGGGCATACATAGCAGAATGTGACGTGTGCCAGCACAACAAGACGGAAACATTGGCGACACCAGGGCTGCTACAACCTCTTCCCATTCCAACTCAAGTGTGGCGCGATATTTCAATGGATTTCATTGAAGGATTACCACGGTCCAACGGTAAGGATGTTATCTTTGTGGTGGTTGATCGACTAAGCAAGTATGCGCATTTTATGGCTTTAAGCCATCCCTACACAGCTATGGATGTAGCTCAAATATTCATGGATCACATCTTCAAGTTGCATGGGATGCCCACCACCATTGTGAGTGATCGTGATCGTGTTTTCACTAGTAATTTTTGGCAAGGCTTGTTTGAGCTCCAGAGAACCCAACTCCACATGAGTTCCGGCTATCACCCCCAAACAGATGGCTAGACAGAAGTTGTAAACCGATGTTTGGAGACTTACCTAAGGTGCATGACAGGTGATCGGCCCAAACAGTGGGACAAATGGCTGCCGCTAGCTGAATGGTGGTACAACACCTCCTTCCATTCCTCAACAAAAATAACTCCATTTGAGGCTGTATATGGACTGCCACCACCAACTTATGTATCATACGTTCTAGGGGACACTGCTGTGGCTGCCGTTGATAAGAGCTTGAGAGATCGTGCTTCAATGATTCGGCTTCTAAAAAGCAATCTCCAGCAGTCACAACACCGCATGAAGCAATTGGCAGACAAACACAGGATAGATAGGGAGTTTGATGAGGGTGATATGGTGTACTTAAGGTTGCAGCCCTATCGACAGAATTCTGTTGTAGAGAGGAAAAATCACAAACTATCTCCAAGATACTATGGTCCATTTCGGGTGTTGAAAAAAGTGGGAAAGGTTGCATACAAGCTCGAGCTACCAGCAACTTCTTAAATTCATCCTGTCTTCCATGTCTCATGCTTGAAGAAGAAGATTGGGCAGCGAGCAAGTACACAAATGGAATTACCACCAACAAGGGAAGATGGGCAAATTCAACTCGAGCCAATTGCCGTGCTGGATCGGCGAATGGTCAACAAAAACAACCGAGTAGTGACCCAAGTTTTAATTCATTGGTCCAACTCATTTCCAGAGGATGCCACGTGGGAAGATCTGTTTCAAATCCAAAACAAGTTTCCAAATTTCAAACCTTGAGGTCAAGTTTTATTTCAAGAAGGGAGGATTGATACGTATAAGAAAAGATCCATTCCCATATCTGCTGGCAGGGCAAAGATTGGGGATGATTGGGTCACGATAAGGAAGATGCTTAAATTAAGAAGAGAGGTTAGTTGAGTTATCAAGAATCAAGGAGAATAAATGAATAAATTAGGAGAGAATAATGTAAGGCTGATTGATTTATCACAGCTGTTAGCATGATAGTAGGAGTCATTAGTCAACATAGGAGTCTTATTTAAGGCAGAATTGTAAGGGAGAAAAGGCAGGGAATGAATTGTTCTGTTTTCTAGTTTTCTTGCGAAGGTTTCCCCCTAGATGTGGGAGTTTTTCTTGTTTTATTTGTAATCTTCTTCTTGATCCTTATCAAGAGCGCCATTGACGAATGCTTTGGAAGCAACTTGCCTGTATTCCAAATAAGGTGTATCCCCTCTAATCAAATAAGGCGCCTCCCCTAGAAGTCTCCATGAAATGTCACCCAGACTATACACATGAAACTCCGATCGTACAGGTACACCATAATAATAAAATATCTCTACCACCTTATACTGATTAGAATTGGGATCAAATTCAAACCCTCCAAAAACGACGTGATGCCCCGGCAACGAGCTCTTCAGCTCAGGAAGCTTGATGTAATCTCCAATACAAGGATTACACACATACACATTGAATTTAAACATGGCATCATATAAGCAGAGCAAGCCATTGCAAGAACCCATTAGTCAAAACTTTTGGAAACTGGGCGGCGATGGACCATTTAGTTTGAGGGAAGTGTAATTTCCGGTTTTATCGTTTTCCACCAAAAATATTTGGCTGGAGAAGAACTCGTCGGCATGGTTGCAGTTGATGGCGGTGTTATTGAGGACGAGACTAGGATTTTTCTTCTGTTGAAGGGCTCTGTTGAAGTGCATGTCAGTGAAACAAGGGCCAAGTGTTGAATTGAGCTAGGATTTGCAAACGCACCTACATTGCCCAAGGGATTTGACGGGCAATCGCGAGAGAATTTCGATGACGATGTCGCCTGGAAGATTTTCCATCCTCTTGCTCCTCTGCAAATTCACACTCATAAATCACAATGGAGCATAATAAAGGACAAAGAGTCACCGACTAAGGTTTTGTGGTAAAGTCCGTCGAAGTCGGCTTATGGTTGTCCACTTGTCCCCATGGAAATTGTACATTTTTTCCTTTTCTGAAAATAAAAAATAAAAATTTGTTGTGAAAAATAATTTAAGGGTCAAGTTTTATTTTAGGTTTCGAAATTTAAAATAAAATATACATTTACCCTTGCTGTTCTTAATATTTCACGTGTCATGAGCTCAACAAGCACATGATTGTGCTATGTTTTTGCAGTACGAGCAAATCCAAGTAATGATTTCGATAATCTTGAAGATCAACACCGACTATGTCGGATCTGGAAGCTTCTTCATTCTTCTTCTTCTCTTCACCACCATTCTTGTTCTCCAGATTTTTCTCCTTCCTTCTCTTTTCTTCTCTTCCTTATTTTTATCTCTTACCTTCCCTCTAGAACCATCTTGATCCACCCTCATTCTTGAGGTATCTAGAAGCTTCCACCGACTTGCTTAGGTCGGCAACAGTAGCTATAAATAGGGAGCACGGCTCCCATTTTGGGCGTGCAAAGTGAGAGCAATTGTGAGTGCAATCTTGTGTGTTATTGAATGTACCATAGTTGTGTGTGAGTGTGAGAGTCCCTAGTGTATATAGCAAGTGTAGAGAACTAGTGTGTGAGTAAGGTGTTCCTTTGTACATTTCCTTTTCTTGTGAGTGGTTGTGAAGTATTTGTGTAAAGTGTATTTTTTACACTATCAATAAAAGAATTATTTTTACAATTCCGCTGCGTTAAATTCTATAATTTGGTATAAGAGCAAGGCAGTCAGGGACCGTTTTTTGAGACGCTCTTTTTGGGGGGATCGTGCACAATCTGGGATTGTGAAGCTGTTTGGTTTGGGACCACACTTACTTGGTGGAGTACGTGAGATCACACCGGGTCACGATGACAGATAGCGTCAACACAACCAGCGGAGTATGCATGCTCAACAACCACAATTACAAGACCTAGCGCAGCCGCATCAGGTCCTACTTGGAGGGCCAAGATCTGTGGGAAGTTGTTAATGGTAGCAACACTACCCCACCTTCCCAGGAAAATGCGGAGGCATTTAGGAAGTGGAAAATTAAGGCAGGAAAGGCAATGCATGCGTTGAAGTCAACGATTGAGGACAACTTGCTTGTACACATAAAGGACGGTGACACACCAAAGGTTGCCTGGGACAAATTTGCTGCCCGCTTCTCAAAGACAAATTATGCTCGACTCCAGCAATTAGAGAATGAGCTCATGAATACCAAGCAAGAAGGTATGTCAATTACTGACTATTTTACAAAAATAAATAATATATGTGGTGAAATTATAGAAATAGACCCACAGTCTAATATTGATGAGGAAAGAATGAGAAGAATAATTATTCATGGGCTGAGACACGAATTTTGCGGGTTTATCATGGCTGTACATGGTTGGCCAACTCAACCTTCAATCGAGGAGTTAGAGAGTTTGTTAGCCAACCAAGAGAGTCTAAATAAACAAATGGCTGGAGTCTCTCTTAAGAATGAAGAGGAAGCACTCTTCACTAATAAGAGAAAAGGTAAATCACGCGGGCATTCTGCAAGGGCTAAGAGCCAAGCAGAAGGTAGGCCCAAAGGACAGCAGGAGCGGAGCTCTCACACAGGGGGAGCTCATCAAGGCAGCAATAAGGATGAGCAGCGATCCAGACGATGTAATATTGAGTGCTATTGTTGTGGCAAGAAGGGCCACTATGCGAGAGACTGCCGGCTCAGGAAAAAGTCAATTGAAGGTAATGCGGCGACATCAAGTAGTCACCAAGACAATAGTGAAGAAGAGTGGGACCTACAAGCATCCTTTGCGGTGTTTGAGCCCACTAAAGAAGACTACTCAGACGATGAGGTAGACTTCGACTATAGAGGAGCAGAGGAGCAGTCCAGCTCTGCCACAGATGAAATAGCTACAACATCTATTGACATTGAGCCAGAGGAATCGGCACTCACTGCGGTGTCCAAGCCTGGAGCAATTAATTATAATGAAGACTGGATTGTTGATTCCGGGTGCTCTAATTACATGACTGGTGACAAAGAAAAGTTGTCCAGCATGTCAGAGTACAAAGGAGGGCATGTCGTAGTCACCGCCAACAACTCAAGGCTTCCAATCACACATGTCGGTAAGACAGTCGTCGTTCCTCGTTTCAATCCTAGTAAGGTTCAATTGCAAAATGTCTACCATGTGCCTGGGATGAAAAAGAATCTGTTGTCAGTTTCACAACTGACAGCTTCAGGCAACTATGTGGTGTTTGGCCCAAAAGATGTTAAGGTTTATCAAAACCTTAATGCATTGGGTACACCTATCCTAGAAGGACGAAGGTTAGAGTCTATCTACGTGATGTCAGCAGAGTCTGCGTATGTAGATAAGACACGGAGGAATGAGACTGTAGACTTATGGCATGCACGCTTAGGGCACGTCAGCTATCACAAGCTGAAGGTAATGATTTAAAAGTCGATGCTCAAGGGTCTTCCTCAACTAGATGTTCGAGGAGATACTATATGTGCCGGATGCCAGTACGGGAAGGCATATCAACTACCACACGAGGAGTCAACGTTTAGAGCAAAGGAACCCTTAGAGCTCATCCACTCAGATGTATTCGGTCGAGTGAAGCAAGCATCTATTAGTGGAATGTGCTACATGCTAACCTTCATTGACGACTTCTCAAGGTACGTATGGGTGTACTTTTTGAAGCAGAAGTCAGAAGTCTTAGATAAGTTTAAAGAATTCCGTGAGAAGGTTGAAGGTGAATTAGGGAGGAAGATTAGATGCTTGCGAACAGATAATGGAAAAGAATATATGTCGGATGAATTCTCGAATTATCTAAGAGAATATAAAATCCGACGACAATTAACCTGTGCGGGCACTCCACAACAAAATGGCATAGCCGAGAGGAAGAACCGACATCTTGCAGAGATTTGTCGGAGTATGTTGCATGCTAAGAACGTGCTTAGTCGATTTTGGGCTGAATGTATGAAGACAGCAGCTCACGTGATCAATAGGCTACCACAAGCAAAGTTGGGGTTTGTCTTACCTTTCCAGAAGTTGTGGAACACTAAACCCACAATGAGTCATTTTCGAGTCTTCGGATGCGTATGCTATGTGTTTGTGCCTGATCACTTGCAGAGCAAGTTCGACAAGAAGGCAATTAGGTGCATCTTTGTGGGTTATGATAGTGAACGCAAAGGATGGAGATGCTGCAATCCCACAACCGGTCGCTGTTATACATCGAGGAATGTAGTATTCGATGAAGCTTCATCGTGGTGGTCACAGCAAGAGGTCGTGCTGCCAGATTCTAAAGACTTGGAAGACATGTTGCAGGAGAAGATGGGGGAGCAAACTCCAGAAGATGAAATACCCCCAAGTTCACCATCATCAAGTAATAGTGAACAAGAGTCCAGGTCACTAGATAGAATTGCAAGTTCATGGCAAACTGGTGTACATCAAAGGACTCCAGAAGAGGCTCGTCCAAGTCAACAAGAGATCGAAGAAGCTGAGCCACTACTCAGAAGGTCCACTAGACAGCGGAAGCCCAACCCTAGGTACGCAAATGTTGCCTTAGCTGAAGTAGACAATATAAAAGAGCCAACAACATTTGAAGAGGCATCTCAAAGCCTAGAATGGCAAAAGGCAATGGAGGAAGAAATCCAAGCACTAAAGCAGAACCAAACTTGGAACTTAGTACCTAAGCCCAAGGAAGTAAAACCCATATCTTGTTGATGGGTTTATAAAGTAAAGACCCGTCCTGATGGATCGATTGAAAGGTATAAGGCTCGACTAGTCGCTCGAGGTTTTTCACAGGAGTATGGTTTAGACTATGATAAAACGTTCAGTCCAGTAGCAAAGCTTACAACGGTACGAGTCCTACTAGCTCTCGCAGCCAGCAAGTCTTGGAAGCTGTGGCAAATGGACGTAAAGAATGCTTTCCTACATGGCGAGGTAGATCGAGATATATACATGGAGCAACCAAAAGGGTTTGAGAGCAGAACCCATCCAGATTATGTTTGCAAGCTAAGGAAAGCTCTATACGAGTTAAAGCAGGCATCGAGAGCATGGTATGGAAAGATAGCAGAGTTTTTAGTCCAAAGCGGATACTTAATGACACCTGCAGACTCGAGCCTGTTTGTTAAGACTCAGGAAGGAAAACTAGCAGTAGTGCTAGTATACGTGGATGATTTGATCATCACCGGAGATGATGAAAGTGAGATCCAAAGGACCAGGGCAAACCTGTTAGTAAGGTTCCAAATGAAAGAGCTTGGAGAACTAAAACACTTTCTTGGACTCGAGGTTGAACAAAGCAAAGAAGGCCTATTCTTGTGCCAACAGAAATATGCAAGAGACCTATTACAAAGGTACGGGATGCACGAGTGTAAGCCAATCTCTACACCCGTGGAGGCTAATGTCAAGCTGTGTTTAAAAGAAGGCAAAGACTTGGAGGATGCAACTATGTATCGGCAGTTGGTAGGTAGTCTAATCTACCTAACACTTACACGACCTTACATTGCATATGCAGTTAGTGTAGCAAACCGATTTATGCAAAAGCCAAAGAAACCTCATCTAGAAGCAGTACGACGAATACTAAGGTACATGAAGGGTACAATTGGCTTTGGTCTCTTATATAAAAAAGGTGTAGAATGCAAGGTGACAGGCTACTGCGATGCTGATTATGCTGGAGATCATGACACACGTTGATCAACTACCAGGTACGTGTTCAGCATTGGATCAGCAGCAATCTCTTGGTGTAGCAAGAGACAACCAACTGTATCTTTGTCAACCACAGAGGCAGAGTATAGAGTAGCAGCAATGGCAGCTCAGGAATGCACATGGCTAATGCAGCTAATGGAGGATCTACATCAGCCAGTGGATTATGAGGTAACTCTGCACTGTGATAATCAATCAGCAATACGCTTAGCTGAGAATCCAGTATTTCATGCAAGGACCAAACATGTGGAAGTACATCATCACTTTATAAGAGAAAAGGTCCTTCAAGGAGAAATAAAGATGGAGGCGATCGGAACAAATGAGCAAGTAGCAGATGTGTTCACAAAAGGACTCAATGTTACGAAGTTTGAAGAGTTCCGACAACAACTTGGCATGACTACACAAGCAGAACTAAAAGAAAAAGTCGGCATTGAGGGGGAGTATTGAAGATCAACACCGACTATGTCGGATCTAGAAGCTTCTCCATTCTTCTTCTTCTCTTCACCACCATTCTTGTTCTCCAGATCTTTCTCCTTCCTTCTCTTTTCTTCTCTTCCTTATTTTTATCTCTTACCTTCCCTCTAGAACCATCTTGATCCACCCTCATTCTTGAGGTATCTAGAAGCTTCCACCGACTTGCTTAGGTCAGCAACAGTAGCTATAAATAGGGAGCACGGCTCCCATTTTGGGCGTGCAAAGTGAGAGCAATTGTGAGTGCAATCTTGTGTGTTATTGAGTGTACCATAGTTGTGTGTGAGTGTGAGAGTCCCTAGTGTATATAGCAAGTGTAGAGAACTAGTGTGTGAGTAAGGTGTTCCTTTGTACATTTCCTTTTCTTGTGAGTGGTTGTGAAGTATTTGTGTAAAGTGTATTTTTTACACTATCAATAAAAGAATTATTTTTACAATTCCGCTGCGTTAAATTCTACAAATCTGATTGGGAATCATGAGCGAAATGCCACTGAATTTCACCCTCTTGTCCCTCAAATGCCACCAGTGTCCATTGCGGCTGATGCAGCATTGGTAGTCCCTTTCCTGGTTGTCAAAGTGACATTATTTATGTGTTGGCTTCGCCATATGCCACATATCGGGCGATGGTAGTGCCTCCACTGGTTTTATAAGGTCATGGGCTTCAATTAATCAATCAGGAGGAGATGAGGCATTGTTTGTTGGTGGATCTCTTCCTTTCTATGACAGGACTGTGATCAAGGACCCAAATGAGATTAAGAGCATTTTCCTGGAGCCAAGTAGGGGGAAGAAAGTTTGAAGGGTCTCAACCCCAAAATCTCCCTACCAGCAAGGTCCGAGCCACCTTTGTAATGACCCGAGCCGACGTCCAGAACCTCAAGAAATGGGTCTCAACCCAGCTCCCTACACTATCACGTGTATCAACTTTCACGGTAACATGTGCTTATATATAGTCTTGTATGATCAAGGCAAGGGCAAGAAGCGGGGAAGAAGTGGGTGAGGATGAGTTTGAGCACTTTGTTGTTAGGGCAGATTGTAGGGCCCTTTTAGTCCCACCCATACCTTCAACTTATTTGGGCAATTGCTAAGCGCGATGTTTCGCGACAGCAAATAGTACCCAATTAATTGGAGAAGATGGTTTTCTAATTGCAGCTGAGGTCATAGGAAAGGCAATTCGAGAAAGGCTGTGCAATGAGGAGGGAGTGTTGAAAGGGGCCGAGAAGTGGATTTCGGATTATGAAGCACTCAAACGGGAGAGGGTTGTTGGGATTGTTGGGTCACCCAAGTTTGCAGTTTATGATATGGATTTTGGGTGGGGAAAGCCTAAAAAGAGCGAAGTTATATCGATAGATATCACGGGGTTCTTGTCACTGTATGAGTGTAGAGACGCGGAAGGAAACCTCGAGGTTGGCTTATCTTTCCCCAGGATTAAGATGGAGGCTTTTGCTGCAATCTTCACCAATAGCCTCTCCAAGGTACCTTCTCTAGGGACTTATGCTAGTAATAATTGAACAAGATATGACAGAACATGAGCATTCGCTATATCTGTGGGAATGGTAACGCTACCATGTATCTGCTTGCAAGCTTGCTTCTTAAACCCATGATATTGCTTGCCAAAATTGGCAGTGATTAATCTATCCTACAGAGAACAATAAACAAATAAACAAACAAACTTGCTGCAATGATCATTGCAACAGATTTCCTATGATCTTCCATTTTTTCAAAATTTGTAAGTACCTGGGTAGAGCTCAGTATGTGAAAAGATCAGCTACCATGGTTGCTGAAACAAGGAGCTGGGGTTTGTGGGGTAGCATCGTCTGTTAACAGTATCACTGTTCCTGCCTCGTTCTTTTAATTTGTATGGCCAGTCCTGCTCAAATGCCATCTTTTTTTTCTTGGGAAGAAGGGAAAAAGAAAAATTTTAAATCTGTTTGAATGGAAACAGATCACATACCAGAGAGCCATAATTTGTGGGTGTCAATAGGTAGCAACAAACACTACAAGAAACACGGAAATACCCGGCAGTCTTGTAGCCGGCAGTCAGTTAAGAGCAGGGAAATATATAGATTAAGGGCAAACAAAGAAGAAAGCCGGGTAATGATGTCAGATTTGCCGGTGGTCCTTTGTTCGCAGGGTTTGAGTGTGCTATCAGCCGGCAAATGACACGTATACCTTTATTTTTCCTCAACTTTTGACTTTGACTGCCCATAAATCCAATTAAAAATGTAAAAAAGCAAGAACGAAAAAAAATTTGCGGGAAGGTATTTTCATTCCCTCCAAATCTCCTATCTCATCAGATATTTCTCTCTGCCTCTCCTACTCTCTCTCATCACATCAGGAAAAAGAATCGTACCAGAGCAATGAAACTCAGACGAAACCCACCCCCATCCCCATCTCCATCTCCATCTCCATAGATCAAAATTCTCTCCTGCTCTCTCTGTCTCATAAAAAATCTCACTCGCGGCGCCGAAACCCATCCCCATCTGCATCTCGTGGAGATCAAAGTCCTCTGTCTCTCTTGCTCTCTCTCTCTCGTCACAAATCTCATTCGCGGCGCCGAAACCCATCCCCATCTGCATCTCGTGTGAAACTTCTTCTTCTTGTCACAAATCGAAGGTCGTCTCCTTTCTTAGGTACAAATTGTGTTGCTTTATCATGATTAACTGAAACCCTTACATTATTTTGGTCATTATCATCTTTGTTTCTCTTAAGTTTTGTATATTTTGCTTTGTATATTTTTCTTCTGCTGGTCAGAAGTGGTGAGTGTATAGAATCTGAAATTCGTGATTGGGAATGGGTTTGCACCGTATGATGAGAATGCAAGATAAGAATTTTGGAGCGACTTTCTTTTTGAGAGCTCAGGGTCTAGAGGCATGGTGTTTAGGTGGAGTTTTTATCGAAGTAAGGAATTTGGGTGTTTGGAGAGGGTGTGCAGGTGGCCCAAGTGGTTTGGCAAGTTTGCTTTCGTGTTTTGGATGGCTTGGTTATTGGTAAGTGTATTGGTGTTGGAGGCCTGTTTTTGGTGTTGAGTTTTGGTGTTGATTTTTTGTGGTGGGGCTGGTTTTTGCGTGGGTTTATTTTTTTAGCTCCTTGCTGAGAATTGTGGCTTGCATGTGCTTCGATGAGTATGGATAATTGTATGGGTTTGTCTTTGACTTTGGTTGGTCTTTTATTGTTCAATGTTGGTTTAGTATATCATTGGGGGTTCAATTTGTATTGTTTGGTTTTTGGATTAATAAAATTAGATTCCTTTTGCTGATTAAAAAAAAAAAAAAAAAACAACAACAACAACAACAACAATTGTCGAGTTCTACAGGTAAGTCTATTTTCCTTTAATTATTTTATGAATCTTTGAGCTATGGTTTTCTTTTTTCCTTTTTTAGCTGGATGTAAGCCATGTATGGGGATTCCTATCCCCTGTTCTACTCTGTTTTTCTTTTCTTTTAAGTCAGTGTTGGGCAAGGGCGGAGCCAGGAATTAAAACTCCCCTGGGCTGGGTAAAAAACTAATAAATAAATATTAAAAAAAAATGAGATTTTTATTTGTTGTAGTGGAGAAACTTCTCCAACCCCCATTTCCCTCCCATTGTTTTTGCTCCGTAGTACGTCTTGGTTGTCCAGTGCATTAAATCGAGAAGTTTCCTCAGTTCCTCCTTTCTCCCCCCACCCCCTTTCTTTTTTTCTTTTTTCTTTTTCTAGGGGCTGGTTATTGCAACCCATAGTTTTATTTGCACACTATTAATTTTAATTTTTCAAGATCTTAGAAAAATGTTTAAAAAAAAAATTTATGTATCTTGTAATGTTTTCTACTAGATAACATCATTTTGAACAACTTTGTAGAAGAAATTTTTTTAAAAATCTTTCGTTTAAGTGGATGTTTTAACCAAAAATGAAACAAATACCGTAAATGGCTAAAAAGTCCACATAAACGACAAATTTTACATAAACTTTCTTTGCAAACTTATTCAAAATTATGTTTTCTAGTGGATTTCGCAATCATTTTTCATAAAAACCTTTTATATTTTTCGTAAAACTTTGATAAACTAAAATTAGTGGGTGTGCAAATGAAATTAAGGGGTAGCAATAACCATCCCTTTTTTCTATTACTTTTTGGGCCTTTTATTGCAAGAACTTGGAAATGTTCTTTTGGGTGCTTTTTACAGTTTTATCACCTGGGCTAAAAGTAAAACCACCATAATAATAGAAGTTAAAAAAAAAATTTGGGCCAAGGCTACCTGGGCTACAGCCCAGTGTAGCCCACTGTGTGCCTCCGCCCCTGGTGTTGGGGGATTAGGTGTTTTGATTTGTTTTCGGGAGTGGTCGTGCTCCTTCACCTGATCTCTTCTTTGGGTGTTCTACTTTATTGTTGGGTGTATCCTGTCTTCTTTTCTTCTTACTAAATATAATTTTTCCGTTGATTAAAAAAAAAAAAAATGGTTCTGTCTTCTCCGTTTTTTTTCCTTTAAAATATTGTTCTCATAGTCTCTAATAATATTTTTTACTATACTCTATCCTGTTTGATAATCACCCTTGTGTTCATCATCATCATTGCGAGCATCATTCATTATCATCATTAACTTTTCTATGGTCATAGGAAAACCTCTGGCAACTAATTGCCTCTTTGAATTGGCTTCAATTGTGAGTCAGTGACCCCATCACTAGGCGCTCCTCTTGGAGTTTTGTTTCTCAAAACATGTTTCAAAATTTGAATAATCTGTAAAATTCGGAAATCACACTAGACAACCAATTAAATTTAATAAATGAACTCAATAATAATAATAAAATCAAGGAAGATCCATTTTCAATTAATATAATCCCAATCTGCTTAATGCAAAATTTATTCTTTAGCAACATTATCAATCCTCTATTGTCAATAGACATTAGATATACTAAACTAAACTAATTTATCCTTCACCTCCATTACCAAATAAAAGTTAAATTTCTTCAAATCTCTATATAAAATTTAAAAACTAATCTCTTGTGCCACTCACAAAGTGCCTATACTTTTTTATCTTTTATTTTGGGTAAGTAAGTGCCTATATTTGTAACATAGTTTATTTGTTTATTGTCCTAGCTTGTAGGTTGACACGTGTAGCTTTAGAAAAACTCAGTTTGATTTAATTTAATTTCAATAGTTACTCTTAAGTTGTTGCAATCATGATTATAAGGGTATAATCATAATCATTACCTTTGTATTAGTCATAGAAAGGCCTCGGCTAATTAAAAGCCTCTTTGAATTGTTTCCAACAGTCACTCCAATATTGGGACCTCCTCTGGGGCACAATAAGAATCTAAATAATCTTATTCATGAGCTCTACCAAGCCCAACTAACAATCTCACTCATAAGCATCGTTGTGAGCTCTGAACAAGCCTTTTTGCAAGCCCAACCGACCCAAGCTTTGGTTTGCTTGAGCTTGGCTTGTTTAATAATCGAACAAATTCAAGCCAAGTCTTTATTGAGCTTGTTCACAAGCTATTTAACAAGCAGATTTGTTTGTTTGTAGCCCTAGTCACAACTTACTAACATGGATCCAAATATTAAATCGAAATGAATTTGCACAAAATGGATTTATGTAGCTGACCCCATGTAATAGGGATTAATGGCTCTGTTGAATTGAGTTGTTAAAAGTTATTAGTGCTTAATTGCTTATGCAGTGGATTGGATTTGAATTGTGAAAGTTAAGTACAGGTTAATTGTGTTCTTTTCTTTTATGTTATTACCTCATTTTAGGTTGTTTATGCTCAAGTTTCCGATGGAAAATATATTATATGTTTACATCACAGATCTTTTTGGTTGTTAGTGTTGGTTTGCATCCTATTAAGTTGTTTTCTAATTTGTATATTTGCAAAGGAATACTACAATTTGAGCATAAGATACCTTGCTGTTGAAAAGGCATGGTTATTTGTGGAAAGCATTGATTAGGGAAAAAATGATTTTGAATCTTCGGGTGTTGCCATATTGTGAGATCCAAATGACGCTCTACTACATATTATTGAAGTTCGTTGGGATGTATTAAGATGTATTTATGTATCTCATTAAACCATTTTAAATTTGATTCTTGAAGTTCATTGGTAGGTATTATCTTGGTTCATTGTCCATATGGGGGGACTTGAAGCATCAAGTTTTTGTTTGTTTGTTTGTTTTTTTGGTGAAAAATATTGAATTCTATCGTCTTGCTCTATTTTTTCTTTTGTGAAGTTGTCTTCTTCTGTTTTCTATTCCCCCCCCCCTCCCTTTTTTTTTCTTTGGGTTTTTGGGCTAAGGAATATTAAGAGGGTGCCACCAAAGGTCATTTATCAGCTGTCTAGCACGACAGATGCACCCACCCACTCCTTTGTATGTTAGGCTACACAGCTGGTAGGCATAAATTTGTTTCTTGCCCTTTCTTCCCCAAATTTCCACTCTACCTTCAAAGCATGAAACATGGGAGATTTTTTGCTTTGTACAAAATAATGTTTATACGAAAATAATGTTTATATGAAAAAAATGATTAACTAATCCATTCAAAAATGATTCTTTGTTTTGTAGAAAATAATGTTTATACGAAAATAATGTTTATATGAAAAAAATGATTAACTAATCCATTTAACAATGATTTTTTGTTTTGTAGAAAAGAATGTTTATACAAAAATATTTTTAGTTTTTGTTTAAGCTTTACTCCTAAATTGTATTGCTATTAATCTGGCATGCTATCAATGAATGTGTTCATGATTGTACTCCTAAATTATGTTGTTTATGTATTAAGATTTAATATATATATATATATATATATATATATATATATATATATTTATATTATGCATGCACATTTGAATAGTCTCTAACTAAAGAAGCATTTCGATAAATGAAGGGTAGTTAATCTTAATCTTTTGTGTTTCTCACTTAAGTTTAGTGAACAATTGCAGTTGTGTAAACACAGGTAAAAGTGATAAGTCACTGTATGGATAAGAGTTGGATTCAAGATAAAGATAGGACAAGCGTTGTATACTTGGTAGGACTCAATCAATTTATTGATTATGCATTTAAGAATTTATCTCGCGATGGAAAGATCATGTGCCCTTGTGTTAATTGCAACAACTGTTATTGGCAAGAAAGAGAAGATGTTCTAGACCATTGCATTTGTGATGGATTTGTTAGGAATTACACCCGTTGGATTTTCCATGGGGAAGCTTCATCATCGTCTTCCAGCTCCTCATTTGAAAATTCAACGTATGGTGAAACAAATCCTCAGCATGATGATATGCATGGACTATTACATGATAGCTTTGGAGTCCCAAACTCTACTACTGGGGCTGCTGATCTACCATATGAGCCCACTGAAGGGCTTACTGCAGAAGCTGAGAAATTTTTTAAGTTAATAAGAGATGCTGAGCAGGAATTGTACCCAGGCTGCAAAAGCTTTTCTAAACTCTCTTTCCTTGTTCGACTCTTTCACATAAAGTGTCTTGGGGGATGGAGCAACAACTCATTCACCATGACGCTTGAACTTTTTAAGGAAGCACTCCCTGAGGGTGAAACCTTACCAGAGTCTCTCTATGAAACGAAGAAGATTATAGGGAACTTGGGGCTTGGGTATGAAAAAATTGATGCATGCCCTAACGATTGTATATTGTATCGGAAGGAGTATGCCAATGCTATTAAATGTCCTGTATGTGAGGCTTCTAGATGGAAGACTTATAAGAACCCTGGAGATGATAGTAACCCTGTAGATGATGGTGCAACTTCATCTAAAAAAAAACGAAAAATCCCTGCTAAGATCTTGCGTCACTTTCCCTTGAAACCAAGGTTGCAGAGGTTGTTTATGTCATCTAAAACTGCTTCTGATATGAGATGGCATGAAGATGGTCGTACTAAAGATGGGATCATGAGGCATCCATCTGATTCCCCAGCATGGAAAACTTTTGATTCCTTGCACCAATCTTTTGCTTCAGATCCTCGCAATGTCCGACTTGGATTGGCAAGTGATGGCTTTAATCCATTTGGGACAATGAATATTAGTCACAGTACATGGCCTGTAGTTTTAATACCATACAACCTGCCACCATGGATGTGCATGAAGCAACCTTATCTCATGTTATCAATTCTTATTCCTGGTCCTTCTGCACTTGGAAATAACATTGATGTGTATTTACAACCTTTAATAGATGAGTTAAAAGATTTGTGGGAGGATGGTTTGGATACTTATGACGCCTCAAGCAATCAATCTTTTAAGATGCATGCAGCATTGTTGTGGACTATCAGCGACTTTCCAGCATATGCCAACTTGTCAGGATGGAGCACAAAAGGGCATTTAGCTTGCCCTTCATGCCACAAAGACACTTGGTTTTATTCCTTGAAGAATGGTCGTAAGACATGTTTCTTGGGCCATCGTCGATGGTTGGACCAAAACCATAGATTCCGACGTGATAAACGAGCTTTTGATGGTAAAGTTGAATTGAGAGATGCACCTATTCCATTATCTGGGTCTGATGTCTTACGTCAGTTGGGTGACATTAATGTCATACTTGGGAAGGAGAATCTTGAAGTGGTTGGGACTAAGAGAAAGCGCATTTCAAATGATGATTTGCCATTCAATTGGAGGAAGAAGAGTATATTCTTTGAGTTGCCATACTGGGAAACAAATTTAATTCGTCACAATCTAGATGTAATGCACATTGAAAAGAATGTGTGTGACAGTGTAGTTGGGACATTATTAAATCTTAGTGGGAAATCAAAGGAGGGTTTAAGTGCTCGTGAGGACTTGCGTGAAATGGGTATAAGACCTACACTTCACCCAAAGAAGCTTCGGCCTGGGAAAGAATTTTTGCCTCCTGCATGCTATACATTGTCTCCTAGTGAGAAAACTGCATTTTGCAAAGTTTTGAAGAGGGTTAAAGTTCCAGATGGTTATGCAGCTAATGTTTCACGAGGTATACATGTAAAAGAGCGCAAGATATCAGGGCTCAAGAGCCATGATTGTCATGTGTTAATGCAACAACTACTCCCATTAGCTGTACGAAATATCTTACCCAAAGATGTGAGTTCAACTATAATTGAATTATGTGAGTTCTTTAGGGAATTATGCTCCAAAGTCAGCGAAGTGAAGAACTTTGAGCAATTGGAATCTCGTATTGCACTAACACTTTGCAAGCTAGAACGCATTTTCCCTCCAGCCTTTTTTGATGTTATGGTGCATTTGCCAATCCACTTAGCCAGTGAGGCTAAAGTTGCTGGACCGGTTCATTACCGTTGGATGTATCCCATTGAGAGGTTTGTTAACAAAGCTAAATTTATGCAATATTGTCTATCATTTTGTTTTCTTCAAATTTTAATCAATTAAATTTGTGTGCTTATAGGTACTTGCTTACACTCAAGTCCTATGTACGTAATAGAAGTCGTCCTGAGGGTTCAATTGCAGAAGGGTACCTAGCAGATGAATGCTTAACATTTTGCTCAAGGTACTTGCATGGTGTTGAGACAAGGTTCAATCGACCAATTAGAAATTATGATGGAGGTAATGTTGAATCACATCAAGGGTCGTCTATTTTCTCAAATCCAGGTCGTCATTTTGGGAAGTCGGAGATGTTTTCTCTAGATCACACTACACGAGACCAGGCACATCGATATATGTTGTTTAATAGCAACGCAGTCATGCCATTTATTCAGTAAGACACTTATTAAAATAAAATT
Organism: Liquidambar formosana; assembly: GCA_039720395.1. Taxonomy (NCBI): domain Eukaryota; kingdom Viridiplantae; phylum Streptophyta; class Magnoliopsida; order Saxifragales; family Altingiaceae; genus Liquidambar; species Liquidambar formosana. The sequence continues at coordinate 29,902 of JBBPBK010000216.1, forward strand.
AGTTCATTTATTAACTAAATGAAATATGATGCCTTCAATTATAACACAAACTGATTCAAATGTAGGGAGCACCTTGAACTAATCAAGGCGCGACATAGTAGCAGACGACCAAGGGATAGACGACAAAAGGATATAGAACGCATTCACCATGAAGAATTCCTCGGATGGTTTAGAGATCGTGTAAGTAATTACTATTATATTATAGTATGATAGTAATCACAAGTTTAGTATTTATATTAAGAAGATATTAACAGTGTTGGGTAAATATATAGGTTGAAAGTTTGCGTCAAGCAGGGAATGAGCAAGTAGACGAAGATCTCAAATGGTTGGCTCGAGGGCCTAACAGTGCGGCACGAAGATATACAGGGTTTATTATAAATGGGTTTAGGTTCCGCACCAAGAAAGAAGAGAAGGAAAGAAAAACTCAAAATAGTGGAGTTGTCATGAATGCAAAGATCTCGAGTTTTGCAGGAGCTAATGATAGTAATCCTGTTATCGGCGATGTAAGTTACTATGGTGTTCTCACAGACATCATAGAACTTGACTATTATGAGCACAGGAAGAAAGTGTTGTTCCGATGTGATTGGTTTGATGTTTTATCTCAAGGTAGAGGAATTAAGACAGATGAATATGGGTTCACGCTACTCAATTTTTCTAGATTAATCAGTACTGGACAGCAACAATTTGATGAACCTTTTGTGTTCGCAACTCAAGTAGAGCAAGTATTCTATGTGAAAGATTCTGAACAACCTGATTGGCATGTGGTTATCAAGACCAAACCTAGAGATATATTTGACATGAAAGAGCAAGAATCAAGTAATGATGAGACATTTTGGCAGAGCGAGCCACTTGTTAGTAGAACAATGGAAGATGTTATTGGCACAAGCGATGACCATATTCAGTGGGTTCGACCAGATGTACCTGGAATCGTGGTTGACGTGCCTGTAGAAATTCCCCAACCTATTAGAGAGGACGTATAAGATTCTTAGTTGTAATTGTCATGATTGGTGTTGTTTAATTTTGTTAGAATTATGTGGGACTCATGTGGTCTCTCTCGCTCAACATTAGTACATTTTGGTTCCACTGTGTTGATTTAAGTAATTAACTTAGTATTATAAATTCATAATTGTAATTTTCTTATGGTAGTATTTTAAAGTGGTGTTTTCCTAGGTGTTTAGTATGAGCTTGTATGAAGTTATCTTAGGTTTATTTGTAAACAATCTTAAAATGGTTCTCTTTTTTGTAAGACAGTTGCCATGATGCATACTGGAACTAGCATCCAGCAACCTGCCAGCAGCCAAGTAGCAGCTAACAACCAGCAGCAGCTGAACTCTAGCCAGCAGCCAAGCTCTAGCCAACAACTAGCAACCAGTACACTTGTGTTTTAACTTTTCAAAAATTTAATTTGTGTTTCTATATCCTGATTTCATGAATTCTAGCATGGTGCCCTTTGCTGAATATAGAAAAGCCATAAAAAGGGCAGCAACTTATGCAATTATAAGCTACTGACTTTCTATTTTGTCTGTCTTTATGATTTGTTGGTACAAAAAAAAAAAAAAAAAAAAAAAAAAGAGAAGAGAAGCTTCACAAGGTGCCTAAGTCTTAATGCCATGCCCAATGGAGAACGGTTGAAGATTGATTATTGTCCAATAACCAAGCAGCCTGTGGGGCCTTATGCGTCCAAACTTGCTAATTACTTAGGCACACATGCTCGGAATGGGATTCAGCTCCCACTAACTTATGCAGATTGGAGGTATTTACCTGCCCAAAAGAAGGATGACGTTTGGCAGCAAGTTCAGGTATTAGGAAACTGTTTATGATAATTTCCCATTATTAATTTATAATTTTGCCTTGCAAGTTATGTGTATTCTTTTGGTACATGTGTTGCAGTCAAAATTTGAAGTTGATCCATGTTTAAGAGACTGGGTTGACAAATCACTAGGAAAGAAATGGAAGGACTTTAAATCTGATCTAAAGGTTGCTCACTATTATACTCATGAATCTCGTGAAGAGCGAATAAAGGACTGTGATATCAGGGTTGAGAAAGATCAGTGGGAGTTTCTTGTGGACTTTTGGGACTCACAAAAGGGGATGGTATAAGATTGTTCATTTAATGTATTTGATAACTGTAAAATATTAGTGAGTAATTGTATGTTTTTGTGATTATAGGAGCGCAGTACAACAAATAAAGGTAATCGTGCACTACAAAGAACCACCCACACTTCAGGATCAAAAAGCTTTGCTCGAGTATGGAAAAAGGAGGTAATTTTGTGGTTTTTTGGCGACTTTGAATAGAATTATTTTTTCCTTTTTTGTTGTGTTGCTTTTTTTTGCAAAATTCTCTGAGTTACTAATTACATGTCTAAATTATTGATGATAATCATCAACATTGGCACTAAATAGTAGATTAGAGCTATAGCAAATTGAATTTTATGCTTATCAGTATAATTAAATTTTTATTCTTACGATGGTTACTGTTAGAATTACATTGTACCTACTTTAACACTTAATTAACGAATCATATTTGTCCAGGTATTCTCTTTTTTATTAGAAGCAAGTGAGATGAAATTTCTCATGGGGCAGTAAATCGAAAGGGCATCTTCTTGTAATAAAATGATGTTTAAACCTTCTCTAATCTGTAATTTTAGAATTAGTTAAACTTTCACTTGACTCAATATTATGTTTACATGTGGACAGAGGGCTAAGAGGACTGATGGGAAGGAGCCAAGTCGAGCACATATATACATTCTCACCCATTCGAAAAAGAATGGGCAACCAATGGATGCTCCAACTGCTGACATCTTTGTATGTTTAGGTTTTTTAAATTTACATTCTTTTTCTTAATTTTTTTTCTCAAAATTAAGGGTTGGTTTTTGAAGTTGCAAATGTTGGATTGCAGTCAAAGCTTCAAGAAAGAGCTGCTCAACTTCCCGAGGATGCACATGACGAACCAGCCAGAGATGATGTCTTCAGCCAAGTACTTGGGAAAGGAAGACGTGGCCGTGTAAGCCCATATGGTTTGGGTGTCTGCGAGACAAGTTTATGGGGCCGAAAAACCAGCCAAGATGAAGAACTGAGGGCCACCAAGGAGGATCTGAGAATTGCTAATGAGAAGTTGGTAGATACTAATGAGAAATTGGTAGCTACTAATGAGCAATTGGCCGCTACTAAGGAAGAACTTACTGGGGTGAAGGATGAATTAACTAATGTGAAAGGTGAACTCTCCACTGTCCAATCACAAGTCTCTCTCATCTTGTCGAGTCTGAAACTTGCTAGGATGCCTAATGTTGTAGGTGGACCATCTGAGACCTTGAGAGAGGTAACATTTCACTTGTACTTTAGATGTGTAATAATTACATTAGATAATTTGATTAATATATAGTTCATTGTCAGGTATATAAAAATATATATGTACTAAGAATTTATTTATATATCCTAGGTCCCTGGGGATATAGCCAATGCTCCTATGACTTTTCCAAACATTGGAGCACGCTTAGCAAGTCACCCGACTGCATCACATGAGGTATTGGATTACTATATCAAATTCTATTATTATATGTTATCATTAATATATAGTTTGTTGATAGGTGAAATATATTCAGTTGATCTAGGTGTGATGCATGGGTGTGTGCAATAAAGATCATTGACTATGCATATGAGGAGTGGGGACATTGAATTAGTATTGGCAAACATAGAGTCTCCATGTTTCTTCTTTTCATTGTGTTGTTTATGCAATTGTGTGAATCCAGTTTTAAAGATTTTCAACCAAACATTGAATTTTTAGGGATTTCAATGGAAGTACGATCTTCGTCTTCTCTAGGCCAGCAAGGGAAGGGAATTCCCTTTAGGTGAAGAGTTTGGCTATCCTAGAGGGTTACCGAGAGACATCCAGGTTGGGCCACTCCCAACTTCTAGTAGAGGAGATTCTTATCCTGTTTTAAGTTGGGTAAGGGTGAGTTGTTTGGGGTCGCATTATGCGTGCATTGATAGTGAGATTATAGATCTAGTGAATTCTTTGGGATTGCAAGTTAAGCCAGTGGCCAGATCAGCAAACAAGCTGGCAGACTTGTTCACAAAAGGGGGAGGGGGATTTCCACTTTTCAAACCTTTAGAGGACTCTTTTACTTCCCATGTGGGGTTAGATGATGGTTGGGGACTGTCTCTATACATTTAGAGGACTCTTTCGTGTATAGAAGATCTAAGACATAGATTATGTATTTTAATGAACTCACATATTTTTGAAGAATATGAGCTACAATTATTAGGTAGGTTCCAAAAGCACTACATTGGAACGTAATGCGGAAACAAATCCGGATTGCTTGAAGAAATTAAGTCACAACTGTGAGCTGAGTCAAGTACCATATGGCTCTTACACAACTACAGTTGACCTTTTTAATTAATGATGATAGCTTATGTGGGGGAAGATAGAAATTTTGGTCTGTCTCCTATATATTCTATTAGGACTTCTCATGTTATTTGTATTATTTGGTTTTGGTTTGTAATCTTATGTAGTGAATAGTGATACTTTTATTCTTGGGGGAAAATTTTGGTCTTAACTATTGCTCTTCTTGATGCACATATTCTATGACAATTGGTTCCAGTAAATGCATGAGTGTAATTTTAATTTCTTGAAGCAATTTTCATTAGATAATTACTGAAGAAATTTTCATTAGAAAATTTTATTGATATACTGATTGATACTAATAAATTACCTGGCAGCCTGCTTCCAAGAGGGTGTAGTTTGCAATAGAATACTGCAGCATTAGTATCAGAATTACCTTTGCCTTTGCCTATCATTTTAGTGGAAATTACTTCGTTTTTTTTCTAATATTTTTGCTCAAGTGACAAGAACAGTGACTTCATCATGTTATTGTTACCATTAAGTGTTTTCCCAGGTAAACTTTGTCACTATTGCCACTAAGCAAGGAGACTAAATTTTAGTTTTTTCCATATGAAGTGAAGGAGTTAAGAAATATTCTAGAGTGATTGACCATGGACTCTAACCATAATGGTGACTTTGTCCAGTACCACCATCAGAATAACTATAGAACAACTGTGTTTTACATGGGTTCATTATCCTCTACAATTGAATCCCACACTTCAAAAAAATTCTTCCTTTAGGTTGTGTGGTTTATTGGTTGCTTACTTAACCTTTCATGGAATTATCCATGTACATCACTAGTAGCCAGTAGGCAGTAGCCAATAACATTCCTTAGGATTTATTCTAGTTTTTCTATATTATCTTTTAGTGGCTTAGTTCTTTTTGCATGGATTTTTCTTATGCACCTGTAGTTCCACTTGTTATCATTACATATCATATTATTGGAACACCTTTATTATTTTAACTTTTATTATGAAATGTTTAACTGTTAATATAAATAAAATTTAGAGTCTTTTCTTCAATTCTACATTAGTGTATTCAAATGATGAGTGAATCATAGATGAAGATATTCAACTAATCTAGTATGACATTTATTTTTTTAATACAAACCAACTATTCTAATTGGTTTTTAATTGCCTCATGCATCACTATCATTGATTTTCGTTGAATCATTATCATTTAATTGGTTTCTTAATTTAGTAGCAAGCCTCTAACAGGATCATCTTTTAAGTCCTGTCATATTTATTGGTTGGTTGTTTTGAAATTATGTCTATTTAGTTTGCCTTTGTTAAAGGGCTAGTGTCCCATATGTGTCTGACATGGACATGTATATGATAGGGTTTGTTGTCTTGGTACTTTTAAGCTTTGCTTATGACTACACTTATAGGTTATTGTGTTTGTATTTTGTTTGATATAGTTCATTCTTATTGTAAAGCTTCTTACTAGTTTAATCTATATATCAATTGCAGATTCGCCAAACAAAAAGAAGAAAGGGGAATTAGTGGCAAGTAATCTCACTGCAGATGATTAGTTAGGAATTAACTTTTGATTTCATGACCTATAGCTCTAGTTTTGGGGCAGATTTTGTGCAGATTTTGTGTTTGAACATAATCTTAACAACATTGCAAAGGCAAAAACATTGATTGTATTTTGGATTTTTGATCCTAAAGTTGGAATAGCGTGAACTCTAACTTTAGTGTAGATATTTGGCCTCAACAGGGAGAAAGGTCGAATATTATTAGCTAAATGGATGTTGCTTAGAATTTTGTGATGGCTAGCTTTGTATGAAGATTGAATTATATTTTTAGCCATTAGTTTGAATGAGGGAACCTGTGATGGCTTTGTATGGCAATTGAATTATACTTTTGTCGCCTGAACTCTAAAGGAGTGCACTTGGTGCGTTTTGTACATCAAATTAAACCTTGTCAATTTCTTACAGGTTATCATCATGTTATAAGTATTTTGATACTTTCTTTCGAATTCTATATAAGTATAAATGTAAGTTGGAATGGGATGAATGTAATATTGCATGTTCTTAACTTTTGCACACAAAAAAAATAAAAATGTAGGTATGTTTGGGAACATTCAATTTGAATTTTTTGAGTGTAGTTAAACTGTGCAGAAGTGTGCCTTTGTTTTTTGTCTCAATATAAAAAAATCTAGCATTATATGGTTTTAAAATCAGCTATAAAATGGTTATAAAATCTGCCAAAAACTGGAGCTCTAAAGGTTTGGTAATTGGCCTTGCGTGGGCATCCACAACCAATTAATAAATTATAAAAAAAAAAAGAAAGAGAAACACATCCCGGCGGTCTTGAACGCCGGAGAAAACAAAACAATTGTTTTCTACCAATTGTCCAACATGTACTTCCCGGCGATTCGGAATGCCGGCAAATTCAAATAACGGATCTTTTTTTAAACTTATTAAGATGTGTTGCCGGCGGTCACGAATGCCGGCAAATGTAAATAAATTGTTTTTTGAAAACTTCCCGGAATATATTTCCCGGCGTTCAGGAATGCCGGCAAACATAATTAATGATTTAAAAAAAAATTATTTTAATAATATTACCGGCAAGCAGGAACGCCGGCAATTGAGTCCATTGGCTGCCGGGAAAAAATATTTGCCGGCTGTTCTATATTTTACGCCGGGAAATGAATTGCCGACGGCAACTACGCCGGTGGAAATCTGGCCGCCGGGAAGTCGCCGGGAAAACAATTGCCGGCAGTTTTTTTAATTTTTGCCGGCGTTTTGGACCGCCGGGAAAATTGTTGATTCTTGTAGTGAAAAATGATGCTGCATGCTAATTTCATCACACAAACAAAGAATCAAGCGCAAAACACTTCAAATTGTTTGTGGAAAAATTTGTTTTGCCATTAAGTAAATTAAAAAAAAAGGGGGACTTTGGCCATAAGTCCATAAAGTTAGACTTGTGCAGCTATAAGTTTATTATAAAATCTTATTTAGTCAAAAGTCCCTCTTAGATATTTTCAGACGATATTACCCCTTCATATTATGTAACAAAAGACTCCTCTTAGAAAGTTACATATAATCAATGTAACTGTTTTTTTTAAATATTTTTTTATACATAATTTTATATTTATCATGAGTCTTTTTCCTAATTTTTCCCCAAAAAAAAAAAAAAAAATCAATTAAATCTGGACAAACATCTACTTGTCACTTAAGTATATACTGAACCCACAGAAAAATAGTTACATGAAAAAAATTACTTTTAAGTCAATTGTGACTGAATTTTAGTCACAAAATATTTAAATCTTACAAATTTTTTCAAACACATCAATTTAACTGATTCAATAGTTATATCTAATAAATTTAATAATTTTGTATGGAAATTGTACAAAATTGAACCCACATTAAAATGGTTACATGTTTTTTATTTTAAAACCGATACATGTAAATATGTAATCAATGTAACTATTTTTTTTTTATACATAATTTTATTTTCATCATGGGTTTTGTTTCGAAAAGCTCGACGAATAGATTTCAAATATATAAATTTTATTGGAAATCAATATCTAGATCAAAAGTTATGTCATTTTAAAATTTGAAAACAAAAAATAACACTTAAGGGTAAACTTGACTTTATGCATTTACCACAGTTACAAAAGTAAACTCATTTTACTTAAAAGTGGACTTATGGTTACATAAGTTTGCTGCATAGACTTATGCCTCTATAAGTCCTATAAAAGTAGACTTTTCGCTAATTTCCCAAAAAAAAAAATAATGATAATAATAAGTGTTTTGAATAATAATTTTCTTAAAGAACTATCCAACTTAGTGGAAAACCTTCAAAACAAACCCCATCCTCAACCCATGTAATCCACACTAGAGGTGAATTAAACTCAATTTTCTTTCCAATGGTGTAACCCATTACAATAAAGTACCCTCTACCTTGCTCGACAAATGTTTCATCACAATGGGTCTTGGAACTCACACCCACACAAAGAGGCCAAAGCTTATTAGTGGTGAGCCCATTACTTGTATATTAAGATTCTTTCTTTCTTCTAATCTTAATTCCGATGTGGGACAAACCCACACGTGACCACGATAATGAGTACTTTTCCCCACGTGAATGTTGAATGAGTTGATAGCCCTTATTGTTGGCGCAAGTTTGATTGAGGTGCATGTTGATGAAATTGAGATGGGTGACTAGGGTTTGCCAAGAATTGCATACGCACTTGAATCGCATTAGAGATTTGATGGGCAATCGAGAGAGAATGTCCATGATTATGTGCCCGTTTGGCGCTGCGGTGCAGTGGCCCAAAAGAGCTTTTGTGTCCAAAAAAGTGTGTTTGCGAGTGTTGGTATTTCTTATAAGTTGCGTTGACTTTAAGACAAAAAAGAGCCTAAAGCTCTTCCTGCTGAAGTTGAGGTGCTGGTGCTTTTACGGGAAGAGGAGACAATCTCTACTCGGGAAGAGATTTTACATTAAATGAATCTTTTATGATTGGACCACATTACCCTTATTTATATTTTGAAATAACAATTGTACCCATGCATGATCTTCATCCGTGGGTAATTGTTCATTTTCTTTAATCCTAGATTCATATTAGAGCAGGCACTTTTATAAAAAACAAAAGGTAGTATAGATCTCTTTAGTAAGTAATTAATACAAATAGTTATATGAATATAGGATCTCTCTAGTAAAAAAACAATAATAATAGTTAATACAAATTGTTATATGTTCTTCTAACAAATTGTTTTTTTTCAATCTCTACGTTATTGTAATGATTGTAAAATAATTTTAATAAGCATTTAAAATTTATTTTACTCCAAACTTAAAGAATGGGTTACCAAATAGAGAGAGAACTTCTATGGTGAGGTTATTATAGTCAAATTCTGGGTTAGAAGTGCTATTACATATATTGTCACCAAACAAACAAAAAGCTCTTCTTATATTAGAAGTTCTTCTAAATAATTAGCAACCAAACACTAACAAACCTCTTTACAACATCTTTTTCATATAGATCTTTTAAACAAAGCACTTTACTAGAAGATACAGTGGTACCAAACAGGCCCTATATCACATGGCATATGGCGCGACATCATCACCATTCTGAGGGTACTGGGGTTTTCTTCCATTCGAGACAGCTGTGAAAGCGTTTAGGGTTTTTTTTTTGAAGCTTTGGCTCTCTGCCACAATTTGAAGAACAGAGTAGACAGGTGAGAAGCCCTAGAATTGAGTTGTGCCCTAGGAATTTGGAATTTATAGAATTAGAAGAAACGAATTTAGAACGCTTGGTTTTAAAATTGAGTTGATGAAAAGGCATCAGCTGGGCTAGCTTTATCAAAGATTTAAATCACCCTTTTTTTTTCTTTTTTTTTTTGGGTGGGGGGGTGGGGCTAAGGATTTACGTCAGATATCATAACATTTAAAATCAATCAAAGGATTTCTTATGAATGATTTAATACTGGACGTCCCACACCATCTGCACCCATTAGACGGTATAGGTTCATACGCACGCACGTGAATGCCATACTTCGCAACATTGAATCTGTGTAGGATATCCTATTGTAATCTGCATGAATCTTATTAGTTAAAAATAAGCTTTCAACATTGGTATAAAGATTTGCTCATCTACACAGATTGACTTCGGCAAGTTCAGCCACTGCAAATACCTCCATTTGAACGCCAAAACTGTGCCATTTTCATCTCTCCACGCCTAAAACAACATCATTGATCTTAACAATTTCTCATTGATTCCAAAATATTATGAATTCACTGTCACACAATGAATCATTGCAAGAAATTCCCCTAGTACAAAAAATTTTACTCAAGAGTTCATGACGTAAAAATTGAAATTTCTTCGTTTGGTTTAAATTTTATTTTGAATGATTAGTCATTCACAGTATATACTTCTCAGATTTTTATCCAGAAATATTTCTTCTTACTCTCATATTCATTCTTTTCTTTTCTTTTTTGGTGAAGTGAATTTGTATTAGAAAAGAAGGGCATAGTCAATGCATATAACAGAGAGACAGTCACTAGCCATAAAAGAAGAACTCCTAATGGAGAATAAGGGAATCAACAAAAGAAATGAAAAGAGGGGCTTATTGTCATATTTATTCTTGGTTTTCATTATTCCCAAATTAAGTCTTACTATCCTAATGAACTCCAACATCCTGAATAGTGTTAGGGCTGAATATTATTCAAATCTTCAATTTTTGTCTACAGACATTGCATCCTTTTTGTATACACATTTTATCAGTCTGTTGATGCTCACAAATTAATTATCAACTTTCAAAGATAATTGAAAGATAAAAGCAACACCGCAGGGTAGGGCTAGTGCACTAAAGAAAAAAGAAGCATCAATGTCAGGATTCCCATCTTTGCATTTTCACAAATGGAACTGCCAACATGAATAGTTTCTTGAATATCATATATGAATGATAATAAAAATTTAGAAACATCGATTCTACATTAAAATATCATTTATTTCTTTTATGGCTACATTGCTCTGTTTCTTCAAAAGACAAGAGGCTCTTCAGTTCACTCATTCTTTCCAATCCTGATAGGAGGAATACCACTTCACTTCAAACGAGCTGGCATTAGAGGCATATAAGCACCAATGATGATTCCATTGATCTAGGACCTGGAATAATAACAGAAGCCCACCAGGTGGTAATTACATTTGCTGAAACCACCACCACAAGATTGTGGGACCTCATGGAGCTCCTCTGCGAAGTCAGTAAAAGAGTACCTCAGCGTCAAACTTCTTGAAGTATTGGGCATTAAGTCAGCCAAGAGAAGTGTTTCATTCAAATGCTAAAAGCACCCAAAGGAATAAAAATATCCCTCTCTCTCCCTCTATATATACCATTTGTCACCTCGTATTTTTTCATCCTTGGGATGGAATCCAAACCTAAGCACAGCTAAAACATTTTTTGGATGAGGACATTAAGTGGCAGGTATTGATCCTTCACTCTTAGCCAAAAAAAAACAAACAAGAAGGTATTGATCCTTCACCAAAACTACTCATAACAGCATAAACACCGTTATCCACAAGAAGCTGTTTGCATAGAAAGAGGATGGTCAATGTAAAAGATGAGGTACAAATTGCCATCAGCTGTGCAGGGGAGGTTCATGATTGCATCCATTCTCCAGGTGAGGGGTGGCATATGAATTTGCTTCGCACATGCTAGTGGCCTTCTATTATCCTCTAATCTCTTTGAAGCAGGAAGTCATGGATTCAATCTAGGAAATTGTCAACAAACACTTACTGGTGCCAGCTTCAAAAATTTTGTGAAGTAGACAACAATAACAACAAATAAACTTTCATCACTCAGATTCCATTATTCCACTATAACTAACAAATAGTTGTGCCATTCTTGCAAAGCAAAACTTATATGAAAATGTAGCAATAAACAAGGGGGGATAGGCTCACTGAATTAAAAAAATTTAAGACTAGTAGTAAATATCCAATGCATGAATCCACCAGATGAATGACATTTAGTGTATTGGTACTTACCAAAACTCATGAACAAACACTTCAGCTACACTAGGTCTTGTAATCCCTGCACAAACAAATACTGAACAATACATAGAAGAAAAGGAAGATAGGAAAGGCTATTACTTTAACATGGGAGAAGAAAATGAAGTTGTACACAATAATGAAAATTTTCTGAAAGTTTAAGCCTATTCTGGATAATGAATCTTACACTACAATGAGATGGAAAGTTTTCTGAACGTTCAAGCCAAATATCAATTGCCATTAATTTACAATCTATGACCAAGATGTTAAGTACATTTGAAGAAAGAAAAAAATAACATCGAGATTCAAAACGCCAGCATCAAATACCACTAAAGGTACAGAACCTTCAAAACAAGCCTCATCCTCAACTCATGTGATCTTAAACTCAAGATGAGACCTAAAATGGATTTGCTTCACAGGCTGTAATCGTATCTGCTTGTGATTGTTGACTTGCCACTCAATTCCACCATTGTCTTTAAGAAAGATACATTTCCCTTTGAAAGTAACTTCATCAAGTAAATTTTATTACTCTATAACCCAATTTCGTTCCTTAAAGTAAAACTAGGGTCTCCATGTAGTAGGTCAATATATCTACAAACTCTAGAACCCTATGAATACGAAGATCCTTAACTTGCTGGACTTTAGTGTCATATAAAGCCAGATCTCCACCAACACGTTGCAGTATAATTTCACCATTCTTCATGACACCTAATGGGATTTGAAATTCTACACACAAATCGAAAGTGAATTGTTTAGTCCAAGACTCTACTGCACCATTCTCTTTCATTACCCAAATATCCATATGCTCTTTCTCCCCATCTTTACAATGAACGAATAAAGAAAGTGAATCCTTCAAAGCTGTTGCAGACAGGTTTTGCACACAATCATCACAACAACACTCTGGGAGCTTTATTTCCCCAAATACCCCCTTAGCTATATCAAGAGATAAGATGAATTCATAACGACTTTCTCGTCGCCATGCTTGCCACCCAATGAGCAACTCCATTCACGACATGATCAATTGAAGTGCAATGGATCACGCACGGAACAACATTCTGAATCCTTTTCCAAGAATTAATGCTTTGCGAGTAAATCTCCACAACGGGTGGAACTTTAAGGGAGAAGGTCCTAAGAGAAAGTTCACAATCTGCACAGTAAAGAAACCTGAACACCCTGTAATCGTTAACTTGAGGGACGAAACCAAACACAAGATGCATGGAAACAAAGGTGCCGCGGTTATGAGAAATGGGTACGACCTTGAACTTTCGAATGGTGGGGTTCCATAGATATGTATCGTGGTTATCACAATCAAAGGAATTAATGACAGAGACGCAGTGCAAGCCATTGCAATACCCATGTACCATGAACCATCTTAACAGACTCTTGAATGGAATTTCAAGTTTGGTGTGCTCGACGAAGGATTCATCAAAACGTAATGACAATTTGTTAAACCGGTTTCCATTCCCGACGATGACAGACACTTTGTTACCGGTGGAAGTTTGATTGAGGTGCATATCAATGAAATTGGGATCATGGATTAGAGCTAGCCAAGATTTTCATACGCACCTGAATCGCATCAGAGATTTAACGGGTAACCTTGAGAGGATGTCGATGAATATATCGATCGGAATATGGAATGACGCCGTCTCCATTAATCTAAGGGATTTTTGGTTGGGGTTTCTTCCCATTGGTAAAAGGGTTTATCGTTCTTTGGCTATCTGCAACAAGTTAGAAAAGTAGATAGATCAGGTAAAAAGACCTCGAGAGCAGCAGAGATGAGAGAGAGAGAATATGAAGCCGAAGCGGCGAAGCAGATGCACTAGGCATGTTGGTTAATCTTGACCAAACATGGCGTTTCATGTGAAGCAAGGTCCAAAACGCAACGATGTTGCACCGTTCTAGCAAGACATATTGTTAAACACACCCTGTTTAAAAATGAAGAAACCCCTAATGCTTGGCCTTTAACCCCGCTTAAAGGAAATTAGGTTGCACTGTGCCCTAAATATTTTGTGAATTTAGAAATTCAATTAACGCCGCCATGTTAACTGCTATTGATGAAATTAAAAATGGCCACGTAATATTTTTATATCTAATTTAGTAATTTCATAAATAACGATTAACGATTGCGTTAATTGCTAAATTTGAAAGTTGTTTTTGGACAAATTACAACCTAATTTTTTTTTTCAAAAGATACATGCAAAAGGACTAAACATTAAAACGTACCGTCTTTATTCCCCCCCACCCACCCAACAAAAAAAAAAAAAAAAAAAAAAAAAAAAAAAAAGAAAGAAAAAACCAAAAAAACAAACCAGCGTAAAACACAACAAAGAATGCACTTGCCAAAGGCAACATTAAAACGCAGTGTCAACATAGTAGCTCCTAAAGTGGTTTGTAGGTACTTGGATTTAGCCTTGTGCTGATGAAGTAACTAAAATTATCAAAATGACCTCATAAGTAATTTTTTGATCTTTTAATTTGAGCCATCAAAATCTGAGTTCAACAACTCATATTACCCTAACATGGTGCTAGGCTTTTTAAGCGTAGCACTAAACACAAGCTCAGTCTACAGACACCTCACCATATACATGTTTAGTCCTATGCTCCATCTCGAATTCATTATCGGATTTTAACCAAGTTATCGACCCCTTTTTTTCCCCAACAAACTACCACATTCCAAATTAATCCAATGACAAATATTGAATTAATAGTTGACACGAATGCTTACATCAATCAGTGACATTTTTGAAGAGGGGAAATGCTATGTATAACAACTTATGTGTAGCACTAAAATACACCACGTTATGTAGCACTATATGTATAGACCAAAACTCCATCAATTTATTTAATAGATTTATTTTATTTTATTTTATTTTATTTTGGCTAATATGATTTAGGTGCTGCACATGATGTTGTACAAAAGGTGCTACGTATAGCATCGCCCTTTGACAAAATGACAACCTCCAAACCCACGGAAAAAGGGAAGGCGAGAAAAGATTTAAAAATAAAAAAATTGACAACAATTTTGCGGGATTGAACCCACTACCATCTTCTACATTTGATCACTTGATTGCTATACATGCATAATTTATCAATTTACCTTTTCATATGGAAAAGAATACTTAAAAAACCCAAAGGCCGTAGAAACATATAACCAACGTCAATGACCCTTGGGTTTAATGGTATGTGCCATTCCAATAGGGGTGTGGGGTTTGTAGAGATTCTGGTTTTTACTTCGCATTGGCACGTATGTGAGTGTGCGTGCTCCTATTTTTTGGCCAAAAAAAAAAAAAACCCTACAACTATTTGCAAAATAAAAACCATAAGATTCATATCTCAATAACAATACAAGCATCAAGACACAATCGATCGATTGGGTGCGGCGATGAGTGGTAATATGCCCACATCGGTTCTTCCCATTGAAGATGGCTTATCCTGCCTTGAGTATATAATTTGAGAGAAACTCTTGGCCCAACATCAAATACTCGATCATCTGGCTTCTTTCATCCTTCAATTTCTAGGAAAACTGATTGATATTCAAGCCCATTGATCTTTCCGAATTTCTCATAAAAAGCTCCAATGTGGATTAAAGAAACTTTGGTATATGTCGGAAACCATTTAGTGGTGGTTTAGCTTGGACAGTGCCATCCATCTATAGAAATCATTGACCACGGCCCCTTCGATGAAGCAAGCTGCATTTACTTATCGCCAAACAATTGACATTGCAACAGGCGTCAGCTACTGGATGTTTCTCATCACTTCATGATCTGATCATGAGCAGTGCAACAAAAGGACATGCACTCCTGATTTTAGGTGACTGTCCATCACCCACCATATAAGCATTCATAACCAAAAACCAAGGAGAGACCAAAACTAAATAACTTTCAAGGCTCTTCTGCAAAGTTTTCATTCCATGGACCCAAAAGAAAGAAAGAAAAGAAAAAAATGGTTCTACTCCAAGATCAAGCTGAAAAACTAACAAAAAACAGGAAACAAAAGTGCACCTAGACATACATGCACTTATAAATCAGGCCAATATATTTTATCAATAATTCATCAGCTAAGGTCATATTTGTTTGTCAGTTCTATTCTTCTTCTTCATTTTTTTTTTATAATTTTTTTAATTTTTTAGCATGGCCTGATGCCCTGATGCAATTGTTTGATATCATATTGAGAGTAAACTAAAGTAGTGAAAAAAATAGGGGAAAAGTATTATGAAATACCAAAATGGATCTTGCAACTGCTACTTGTCTTACTTAGCTACCTGATCGAGGACAAATTAAGAATTTCTTATTTTCATATTGGAAAATGTTTTCTGTAACAGTTCATTGTTACGGGCACATAGAATTCATATATATGAGCACATAAGGATCATTCAAGTCGCATTAATTCTTCCAAATTACCAAAGATTGCCGCACCTGTTTCCAATTATATAAGAAAAGTAAATAAAAGGATTAGGGAAGGCTGGAAATTGTCAAACAATCACTTCAACGTGGCCAACACGGCTTATAATTAATGTTACTTGGGTTACATATGACACGCAATTGAATAATTCAATTTAAACATATAGTCTATATATATATGCTTTCACTCTTCAATGGCTATTGCCTAAGCCAGCAATTGAGATTACAATATGGCCAGAGGCTTCGTTTATCTTGGTAGTAACCATGCAGATGAGGTGGGTCTCGTGCAGCAGACCTCCGGTAGCCTCATCTTGTTTTGCATGATCATCATGTCCCTCTCAATCATATCAATGGTCATATTTGCTTGTGTTGATTCAGGCTCCGGCAACCCTTCCAAGAAAAGACATCAAGGTGGTCATGGAGGTCATGCAGGTGGTGATCATGGACATGGAGGTGTTAATCATGGTGGTCATCATGCTGGTCACGGTCATCATGCTGGTCACGGTCATCATGCTGGTCATTGTCATCATGCTAATGGATGTGGTGGCGGAGGTGGAGGAGGAAGCGCATGTGGTGGTGGAGGTGGTGGCGGAGCTTGTTAAAGAAATGGCAGTCAACTCTAAGAAACCCCACTCTTCTCCTCTTCTTTTATTTTAAAACCATTTTCGCTGACGTATCTCTCTTTCTTTCATATATAAATAAAAATTTCTTTTGCCGACCAAATAAATAAAATCCATTTTCATTCACAGTTTTTCAGAAGTCTACGTTCTGTGGAGTTCCTCTTACAGAAAAATCAATATCATTTTTCAATTTTTATTTCTCTTTGAAAGGAGAAAGAACTTGTAGCATACATATTAAGTTTGATAGCATGTATTCCTCTAGTTCCGTATTTCTTTTGGTACTAGAAAATATGTAATGTTCAAGGTATGTACTAGCCTGTGATTCCTTGGATTAAAAGAAATGTTGAGACCATCTCCTTCACCTATACGAAAATCCCCTACATGGGTTCCCTAGAACGGCTAAATAAAGGGAGTATCCTTCTAGTTTGGTGCCTTGTCACTCCTCAGTTGCAGTCAGTTCTTTTTTTTTTTTTTAACCAAACAAAGAGTAAGCCAAATCATTAGACCTAGAGTAATTCCTACGTGATATACAAACTATTCGTAAGCCTATGCGTCCGATAGTAATGAGGTAAAGACTCGAATTCGAAACCTGTAAGTCTTTTGCCTCTCAACTCCAAGTTATCAATAAGAAAAAGGATAAATTACATTAAGATCCCCTCTAGAATATGACTATTATAGATACACCCCCTCATGTTTTTGAAATTACATTAACACTCCTTACTTTACAAGAAAAACTACAAAGAGACCCCTTACTCTAACTTCCGTCCATTAATCCGTTAAATTATGTTCAATTTTATCCTAACTACCCTTATTGGATGATAACTTCCATATTAAATACATATAACTCACTAGTCCAACATGTTCATCCAGTACTTTTGAATTTTTTCATTATTATTGATAAACAACTAAAAGATAATATATATATATATATATATATATAAGAAAAATGCTAAAAATTTTAAATTTTTTGTCAAACTGATGTGGCAGATGTCATATTTGCTCCTTAGAAACAATTATTTATTTAATTAAAATTTTAATTGATTTGCAAAAAAAAAAAAAAAAAAAAAAATCGATTTGCCAATTAGTTGCCATCTCATTTGAGTAAGTAGATTTGGGCAAAAAAAAGGGCTATGTAGCACTACTCATTACAATGGGGATGCACATATAGAGGTGGCAACTTGGTGAATCAAAATTTTTTTTTTTTTTTTTTGGCACATCAATTAAAAATTTAATTCAATAGATAATTGTTTCTAATGAGCAAATTTGACGGCTGCCACATCAGTTGGACAAAAAATTTAAGCTTTTTGGCATTTTTCATATATATATATATATATATATATATATATATATATATATATATATATATCTTTTAGTTGTTCATCAATAACAAATATAAAATAATAAATAAAAAAATTGAAAGCTAGATGAATGACTGATGAGTTATATGCATTTAACATGAAAGTTGTCATTCAATAAGGGTAGTTAGGGTATTTTGAAAAAAATTGAGAGTGATTTAACGGATTAATGGATGGAGGTTATAGGGAGGGGTCATTTTGTAGTTTATTTTGTAAATTCGGGGGTCTTAATGAAATTTCAAAAATGTGAGGGGGTATATCTATAATTGTCAAATTTCATAGGGGTTCTTAATATAATTTACCCTAAGAAAAATTAGAGCAGCAGCTACAGCTGCCACTGGGGGCAAGATTCCTTAGGTTGTAATAGGCTCAGCACAACTAGTACACCATCATAGGTTTCATTTAGTGCATCGTATGTGCCAAATCTTCTGCACCATCCGAATCTTTCATGGATATTTTGATAAAACCAGCGTATGTAATAATGTAAATTACACAATTTGTTGATTTCTTCCCATCAAACTGGCACTATTTGATTGCACTTTTTAAAAGATCTTTTTTTAAGTAGGAAAAGTCATTTTTTGCTTTCTTGCTTTTTGCTTTTAAGTAGAAGCAATAAAAGCAAAAGCACGTTTAGTAAAATTGATTTTGTCGATGATCTTTTGGATATAATGAGAAACTTTACCGAGTGGTAATTATGAAATGAGAAAACTAGGTGTGGAAATGATTCTCTGTTTCTAATTGGGGCATGGATGGATTTAACTGCCCCTTCCAAAAAGAAATGAAGGAAGAAAAGGAATTTAGTGGATATAATGAGTCGTGGTGGCTTCGGAAGGAACCTTTTGAGTAGAGGTACTGCACACTAAGCTCAAATTACTCTTATGTGAAAACAATTATTATTACTACTTTTTGAGAAAAACCTAGAGGATTAAGTTACCCTTATTTTCACAAAATTTTTTTTTTTTTCAGTAATTTTCATAAAATTTGTACAAATAATTCATAAAATGTGGTGACATTTGTCTGAAAATTAAAAACAAGTGAAAACTCGCTGGCAGTACGTCCAAATATGGTTGTGAATTCCGTAATTAAACCAAATCAAATTCAAGCTTAAGGGAAAAAAAAAAAGGCAAAAAGAAGAGAGAGAGAGAGAGAGAGAGAGAGAGAGAGAGGGAGAGATTTCAACTAACCATCCATTGATTAGAAACCATGGTTATAATGTTGTTGAGCTAGAATCATAGTTAGTAAAGGTTGTTCATGTCTTGCCCCAGAGAGCAAAGGTTGTTCACCTAGAAAACACTACCCCTTCAACACAATTTTATTTGTTACGATGCCTATATTTTCTTGAACTTTTTAGGTGGTAACTGGGACCTGCACAGTGATGGATCCCAATTACGATGCCTATATTTCAACTAAAATTTCTCTATCCCGCTCAATAAAAGCCAGCCTAATGAATATTTAAGACTAATAGAATACAAAAAAGTTTATCGACGACATCACACATTACTTGGAAAATAATTCTACCCATTATTTTATTGCTCCAAGATTTCATTAACTATTCTAATGGGGGATACAATGTTTCCAATTACAATTTCATAAGATCATTATTATCTCTTGCGAGCATCGTAATCATGGATCTTAGTCCTCCTCTTTTTGGTATAGATTATGTCAAATAATAATAAAATTAGCCTGTCGGTTTGATTATGTAATATTTTAATGCCAACTACTTAAGCAAAGCAAGTTTTGGTCTGGCCTCCAACAAGAAATTGAAAAATTACTATGGGGGCGTCCTTTTGGGTGTATCGATGGGCTCTCCTTTAAGGGGGATACTGAGTGAATCCCAAGATGAGCCTTGTTATTTGATAGTGCCGTCTTCAAGGGTCGCATGTTATAAACACTTCACTAAAAAATGTCACATGATGTGACTACATGTGCTAATCAAAGTTTCATGTATTCTCTCATCCGACGTCAATTGACCATAGTTCTCCATTATCTTTTGAATCAATGTTTGGTTAGGTCAATTATAACATATTTTCAACTGAACATATACCAATAAGACACCAGGCTCAACGTGACAAAGATGATGACATCACATTTATTGTGGATTGGGTCCTCAAAATAGTTAAATAAATAAAAATATGAGAAGGGTCTGGTAAGAGTGATGAGGATGCCCTTATAGGAGAAAGACTCTGCCAGCAATATGACTGAACAAGTATAGATTCTTCGCCGTTGTCACCACTAACAAGGGGTAATTTTCAATGATTTGAGTCCTTGGTGGTCCAAGTTGGAGACATGGTAGCAAACCAAACAAGTGGTAATTATGAGATGAGAAAAATAGGTGTGGAAATGATTCTCTGTTTCTTATTGGGGCATGGATGGATTTAACTGCCCCTTCCAAAAAGAAATGAAGGAAGAAAAGGATATTAGTGGATATAATGAGTCATGGTGGTTTGGGAAGGAACCTTTTGAGTAGAGGTACTGCACACTAAGCTCAAATTACTCTTATGTGAAAACAATTATTATTACTACTTTTTGAGAAAAACCTAGAGGATTAAGTTACTCTTATTTTCACAATTTTTTTTTTTTTTTTTTTTTTGCCGTAATTTTCATAAGATTTGTACAAATAACTCATAAAATGTGGTGACATTTGTCTGAAAATTAAAAACAAGTGAAAACTCGCTCGCAGTACGTCGAAATATGGTTGTGAATTCCGTAATTAAATCAAATCAAATTCAAGCTTAAGGGAAAAAAAAAAGGCAAAAAAGAAGAGAGAGAGAGAGAGAGAGATATTTCAACTAACCATCCATTGATTAGAAACCATGGTTATAATGTTGTTGAGCTAGAATCATAGTTTAGTAAAGGTTGTTCATGTCTTGCTCCAGAGAGCAAAGGTTGTTCACCTAGAAAACACTACCCCTTCAACACTATTTTATTTGTTACGATGCCTATATTTTTCTTGAACTTTTTAGGTGGTAACTGGGACCTGCACAGTGATGGATCCCAATTACGATGCCTATATTTCAACTAAAATTTCTCTATCCCGCTCGATAAAAGCCAGCCTAATGATTATTTAAGACTAATAGAATACAAAAAAGTTTATCGACGACGTCACACATTACTTGGAAAATAATTCTACCCATTATTTTATTGCTCCAAGATTTCATTAACTTTTCTAATGGGGGATTCAATGTTTCGAATTACAATTTCATAAGATCATTATTATCTCTTGCGAGCATCGTAATCATGGATCTTAGTCCTCCTCTTTTTGGTATAGTTTATGTCAAATAATAATAAAATTAGCCTGTCGGTTTGATTATGTAATATTTTAATGCCAACTAATTAAGCAAAGCAAGTTTTGGTTTGGCCTCCAACAAGAAATTGAAGAATTACTATGGGGGCGTCCTTTTGGGTGTATCGATGGGCTCTCCTTTAAGGGGGATACTGAGTGAATCCCAAGATGAGCCTTGTTATTTGATAGTGCCGTCTTCAAGGGTCGCATGTTATAAACACTTCACTAAAAAATGTCACATGATCTGACGACATGTGCTAATCAAAGTTTCATGTATTCTCTCATCCGACGTCATTTGACCATAGTTCTCCATTATCTTTTGAATCAATGTTTGGTTAGGTCAATTATAACATATTTTCAACTGAACATATACCAATAAGACACCAGGCTCAACGTGACAAAGATGATGACATCACATTTATCGTGGATTTGGGTCCTCAAAATAGTTAAATAAATAAAAATATGAGAAGGGTCATGGTAAGAGTGATGAGGATGCCCTTATAGGAGAAAGACTCTGCCAGCAATATGACTGAACAAGTATAGATTCTTTGCCGTTGTCACCACTAACAAGGGGTAATTTTCAATGATTTGAGTCCTTGGTGGTCCAAGTTGGAGACATGGTAGCAAACCAAACAAGTGGTAATTATGAGATGAGAAAAATAGGTGTGGAAATGATTCTCTGTTTCTTATTGGGGCATGGATGGATTTAACTGCCCCTTCCAAAAAGAAATGAAGGAAGGAAAGGATATTAGTGGATATAATGAGTCATGGTGGTTTGGGAAGGAACCTTTTGAGTAGAGGTACTGCACACTAAGCTCAAATTACTCTTATGTGAAAACAATTATTATTACTACTTTTTGAGAAAAACCTAGAGGATTAAGTTACTCTTATTTTCACAATTTTTTTTTTTTTTTTTTTTTGCTGTAATTTTCATAAAATTTGTACAAATAACTCATAAAATGTGGTGACATTTGTCTGAAAATTAAAAACAAGTGAAAACTCGCTCGCAGTACGTCGAAATATGGTTGTGAATTCCGTAATTAAATCAAATCAAATTCAAGCTTAAGGGAAAAAAAAAAAGGCAAAAAAGAAGAGAGAGAGAGAGAGAGAGATTTTTCAACTAACCATCCATTGATTAGAAACCATGGTTATAATGTTGTTGAGCTAGAATCATAGTTTAGTAAAGTTGTTCATGTCTTGCCCCAGAGAGCAAAGGTTGTTCACCTAGAAAACACTACCCCTTCAACACTATTTTGTTTGTTACGATGCCTATATTTTTCTTGAACTTTTTAGGTGATAACTGGGACCTGCGCAGTGATGGGTCCCAATTGGGGTCAGATATTCTAATGGATTCTAATGGATAATTTATTTTGACATTTTCTTGAGGTTGGTAAGATAAGAAAAACATCAGCACATGACACAAGACATGGTACTTGTCTTTATATAGGAATAGGAAGAGTACCGGGAGACTTGAATCCTTATCCACTGATTGCCATTACTCCCATATATAAGTCATTAATTGCTATAAAATCTTCTTTTTGCCCAAATAGAAATCCCCAAACTCACTATCACTTGAAGAGACTTCACAAAAAAGCCTTCCGCATTAAGTGCTTCAATTTTAACACTAAAATCTAACTGGTAGGTAATTAAACAAACATGCATAGCCCATTTTGGAATTAATATTTGAAGGTTTTTTGCCACCTTTTAGTAAAATTTGTCTATCCTGCTTGATAAAAGCAAGCCTAATTAATATTTAAGACTAATAGAATACAAAAAAGTTTATCGATGACATCACACATTACTTGGAAAAGAATTCTACCCATTATTTTATTGCTACAAGATTTCATTAACTATTCTAATGGGGGATTCAATGTTTCCAATTACAATTTCATAAGATCATTATTATCTCTTGCGAGCATCGTAATCATGGATCTTAGTCCTCCTCTTTTTTATTTCCTCTAAGCAAACAGTTCTTTTTGTTTTTACAACTTTTTTCTTTCAAAAGCAAAAAAGATCTTAAAATAAGTGCAACCAAACGATGCCTATATTTTTCTTGAACTTTTTTGGTGGTAACTGGGACCTGCACAGTGATGGGTCCCAATTGGGGTCAGATATCTAATGGATTCTATTGAATAGTGATCAAGTTGATCATGTGTAACAGATCAGCTTCATTGATGAGAGTTCATCACATGATTTGTAAATAATTATCTCACTTGAATATAGTCTAATATATTGAACAAAATGTTCAACACAAAGCAACCAATAACATTTGTAGACAATTGACTTGCTTAAACTTAACGGTAGTCAACCATTACCCAAGGAATTCATGATCGAATACCATTTCTTCATATGAATTTTCTCGGATAGCAATGCCCATCACACTGATCATTTGATCAATATTAGCAAACTAAATATGGCAAATCCAAGCCGGAAATTATTTACATAAATTCAATTAATACGTCAGTAATGATGATGTACCTATATATTAAACTGCATGGTGACCTTGATTGTCATTAATTGGGATGGGGATGCAGAGTGCCAATCTAATCAAGTGATCTAAATACAAAAACCACCTCCCAACACTACAACAAATCAGGCTTTTGGTGACAAAAGATTTTTGTCGCGAAAGCAACTCCAATCGTCGCCAAAAAGTATTAGCGACGAAAAAATTTTGTCGCCACGTCGTGGCTAAAAGAGCATGGCAGAAGACTATTGGTGACGAAACTCTGTGTTTGTTGCCAAAAAGAGACAACATTACCGACAAAAGATATATAGTCGCCCATTAATTATCCATTAGCAACAAAAAAATGTTGTCACCAAATTGAATCATATTTGTCACCAATCATAGAATTTTGTCGCTAATATTTATGAAAATATTAACAAAAAAATACCCATTTAGCGACAATTTGCTATTTTATCTCCCATATTCAATCTTTACCGACAAAAAAAATCGTTGCCAAATTCAATTATATTTGTTGCCAATCATAGAATTTTGTCGCTAAAATCTATGAAAATATTAACAAAAAATACCCATTTAGTGACAATTTGCTATTTTGTCGCCCATAATCAATCGTTACCGACAAAAAAAATCGTTGCCAAAGTGAATAGTATTTGCCGCTGAAAAGTAAAATGGGTAACATAAAAGCATCAATCGGCAACAAAACTATTTTGTTGGCAAAATAATAATATTGTCTACGAATTACTTTCGTCGATAAAAACTAAAATGGTTAACATAAAAACCTCAATTGGCGACAAAACTATTTTGTTGGCAAAACATAAATATTTTCTATGAATTACTTTCATCGATAAAAGAGTTTCAAACATTATACACGACAAAACTATTTCATTGCCACTATTAGTCACCAAATAGGGATCGTATTAGTTAAAAAATAAATTCGTCGCAAATAGCCTTTAAAAACGATTTACAATGAAATAAATTTTTGTGCAAATATTGCTCCACCAAATTAGGATCCTATTAGCTATGAAATAGTTTTCATTTAAAAGGCTTTCCAAAAAAAATATTATTTTTGGCAATAAAATTATTTTTATGCCAATTACATTCCACCCCCAATGAAAGGATCCTATTAGGGATGAAATAATTGGTTGTCAATTCCTATATAACATGGTTATAAATCATAACTTAATTGCAAATACTTATATAACCTGATTACAAATAATAATTTTCATCATCCAAATAATTAGATTAAGCATAGTCTCGATACAATATTAATATTCGGAATTTAGAATTGTGTATAAAAATAAGTCATACATTATGTTTGAAACTCTTTAGTGAAAACTACATCTTAGGACCACCCTCAAGTACAATTGAAACAAAATAAACCCAACCTAGTAGCAACACACGTAAATGAAAAACACCAATTACAAAAGTTCACTTGTATTTGTAAACCTAAATTTCTAAATTTTATACTTTTTACATATTTGTCAAATCACGAGTTCATGTTGGATTCTATTTTTTTCATACAAGTTTGTTTTGACACAATCAAGATGATGGTCTAATTTTAAGGCATTTTGACTAATATTTGTAAGTTTCAAACTTACAAGTTAGTAACTCACTTAGTACTACTGAATGTAAACATGAGGTATAACTTACCATTTAGGAGGAAGTTGCACGTGTGACATCAAGGTCTTCAACAAGGTTTCCATCTCAATTTGCTTCATTGTCAACTCTTGCATCTTGGCCTCCTACACATCAAGCCGCTGCTGATCCTCCTCAGCTTTTCGCCTATTTGTCTCAACCTCTTGCTTAAGATGCTGTCCTTGTCTCTGCATCTTCCCGCCTATTTGTTTCAACCTCTTGCCCAAGATGTTGCTTTATCTCTATAGCTTCCCACATATCTATCTCAGTATTCCTCCTAGTCTCCTCAACCTCCCGCAGAGCCTTTTCTAACTGCAATCGAGTATTTTGCCCCAATTTAGATGATGGGTCAGGCTTCTCACCATGCCTAAGACCACGAACATACCCTAATTTCGTCCCGAGAACTTGATCACAAATCTCATCTGTAGTCATTAGGTTATCGCTATCTGAATCATGTTGTGCCCTCAATGCAATCATCTCGTTCTAATTTTACAAAGAAATATAAGAAAAAAGACATATATAGTTAGTACAGAGATCGAAAATAATTGACATTAAATATTCATAATCTATAATCTTGTTTACATATAGTCGCTCAGCCTCTAGACTGATCCAAGCTTTTGTGTCACTCGAATAATGGGTTAATATGTAGAACTCTATTCTGTCTGGCTCTACTTTAGTATAGGGATCATACTGCAATTATTAATTTCAACAATAATAGGAATGTAAAATATAGAATTTCACTTTACGAATTGAAATATATATATATATATATTAAAATATTTACAAATACACACCAATTCATGAGGACGATTAATATATATATATATATATTAAAATATTTACAAATACACACCAGCTCATAAGGACGATTAATAAATGACTTCAAACCCGAAATGTGATTAACCTTGAGTTGCGATCTATTCTTTGCATTCGTAATGCTTCTGTTCTACATTTTAATTTAACATAATACAACATAATGTAAAAAACATATCAATTCAAACTTTACAAAACTGTTATTTTCATTGAATACTAAGATATAATTATCATAATGCAACAATAGTAAATTTTTGTAGAGGAAACTAAAACTATCACTAATAATTGTATATATCATTCAAAACCTGGAACTTTTCTAAGCTGAAACGATCGCAAAGATGATCCCGATGTCTTGCGCCATGTTTTTTGGGGGTTTTTCCTTTGCATGTGGGAGTTTATCTTTGTAGTGTTGATGTAGATCAGCTCGCCAGTCCCTATACCGACTCATGAAGGCCTCCTCAAGACACAGTTTCACATTTGAACGACTCATGTCAATGTCAAACTTGTCCTAAAAAATGAGCATGATATACAATGTTTAGATAACAAAAATATAAAAGTTAAAGTATAGAACAATTCCTCAATCACATATAAGAATCCAATCTATAAAAACCAACGACACTGTGAACCCCGGAAATTGGGCCCACGAGGGATTGACGAAAAGATTGGTTTGTTTGAAAGAGAAAAAGGAGTCGCCACCTTATTTTTTAAAGGAAACAAGGAAAACCCTAAAAGTAGTTTGTTCTAGGAAAACAATTTGAATAACTCCATGTTTAAAAAGGAAAGGCAAAAATAGTCTTTTGGAAACCAAAGAAATCGGGGATTCGGAGGCTAAGTTATGACATGGGAAGGTTCTAGGCAAAGCCTATAGGCACCCATGTCACCCTTTCGGTCTCTCAGTTCATTTGGGCTAAATCAAAATCTTTCCATACAAAAATCAGCAAGTATATCATCACAAGATAGCATGCATATCATATATTTCATTCATCCATCCATGCATAATAAGCACATAAAAACAGAAAATAAAGAAAAGAAAAGAGAAAAGAAATAAACCTAGGATGCTTGGATCCTAGAACGGACTTGAGCCTCACGAAGAACGCCTACGTACCATGCAACGAAATACATGGATCAAAGTCCACGTAGTTCGATTAGAACTAGGGTTAAGTCCTAATATAAACCTATGGTAAAACCCTAGGTTTCCTTATTTGATCAAAAGAGTTGAATTTGATAGAAAGTTTGATTTTAGAAAGAACTCCACAAAATGGAAACTTTAATGAAAACCAGAATTTTATGGGTTAAGGAAACCTCTAATTAAACCATAGGATCATATTAAAAAATAACCCTAAATAGGGAGAAGAGAAAGGATAAGGAAGAGAGGTGAATTGGGGCACCTTCACACCCACTTACCTGAGCGCAATTGCTCCAAACATTAGCTATTTCAGACATTGGCAGCCCTATTTGCCATAGGACAAACACCACACCTATTTGCACCCTTACAAGTGCTCAAAACCATGCAAAAACACTAACATGCAAATCTGGACAGAATAGTACTAAGGCCTAAAATCATCCACTAAGCATGCCAATAACAAAAACAGCAAACTTTCATAAGCCCTAACATATTCCTAGAACCATATTATGCATAAAAACCCTAGAATATACTAACATGCATGCAAAAACATCATATTTACTCTATATGCAAGACATATACAGCAAACACGAAGAAAAACCAATAAAAAGTCTACTTTATCATGCTGTATGAAAACTAACATAAAACAATGACTCTAAGACCCTAAACTCACAAATATGCTTAAAAACATACAAAACATACTTTAATCATACTGAAACCAAACTAAACAGAAATTAAATCATGCATATTAACTAACTAAAGCAATATAACATGATGAAAATCCTAACTCTAACATGCAATGACACTAAACCTAGCACAAGGACAACAGGAGCACAAGAATCACACCTATGCATTAAGACTTATGAACTAACTCTAAAGCATGCAGAACCCATCATGAACATCATTATTATCACATGTATTAACTAATAGAAACCTCAATCCATGATAGAAATTACAAGTATGGCATGCAATAAAGCTATCCTACATGATATATACCTTTGTTTAAGCTTGAACAGAAAAGAGGAATACCTTAGGAAGAGCCTTCCTTGCTGCTGTATGGACTCCCTCTTGCTCTTGTGGATGTCTTCAATCAATGTTCTTCAAGGCTACAGCAGGTCCTCTAGCTCTCCTCGAAGTCTCTCTCTCTTATTCTCTCTCAAACACTTAGGTTTTAATGCATAAAGTGGTTCCCCTTATGCTGAAGCATAGGGGGGTATTTATAGACTTCAATTAGGATTAACCAATGGCTGGGATTAAAACCCTAAAAATTAATCCAAGGGCTATTAGAGACCCCCTTGGGGCTTAAGTAACTCAGAAGTTACCAAAAATTAGAAGGAAACTCGTCCAAAAGAGCCCAAATACGTCAAAATAGGTAAGAGTCCGCTTCAGCAAGGAATCATGGTGCAAATAGGAAAGTGGTCTCGAGGTGACCACCAGGGCCTGGGCGGCTAGCCACCTGGGCCCAGGCAGCTAGCCGCCCGGGGCTGGGTGGTCACCCGAGCCCACTTCGGATTTTTGCCCTATTTTGTCTCCTAATTCTTCTAGAAGTGTTTCAAGGGCCAAATGAACTCCGATTTTGATGAAACAAAAGCCAAAACGACCGTGTTTCAATGAGGAATATGTTTTTGAACATTTTAGGGTGAAAAACACTAACCATGGGGGCATGGTTAGGTTTGAATAAGGCGCTTAACCACTATGCTCTACCTTTGCTAAGCATAGGCATGCACATAGGATCAAACCAAATGCTTTCCATATCAAAATTGAACTTCATAAAACACTTTTGGGGGTAAAATGATGACTAATTAAAGTCAATTTGAAAAGATTTGGTTGGTAATTGTGAGTCAATTAGAGCTAACCCAAAAAAGGGTCAATTAACCAACTTGAACTACATCGAGCCATTTTAATCCCGAGCCATTGATTTATCAAATTGACACTAGAAATACCTCTTATGCATCCATATGAACTCCAATTGACAATTTGGAGATCATTTCAAGGTCAAATGAAAAGTTTGGGACTTAAAAGACGATTATGCCCCTCAAGTCACAAAAGCTCTTATTATCCCTTAAGATCAACTCCGAATTGAACCAAAATTCATATCCATTGTCCTTGTGACTCTAGAAACCTAATGGAAGTGACTAGACTCAAAAAGAAAACAAAAAACATGCATGAAATGATGAGCCCTAGTAAGGTGGTGCAAAAATGGGGTGTGACAGAAGCCCCTCATTGGCGAACAAGTTACACTTGTGAACCAATGATAAAGAACAACCCATTTTTGCCAAAAGCTTGGAGAAATCACACACTGTACCAACAATGATAGGAGGTTGAAAACCTGAGGTTGAAATGAGGAAGTGTACTCAAGTCATGAGTATACTTAAACCACTGAGGGTTGAGAACTGATAAGAGAAGCATATTCAAGTCACTACGAATGAACATACTTTTGAAATGGAGAAATATATTCTGGTCACGAATATATTTAACCAAGTGATTGAGAATGAAATCTGAGAAGCACGTTCAAGTGATGAACATACCTTTGAAATGGAGAAATATATTCAGGTCACGAATATATTTAACCAAGTGATGAAAAGATGCTGAGAAGTACATTCAAGTGATGAACATACCTTTGAAATGGAGAAATATATTCTAGTCACGAATATATTTAACCAAGTGATTGAAAAAGACTGAGAAGTATACTCAAGTGATGAGTACACCTTTGAAATGGAAAAATATATTCAGGTCACGAATATTTTTAACCAAGTAAGTGACAAATAATCTGAGAAGTATCCTCAAGTGATGAGTATACCATTGAAATGGAGAAATATATTCAAGTGATGAATATATTTAACCAAGTAAGTGACAAATGATCTGAGAAGTATGTTCAAGTGATGAACATACCATTGAAATGGAGAAATATATTCAAGTGATTGAAAAAGACTGAGAAATATACTCAAGTGATGAGTATACCATTGAAATGGAGAAATATATCCAAGTGATGAATATATTTAACCAAGTAAGTGACAAGTATGTTCAAGTGATGAACATACCATTGAAATGGAGAAATATATCCAAGCGATGGATATATTTAACCAAGTAAGTGACAAGTATGTTCAAGTGATGAACACACAATTGAAATGGAGAAATATATCCAGGCGATGGATATATTTAACCAAGTAAGTGACAAATGATTTGAGAAGTATGTTCAAGTGATGAACATACCATTGAAATGGAGAAATATATTCAAGTGATTGAAAAAGACTGAGAAGTATACTCAAGTGATGAGTATACCATTGAAATGAAGAAATATATCCAAGTGATGAATATATTTAACCAAGTAAGTGACAAGTATGTTCAAGTGATGAACATACCATTGAAATGGAGAAATATATCCAAGCGATGGATATATTTAACCAAGTAATTGAAAAAGACTGAGAAGTATACTCAAGTGATCAGTATACCATTGAAATGGAGAAATATATCCAAGTGATGAATATATTTAACCAAGTAAGTGACAAATATGTTCAAGTGATGAACATACCATTGAAATGGAGAAATATATCCAAGCGATGGATATATTTAACCTAAGTAAGTGACAAGTATGTTCAAGTGATGAACACACCATTGAAATGGAGAAATATATCCAAGCGATGGATATATTTAACCAAGTAAGTGACAAATGATCTGAGAAGTATGTTCAAGTGATGAACATACCATTGAAATGGAGAAGTATATCCAAGCGATGAATATACTTAACCAAGTAAGTGAAATGATCTGAGAAGTATACTCAAGTGATGAGCATACCATTGAAATGGAGAAATATATCCAAGTGATGAATATATTTAACCAAGTAAGGTAGGGAATAATCTGAGAAGTGTACTCAAGTGATGAGTATACCATTGAAATGGAGAAATATATTCAAGTGATGAATATATTTAACCAAGTAAGGTAGAGAATAATCTGAGAAGTGTACTCAAGTGATGAGTACACCATTGAAATGGAGAAATATATTCAAGTGATGAATATATTTAACCAAGTAGGTGACAATGAACTGAGAAGCATGTTCAAGTGATGAACATACCATTGAAATGGAGAAGTATATCCAAGCGATGAATATACTTAACCAAGTAAGAATAGTGAGTGAGGATTCGAAACTGAGAAGCATATTCAAAGGGTGAATACACTTTTGAAATGGAAGAATGTATCCAAGTGATGAATATATTCAACCAAGTGGGATGGAAAATCAAGATTTGAAATGAGGATATATGATCAATTTATCAAGATAGAACAAGCATGGTGCAAGAGGAAAGTGACTTAACACATTGTCACTTGAGTTGGCATGGCACAGGGGAAATATATTCAACCCTTTTGAACAAAAAATCAATTCAAAGAATTGATTTCAAGGTGAAATTTGATTGATTTTAAGCTCAAAAAGTGTTGAATATCTCATTTGGAAGAAGGTTTAATCACGCGCCAAGGCGAGACAAAGCGAGGGAGAAAGCCAAAACAAGGTGGCTTGGGTAACCACCAGGCCTCGGGAGGCTAGCCGCCCAGGCCCTGGTGGCTAGCTGCCCAAGGCTTGGGTGGTTACCCGAGCCATGTGCTGAAAAATCTGGGTTTTTAAAATGCAAGGGGCACTATTCATACCCCCCATTCAACCCAACCCGAAAATTGGAGTTTCTCTCTCTAGGAAGCATACCCCATTTTGCAAATCAATCCAATACCCAAAAGCAATCAAATCCACACTTCAAGAGGGATTCATACACATGAAATAGCATCATTAACACCCAATTTCACATCAAAAACAAGAAATTTGCAGCACTTTGCAAATCAAAAACCCATTAGACCCATTTTTGCTCAAAACAAGCTAGTTCATCCACCATGGATCCAAATGAAGACTCCACTTCAAAGTATCCATTCCTTGACTCAAAGAGTAGATACAAGGCACCAATATATGATGTTCCTCAAGAGAAATTGCTTCTAGAACCAAGGAATCATCTCTCTTTTCTCCATTCCAAGCAAGAGGTAAGCTTACCCATTTTAAACTTTTCTTTGAAATTTTCATTTTTGTTGATTGAAATGCATTCCCATGAACTCTCTATGAGTATTCCTAGCAATGTTTGCAATGCCCATTGATTTTGGCAAGGATTGGATGTGAAAAGAATTCAATTTGAAAGCTTGGTGAATAGTGCCCACCAAGTGTTTGATAAAATGCTTGAATGATGAAAATTCATCCAATCTTTGTAAAATTGATGTGTATTGCAAGGCAAAATCATAGGCATTCATTTCTAATTGATTCTGGAAACAAAACAAAGCATTTTTATGAACTTTGAAAAACAAAGTTTGCTATATTTTTGAAAAACCAATGTTTTCATGAACAAGGTTTGCTTATTTTTTCCTTAAAAAACCACTTTGGAAAACAAAGTTTGCTTGCTATTTTCTTTGAAAAATCCATGTTCCCATGGTCTTGGAATGCATGGTTTACCAATGATGATGAGTTTGAAGAATAAAACCAATGTTTTCATAAACTTTCAAAGCATGGTTTACTTGTTCATGAACTAGAAGACTTAGTTTTTGAAAAGCCAATTATCAATGCTTGCATATGATTTTTACACTAACTAGGTGAATGATTCTTCTTGATTAGCCCAACTTCCAAGACCTACGCACAAGGTCTTCGATAAAGAATCTTATTGGGTGGTGGAGGCGTATGGAACACACTCAACCTTCCGCAAGAGATTTCATAAAGGAGGCGGGTTTTGGTCGATTTCTTGACTCCCTATGGAATGAACAATGGGATAGGCAAGCCCTCCTTGCCTTAGCTGAGCTATGGTGGGATACCACCAACACCTTCCACTTCAGTTTTGGGGAGATGACCATGACTCCCAAGGATTTTTCAATCATCACCGGCTTAAGCCTCAAAGGAAAGAGGTTGAAATTTTATGGGGATGCCAACACGGATAGTGCCTATCTCCTAACTATGTTGGGGATGGATATTGAGGCTAGCTCACGCGGTGTTAGGAGGACATGGCTATTCGAAAATTTTGCCAACCAAGTAGAAGGTGTGGGAGTGGCTCCCGAGTGCATGGCTAGGGCATTCATGATCTATATGCTCTCTTGCACTCTCTTTGTTGGTGCCAATGACATGGCACAATTGGGCTATCTTGCTTCCATGGTGGATGTGAATAAGATAGGGAGGTATAACTGGGGAGGGGCAGCACTAGCCACCATGTACAGATCCATGTCCGATATGTCTCGAGGTGTTTCCAAGAACTTTGGTGGGCTTCCATTTGTTTGGGAGGTAAATAAAAATTGTTTAATTTTTAAGTTCCTCTCAAACTTGATTTGATTTTAATGCTTTTCTTGAATTGTGACAGATATGGTATTACGAGTATCTGGGACTGTGCCGCCCAACACTGGACAATGAGATACAAGAATGGCCTATACTTGGGAACTATGCTCCCAACAAGATAGCTGTGCGTGCCCCCAATAGGCACGACTATGCTCATGCGAGGGCGTACTTGGCGAGCCTAAATGCTGACATGGTAATCCACCTTCCTCATTCTTTTCTTTCATTCATTTTTTTATTATCTTGCTCATCATTTTCTCAAATTCAACAGGTAGAGTGGAGCCCATGGGGACTATGGGAAGGCAGGCTGCCTAGGAGGTGTGTGTCCTGTTTGGAGTTGACAGGGAAGAGGGTACTCTTTGAGGGTCCCTCAGGGCGATACTGGTATTTGGGGGAGCGCGTCCTTAGGCAGGTGAAAGGACGAGTAGATGCCACTCTTACCCCTCTCTTGCCTCCCATGAACATGAGGCACACTGATTCTCTGGATGAGGATGAGCTGATGGAAGCTCTAATTGGGTGGGACGCTGAGGAGTTCACCTCGCCCAATGCTGACTACATGACTTTCTGCAATCAATTCCTGATGCTGTCCTAGAGTCATTGGCTTCCCACCTCAAGGGGTGAGTCTCTATCCCATTCTTTCAATTATTGATTTATGCAAGCACTCCTCTTAGACAAATTGTTTATTGCAGGGCCGGCTAGCTCGTGGACATAGTTCCACAATAGCGTCCTCCACAGGCATGACTCATGGGGATGAGGATTATGAGATGGGGGGAATGGCCCAGCCACCTCTCCCAGTACTTGACTGGTAAGTGAACCTATGCAATGGGTTGGAGTTCATGAAGACTAATATTACTCACCCTGCTTTTGATGAAGTCCCCAGGATTGACCCGAGCTATGAGCATGTAAGCTCTAAGCCTTTTGCTTTCCTGAAAACCTCTTTCATCATTTATTAACCATGTTCATCTTTTAGGTTCCCCGAGAGTACGCACAGGAGTGCCTTGAACTTAGCGAGGGATTAAGGCGGGACCTTGTTAGGATGAGTTTGGCGAACTCTGTGCTAGAAGGACGACTGAATCCCACTGTAAGACATTCCATTTGTTCATTCCAATCCTAGGAGTTAAAGGCATAACCCTTCTTTATTAATTGATTTCTTTGCAACAGGTCTCCACACTGCGTCCACCACAACCAATGCCACCCCAAAGGAATCCTCATGTTGGTCGTGGTAGAGGCGAATCAAGTAGAAAAGAGAAGAACCACGGGAGATCATTAGCTTAGCTTAACCTCTTGCTTTGTGAATGAATGAAACATCCTTCTTTATGCTTTGTAACCTTTCTTTGAACATTTGCTTTGGTACTTTGTATGAAACTTTTGGAATTCCATGGTGGTGATTTACTCATGTTTTTGTGCAAAAACAAGCTCAAAATAAGCTTCCCAAGGTCACATAACCATATAGGGGTCAAATTAGGTCAAAAATAGGCAAAACTGGGCGAAATAGGAAAACGGCCTCGGGTATCTCCACCATGGATGCTAGGGTCGTCAAGGCATCGACGAACTGGTTCTTGTTTCCTGAAAGGTAGTTAAACTCTATCTCCGAGAACTCCTTGGTTAGAGCTTCTAGGTAGGCATGGTAGGGCAGCAACTTCTCATCTCGAGTTTTCCATTCCCCTTTTATCTGACAAATGATTAGCGCTGAGTCCCCGAACACTTCCAATTCTTTGATCCCCAATTCAAGTGCGGCTTCCAATGCTAGGATACAGGCCTCATACTCAGCAATGTTGTTGGTAGCTTCAAACCCCAACTTGACCGCCAACGGTGTAAATACCTCTTCAGGTGAGACCAGCAGGACTCCTATCCCATAACCTTTCTTATTGGCTGCCCCATCGAAGTATACTCTCCAAGTTTTTCTACCAATCTCTAGCACGTCCTCATCTGGGAATTGATCGTTGAACGGAGTAGACGATGACACAGGACAACTAGCTAGGTAGTCTGCAATGACGCTTCCCTTGATAGACTTCTGATTCACGTACTTGATGTCGAATTCATTGAGGAGAATTGACCATCGAGCAGTTCTGAATGACAATACCGGCCTTTCTACCAGGTACTTCAACGGGTCCATGCGACTTATCAGCAACACTTCAAATGACATCATGTAGTGCCGGAGCTTTTGCGTTGCCCATACTAGTGCCACACAAGCCTTTTCAATGGCATTGTACTTCACTTCATAGTCCGTCATTTTCTTGCTTAGGTAGTAGATGGCATTCTCCTTTGTAGACCCTTCGAGATATTGAGCTAACATAGCTCCCGTCGCGGTTTCGGTGACCGTTAAGTATAACAAGAGCGGTGCACCTTGTCGTGGGGGAACTAAGATTGGAGGATTGCTCAAGTATCTCTTAATGGTCTCAAAGGCCTCTTGGCATTCTTCGTTCCATACTTTTGGCACACCTTTCTTAAGCAATTTGAAGATTGGTTCGCAAACCATGGTCAAGTTGGCGATGAATCGGCTTATGTATTGAACCCTTCCCAAGAAACCCCGGATCTGCTTCTCAGTGCTAGGCGGCTCCATCTCCATAATAGCTTTTATCTTCCCTGGGTCCACTTCGATTCCCCTCTGAGTGATCATGAATCCCAATAGCTTGCCTGCAGTGACACCAAAAGCGCACTTCTATGGGTTTAAAGCGGAGATTGTACTTCTTTGCTCGCTCTAGGAACTTCTCTAGCGCCTTGAAATGCCATTCTCTATCCACGGACTTCACGATCATATCATCGACATAAACCTCGACTTCCTTATGGATCATATCATGCAATAGGGTCGTTGCTGCTCTTTGGTAAGTAGCCCCAGCGTTTCTTAAGCCAAAAGGCATTACCTTATAACAGTACGTTCCCCATTGCGTGATAAAGGCTGTTTTCTCCATGTCTTGAGGTGCCATCTTTATCTGGTTATACCCGGAGAATCCGTCCATGAAGGAGAGGAGTGCATGTCCCACTGTGCTGTCCACCAACACGTCGATATGGGGTAAAGGAAAATCATCCTTAGGGCTTGAGGCGTTGAGATCTCGGAAATCGACACACATCCTCACTTTCCCATCTTTTTTAGGCACAGGCACTATATTCGACAACCACTCGGGGTACTCCACAACTTGGAGGAAACCCGCGTCTAGTTGTTTAGTTACCTCTTCTTTTACTTTTAGAGCCCATTCTGGTTTTAATCTTCTGAGTTTCTGCTTTACCGGCTTCTTTAGGGAATTAGTGGGGATATAGTGTTGCACAATATCGGGGTCAATGCCAGGCATGTCTTCATAAGACCATGCAAAAGCCATAATGTTGGCTTTCAAGAGGGAGATCATCTTTTCTTTTTCAACGGGGAGAGGGTTTTCCCAATTTTAACTATTCTTGGCAATTCATTCGTCCCTAAGTTGATTGATTCCAATTCATCCATATTAGGTTCGGTGATGCCCCTTTTCCTTTGCTCAACGAGCTCCGGGGGGACATCGTTCCTAGGATCTATATCCATGTCATAAATATCCATAGAGGAGAGAAAAGAGACACTGCATATATAGAGGAAAAAAGCACACTTTATTAACTAGGAATAGTAGGAATGACACACAAAAGAAGAAAGAAAACAAACAAATCTGTATCAATACCATGACTCCACAAAGAGAGTTGAGTAGATACATCTTATTGAATTAGGGAAATATTACTAAACTAAGACACCTACAAGCTGCTATCAGGTAGGCCAAGGTCTTCTTCTTCATGGAGCTCCGCAATGACACCACATTCAAGGTACCAATTCAGGAGTGGCATGGTAGCATGGCTAATGGACGAACCCTGGAGTTCTTCAATGGTCGAGTCTTCTACGGTGAGGATCATGTCTTGGAACATTTCAGTCATAGCCCCTGCATCAAGGTTCTCTGCCCAGTCCTCCCAGAACTCATCATTGATGGCTTCATCATCCACCATTTCAGCTGTGATTGGATACCATTCGGTGAAGAAGATTTCAAAACCCGGAACTCGGATCTTGGTAGCTTGGTCAAAGGTGGGTTCTGGAAACCCGCAATATAGAAAATCATCCCCCTCTTTGACGAAGTAACCATTCAGAGTAGGTCGATATGGCGAGATCCTCAGGTCTGGCACCCTTCCCTCGGCTTTGGCTCTTACTTTCTCTTTGTTCCTCTTCAACATTTCTGCATGATCATTTCTGGAGGGCTCATATCCTAGCCCGAAGGTGTATGAGGTGACATGGCTCTGAATAGACTTAGGGATCCCTTGTTGGCGACGCCCTAGCCCCATGCCTGGAAAGAAACTCATTTTTCTCATTATTTCACCAACGTGCAAGTTGCCATGGGGGCAAAAGTCCAAGGGTATTAATTCACCCTTCTCGAGCTCTTTCTCAATGCATTGGACATAGTCAAACCCAGATAGTGGTACTGCTGCTGATTTAGGTTGTATCTCACATAGTCCCCTTGAAGCGTTACTATGGCTCCTTCATAAGGAAACTTTACCTTTTGATGGAGTGAAGATGGCACAGCCCCAGCAGGATGGATCCAAGGTCGGCCCAACAGCAAGTTGAAACATGATGGCACATCCAACACTTGGAATTCCACCCTAAATTCAGTGGGTCCCATGATAAGAGGCAAAGTAACTACCCCTATTACTTCACGGCAGGTGTTGTTATAAGCTCTTACAGTCTGCCCAGATGGCGTGAAATCGGTGGGTCCTAAACCCAAAACAGTGGCAGTTCGGAGAGGACATACATTCAGTGCGGACCCATTGTCGATAAGAACGGTAGGAACCCTCTTCCCCATAGTGTCAATGGTCACATAGAGAGCTTGAGAATGGCTTGGCCCGCTTTTGGGTAGGTCCACATCGGTGAACACGATGGTTGAGTTCTTGGGAGTGGGATTCACCAAATGTACCAATCCCTCGGGGGATGTGTCAACGGGCACTTGTATCTGATTCAACAGTTTCAACACGGTCTGTCTATGCTTATGCGAGGCCATGAGCAAGCCCCAAATAGTGATGTTGGCATTGGTCTTCTTCAGTTGCCTAAGCACCTCATCTTCTTCTTCTTGCAAGCTAGGACGCCTCTGCCCTTCCAAATCTTCCAACGGATTCTCAGATTCTAGGTGGGGAGGCTTGAAATGGCGACCCCCTCTGGTTATATGGTCTAACTCATCATCACTAGCCCATATGTCATGGACTTCCTCGGAGTCATTCATTAAGTCATCCCATTCTATCATGTCAATGCTCTCCATTTCTGTCGGCAAGTCATCCCAACCTGTAGGGACTATCGGCTCATCCGATATCGGACTTGGGCTTGAGTACAGCACATAGTAGTCAAATTTCCACGATGATTCACCTAATAGGCCAACCTGAGGATCCCCTGCTTCATATCTTGCTTTCAGCTCTTGTTGGATAGATTTCTTTGGCAACAACAAAATCTTTTGGTCAATGAGGTCTTGAATAATCTTCTTTAGTATAGAACAAGCCTCAGTGTCATGGCCGGGTGCACGATGGTATTGGCAATATTGGTGAGGGGTTGATGGCCTTGGCTTTGGTGGAAGTGGCATGATAAGGTTGTTATTGCGGCAAATAGTGAAGAGATGGGTTAAGGTCATGGGGAGTGGAGTGTATTGTCTTATGGGACGGCGAGGGCGAGATGGTTCAATCCCAATGGCATTTATGGTGTTAGGTGGGGGTGTGTTGTTGTGAGATGGGAGAGGATTATGGGTGACATTTGGACGGGATGGTGGTGAGATGACTTGCTTGTCAATGAGGTCTTGGACTTGGTGGCGAAGGCGAATACAATGGTTGGTGGCATGGCCTTTGGATTGGTGGTACTTGCAGTACTCATTCTCATTGTAGTTCTTGGGTAAGGGATTTGGTGGGGGTCTTGGGTCGAGTGGCTTCAATAGGTCACGGCTTATGAGCTTTTCAAGGACTCTTTTGAGTGGCATGAATAGGTCGGTGAAATGGTGAGGTGGGTTGACATCATTGAGAGAGAAAGGTTGGATGGGTTGAGTTATGGTGTTAACCTCGGCATTGTTCTTCCCAGTAAAGTTTGTCTTGCGACTCCTCACTTCCTCAGTTTTGATTGTCCCATCATTGATAGCATCTTCAACCTGCGTGCCAGCCCCAATGAGAGCTTTGAAATTTGGGAAATAGTGGGCAAATAAGTGCTTGTGATACACGGGCAGCAAGTTCTTAACCACTAACTGAATTTGGTCCTCCTCATTTGGCCTATCTGTCATCCTTGATGCCTTTTGTCTCCACCTTGTAATGTAAGTGGAGAAAGTTTCATGAGCCCCTTGCTTGGTAGTCTCCAGGTCCCTCCGAGTAACGTCCACCTCTGTGTTGTACTTGTAGTGCTCCGAGAACTCATTGCATATGTCTTCCCAAGTCCGAGTTCTGTTTTCATCCAAGGATAAGAACCATTTTAAAGCAGAAGTGGCCAAAGTTTCATGGAACATTTGAGCTAGAAGCTCGTCAGTGGCCCCTCGAGGGTGCATAGCTCGCACATACATCTTCAAATGAGTCTTAGGACAACCCGTCCCATCGAACTTTTCTAACTCCGGCATCTTAAATTGTAGTGGAATACGGGCCGTTGGAAACAGAGATAAAGTCCGCACATCGACCATGTCATCGGCCCTACGAATCCCTTTTATAGTTCTCTCCAATGCTTCTACCTTGCTAGCTAACACGGAATCACTGCTAGAACCTTTCCCTTTGGTTTCCCCTTCTAGGTTGGTGACCACAGGTTTCGAGCTACTTTCCCCCCTTGTCTTGGTGTTCTCATTGGATTGAGGTCCCTCTTCGGTGCCAGCCCCATGAGGTATACCCGAGGAATGGGCCTTAGAGCCGTTCTGTTCAAGATCCACTATCTTCTGTTGGTTCTCTTGAGCCATTTTCAATGCGGTATCGGATGTTTCGGCGGTATGATCAAGCTTGGTCATGATGGCTTTCAGGCAAGCCTCAAGGTCGAAGTGCCCCTCACTAGTTCTTTCGTCGACCATGTCTGTCTGATGGGTAGATTCAACACTCACTAGACGCCCTTGCGGATTGTGGATCCAAGCCAGCACGTCTATGGATAGAAAAGTTTTAACCTTTAGCCTAAGGATTTGTCCTAAACCTCCATATTTTCCTTAATGAACTCGGTCTCTACACCATGTTCAATTAATTCATTTCTTTTATCCAATTACCTTTACAAGGGTCATGGATTAAGGGTATGTTTTAGAGAATAGGGCATAGAGTCCTTCAATTAGGTTTAATTATTCCCTTAGGACTAGCATATCACAAACATAGCTTTATATCCTACTTCCTTAACTTATTCCTCCTAACCCATGGCCTTAACGAAGGTTAGGGTATAAAGGTCTATGTTAAGGGCATAAGATATAAAGCCTCACACCACAAACACGGCATAGCATCATTACAAACAATTGTGGGTGCATAATGGTGAGACCGTAGTGTCCTACAAGTCTGTCTATATGGACTAATGATAAGGGTAGGCTGGGGTCCTTCACTTGCTTGAGCAATCTTTATACTTAACCACATGTGGCATCAGGAATGCCGCGTGGGTCCAGCAGTACGTGATTAACTCATTTAATATACCCAAGGGCAAGCCCAAGGGTACTAGGCAAGAGAGGTTGATAGCTTTCGCCCCAACACATGGAATCAAGGAAAACCAAGGTTGAGACTAGGCCGATCGTTGGCAAGGATACATCGAGGGACATCGATCCTAGCATGCAAGAATTTGCGCACACAATGCAATAAATGAAAGCACACAATCAAGCGGATGCAATGTGATTGATTTTAATTAAACATAAGAAATTAACCTAGTCCAATTAAACTTTATAGAGTCTAGCCCACAAATCCCCAGTGGAGTCGCCAAACTGTGAACCCCGGAAATTGGGCCCACGAGGGATTGACGAAAAGATTGGTTTGTTTGAAAGAGAAAAAGGAGTCGCCACCTTATTTTTTAAAGGAAACAAGGAAAACCCTAAAAGTAGTTTGTTTTAGGAAAACAATTTGAATGACTCCATGTTTAAAAAGGAAAGGCAAAAATAGTCTTTTGGAAACCAAAGAAATCGGGGATTCGGAGGCTAAGTTATGACATGGGAAGGTTCTAGGCAAAGCCTATAGGCACCCATGTCACCCTTTCGGTCTCTCAGTTCATTTGGGCTAAATCAAAATCTTTCCATACAAAAATCAGCAAGTATATCATCACAAGATAGCATGCATATCATATATTTCATTCATCCATCCATGCATAATAAGCACATAAAAACAGAAAATAAAGAAAAGAAAAGAGAAAAGAAATAAACCTAGGATGCTTGGATCCTAGAACGGACTTGAGCCTCACGAAGAGCGCCTACGTACCATGCAACGAAATACATGGATCAAAGTCCACGTAGTTCGATTAGAACTAGGGTTAAGTCCTAATATAAACCTATGGTAAAACCCTAGGTTTCCTTATTTGATCAAAAGAGTTGAATTTGATAGAAAGTTTGATTTTAGAAAGAACTCCACAAAATGGAAACTTTAATGAAAACCAGAATTTTATGGGTTAAGGAAACCTCTAATTAAACCATAGGATCATATTAAAAAATAACCCTAAATAGGGAGAAGAGAAAGGATAAGGAAGAGAGGTGAATTGGGGCACCTTCACACCCACTTACCTGAGCGCAATTGCTCCAAACATTAGCCATTTCAGACATTGGCAGCCCTATTTGCCATAGGACAAACACCACACCTATTTGCACCCTTACAAGTGCTCAAAACCATGCAAAAACACTAACATGCAAATCTGGACAGAATAGTACTAAGGCCTAAAATCATCCACTAAGCATGCCAATAACAAAAACAGCAAACTTTCATAAGCCCTAACATATTCCTAGAACCATATTATGCATAAAAACCCTAGAATATACTAACATGCATGCAAAAACATCATATTTACTCTATATGCAAGACATATACAGCAAACACGAAGAAAAACCAATAAAAAGTCTACTTTATCATGCTGTATGAAAACTAACATAAAACAATGACTCTAAGACCCTAAACTCACAAATATGCTTAAAAACATACAAAACATACTTTAATCATACTGAAACCAAACTAAACAGAAATTAAATCATGCATATTAACTAACTAAAGCAATATAACATGATGAAAATCCTAACTCTAACATGCAATGACACTAAACCTAGCACAAGGACAATAGGAGCACAAGAATCACACCTATGCATTAAGACTTATGAACTAACTCTAAAGCATGTAGAACCCATCATGAACATCATTATTATCACATGTATTAACTAATAGAAACCTCAATCCATGATAGAAATTACAAGTATGGCATGCAATAAAGCTATCCTACATGATACCTTTGTTTAAGCTTGAACAGAA
Source organism: Liquidambar formosana (assembly GCA_039720395.1). Lineage (NCBI taxonomy): Eukaryota > Viridiplantae > Streptophyta > Magnoliopsida > Saxifragales > Altingiaceae > Liquidambar > Liquidambar formosana. The sequence goes on from JBBPBK010000216.1 coordinate 73,206, forward strand.
AAGAGGAATACCTTAGGAAGAGCCTTCCTTGCTGCTGTATGGACTCCCTCTTGCTCTTGTGGATGTCTTCAATCAATGTTCTTCAAGGCTACAGCAGGTCCTCTAGCTCTCTTCCAAGTCTCTCTCTCTTATTCTCTCTCAAACACTTAGGTTTTAATGCATAAAGTGGCTCCCCTTGTGCTGAAGCATAGGGGGGTATTTATAGACTTCAATTAGGATTAACCAATGGCTAGGATTAAAACCCTAAAAATTAATCCAAGGGCTATTAGAGACCCCCTTGGGGCTTAAGTAACTCAGAAGTTACCAAAAATTAGAAGGAAACTCGTCCAAAAGAGCCCAAATACGTCAAAATAGGTAAGAGTCCACTTCAGCAAGGAATCATGGTGCAAATAGGAAAGTGGTCTAGGGTGACCACCAGGACCTGGGCGGCTAGCCACCTGGGCCCAGGCGGCTAGCCGCCCGGGGCTGGGTGGTCACCTGAGCCCACTTCGGATTTTTGCCCTATTTTGTCTCCTAATTCTTCTAGAAGTGTTTCAAGGGCCAAATGAACTCCGATTTTGATGAAACAAAAGCCAAAACGACCGTGTTTCGATGAGGAATATGTTTTTGAACATTTTAGGGTGAAAACCACTAACCATGGGGGCATGGTTAGGTTTGAACAAGGCGGTTAACCACTATGCTCTACTTTTGCTAAGCATAGGCATGCACATAGGATCAAACCAAATGCTTTCCATATCAAAATTGAACTTCATAAAACACTTTTGGGGGTAAAATGATGACTAATTAAAGTCAATTTGAAAAGATTTGGTTGGTAATTGTGAGTCAATTAGAGCTAACCCAAAAAAGGGTCAATTAACCAACTTGAACTACATCGAGCCATTTTAATCCCGAGCCATTGATTTATCAAATTGACACTAGAAATACCTCTTATGCATCCATATGAACTCCAATTGACAATTTGGAGATCATTTCAAGGTCAAATGAAAAGTTTGGGACTTAAAAGACGATTATGCCCCTCAAGTCACAAAAGCTCTTATTATCCCTTAAGATCAACTCCGAATTGAACCAAAATTCATATCCATTGTCCTTGTGACTCTAGAAACCTAATGCAAGTGACTAGACTCAAAAAGAAAACAAAAAACATGCATGAAATGATGAGCCCTAGTAAGGTGGTGCAAAAATGGGGTATGACACCATCATTTCTTTAAGTAATACATATTTCTAAGTGAATTTGTTTTGGGCTTGAGTTGGGAGCATAGTTATTAAACCCGGACCACGCAGTAATGGGGCAAGGGAGCAGGTCATTGGTAGAATTGCTTTTTATTAATTAAGTATTATTTTAAATATATTTGGTTTATATTATAGATGTATGCATGTAAACCCTTAAATATAATATATTGCAATTACTAGCAAAGAGCAATTGTGGAGAAGTTGTCAAGTAGCATGTTGTGTTGTAAGCGTTCCACAGTTCAGATTTGCTGTTAGCATTATAAAGGCTTTTTGACAAAATCACATGGTTCATACCTTCATTCGACCCGGTTTAAGAATTTTCCCTTAAGTAACAGCATAAGGATTAGACCTTATTGAGGGCCCAAACCCGCTTTGGTGGCTTTCCCTAAGGGCCGGCACTGAGCTCAGCCCATCCAACCCGAACTTTAGGCGAGTTTGAGCAGTCATATTTAATTTGTGGGTTTGGCATGGGTAGGAAAATAACTATCCAAATTCAATTCAAGTTGATCATGGTCAAAGGTCTTGGCAACTCGCCCATCCCAAAATCTGAATTCATATTATATATATATATACTCTCTCCGTTTCAAATTGACCATCTCCTTTGAAAAAACATGTTTTTTAAAGAAATCTTATTAAATGCTTTCACATCAATACATATCTTTTGAGATTCCAATTTTGCTGCAAAACATTAGAAAAAAGATAATACATTTTTAAGGGTATTTTAGGAAATAAATAAAAAAGAACCAATGACTTTTGAAATGTGACAATAATTTTGAAACATCTCAAAAAAGAAAGTAAGCCACTTATTTAGGAACGGAAGGAGTATAAAAGTTATATCAGCACTATGCATTGTGAGTTGTACCCCATGCATTGGACCAATGTATCTGTAATCCACTAATGCAAGGGGTACAACTTCCAATACGGGTGTTGATGGAGTAAGTTATATCAGCACATGCCCACCTGATTATTATGCTATATATATATATATATATATATATATATATATATATGATTTAAGATTAGACAAATAACTAATTAACAATATATTTATTTATAGGGATACTTGGGGGAGAGACCCTGAGAACTTTTCCTTCAAAGCATTAGTTCAGGCCTGAGTTCATTAACTCGTGAGGTCCTTTGAGATTTCAATGTTTATTGGACAAAGTCCAACATTTTTTTTTCTTCACAGTTTTACCCTTTGAACAACCAAACATGTTATTTACATGAAGTTATTCTGTTTTATTTTCAAACTTTAAAATATCATAACTTTTAATTTCAAGTCCATTTTCGATAAAATTTACATTAAAAGATCTTTAAAACAAGATCTATGATGGAAAAGAAATTTATGTAAAAAAGAATTACTGAATTTTGCACTCTTGTCAAACTGTGAAATTTCACCGTTGTTGGAGTTCTCATATATTTTACGCTCGTATGAGTCAAGTGGTCCTAATCTTATTTGAAATTAACTTTATTACAGACAATCACATCAAGGGGTCTTTGAAATTATTTTACGCTTTGAGACTGGACTATCATTAAGGAATGTAGGTTATAATTTAACTTCTTATCAGGAAAGCATTATTCACAGATCAAGCTCTTATCAACAAGCATAGTAGTAGCATTCTAAAGTCTTTAGGGAGTAATTAAACACTATATAGGGGCTTGTTTGGGAATTTTGAAAACTGAATCAGGCTTGGTTGGTTCCTTTAATTGCTATCTGGTTTTTGAACAAATCAACTCATAGTTGATTTTTTTTTTCTTTAAAAAAAAAAAAAAATTTAAAAAGAAGAAAAAGATACCTATGTTTCATTGTTTCTGCTTTATTTTCCTGTGTAGGTTGAGCAAATTTGCAGGAAAATTGAGATTTACCAAACAACATTGCAATCAAAACCATTCAAAATCATTTTTAGATGACCAGGTTTTTATGTTTTCAAGCAGTCACTAGGAGTTTTCAAGTGAAGCTGAAACATCTTAAACCAAAGTGGATTAAATAATCCGAATTTTTGAACTGAATATAGATTGTTCTAATTGCAGCAGTCCAAAAAGGAAGGCATGTTGATGATTTGGTAAACTATGAACTCTAGAAATTCCTACAGAGCTATAGTCAAATTATAACAGGCATTTTGATGATTTTGCCTTGTTTTATTTGGTTACGTATAAGATCTTTAAATTGTCTTCGATACAAATACTGGTAGCTTGATGAACTCAAGCTCATGTGAGCTTTGGGATTGTTAGGACTTGACTGGTTTGATCAAAATCGAAATATTTTCTCATTTCCCTCTTATGCCAAATAATATACTGCAGCCATGTAGTCAAGTTCATTGGGAATGGACCCAACTCAATGTAACCAACAAAAGAAACCTAATTCACAAGCAAACATGGAAAAATTATGTCTCAGTTGGCCAGTAATGTTTGCAGAGTCATGTTCATTTACTCACTTGTGCTATCTCATCTTTAAATGGTATTCCCTTTTCATGATATACAACACACAACACACACCCGAGCTATTGTTTTTGTACCTTTGCATTACACGACCTAAAGCAAATTTTTCTCATTTCGACGTCTTTAAAACAATGAAATTTCGCTATGAAACTTCTTGTTGGGGATGGAAAGAAAAGTAGAGAGAGAGAGAGAGAGAGAGAGAGAGATAGAACTACAACCAACCAAGTGCATAGGGAAATTTCACTATCTAATTGATTGAACAGAGAAATTTCATTGTATTGAGAAATTAATTTTCCAATTGATTGGATAGAGAAATTTCACTCCTGTAGACACCCCATTTTGTACCGCCTAATGATTGAGGTTTATTATTCGTTTTGATGAATGCAAAGCGATCTTGAACAAGTCAACAAAGTCACAACAAAAGCTTTAGTATTGCAACCTAATGCGTACACAACTGTAGTGGTTGCGAACGTACCCATGCGTACGCATTTATTTTGGATGTGTAAGCACCATCCCTATTTTATGGAAACTCCAGATTTGGTATTTCTTTCTCCTCAAGCCTACTTATTTGAAATGGAAAGACCCCAATTTGATATCAGTTGGCCAAGAATACGGGATAACTCTCCCAAACCCTAATGGTCCCTATATAAACACCACTATAGCCCTAGGTCAAGGGGGGAACCTAATGGAGAGAGCCACCATACACCCAATCCCAAAGAATCCTAACTGAGAGAAAAGCTATGACTTCAGAGGCTTGCAAGGGGAGTACTTGGCAGAGTTGGAGGCATATAAACCTAAGGGTAATACCACATTGTTCTCTTTCTTCCCCTTTGATTTCTTCAATATATCGTTATAGCATGATATCGTATTAGTTTCATTTAATGGGATTACATGCTTAATAATATGGATGTTTATTTCTTTAATCATGTCTAGAAATAATTAGCTTTTATGATTGCATGTTGATTAGGTTTTCTTATATCTAGTCTCAGTGCATGATTATATGCTAGTTTAGTTGTTAATTGTGTGCATTTGCCTACTGCGTCCTTGCCTGTCAATGGTAAAGACGTGTACACATCGAACGAATAATTTCTCCATGTATATATATATTCTGTCTTGTTTCATTTTGTTTTGATGCTTTTAGAATTGCATGATTCAAGGAGTACGATAACCATTGTTCTGTCAAATTATGATTAAATGCCTACGAGTTGCGTATGCAACCACCATAGTTGCGTATGCACCCTATTAGGGCAGATGGCATGTCCTTTGTTCATATATATATGTAGGGTTTTACCTCTTTTATATATGTTTGTGTTTAGGGTTTTATCTCTATATATGCATGCATTTTTTAAAACAAGGCTAATATTACTCAAATCTATATAGGCTGCATATGCAACTGATATAGATGCGTACACACATTAACAGACAGTAGGTTGTGCTCTGTGTATAGTTGGCCTCTATTTACTGTTTTTTGGTTAATTCCTTGTATATTTTGCATATTTTGTAATCTGTTGTAAATTTGTCTTTATTTTATTTATTTATCATTTTAGTTACCATGTGTGTGTCTTAATTCTTTGCATGATTTAGAGTGAACTCTAGTTGAATACCAAATTAATTAAGGCCAATAGTTATATTTGGGGGCTTGTTTTGACCAGGCATTATTGGGTGCCTCACATCTTCCCAATAATGTACCCTAACTCCGAATCGAGATATATCTTTAGTTATGACGAGTTAGACCCTGCTAGGGATCATTAATTCTCAGAGCTCAATTAGGTGGAGACTCCTCTCTGTTCTAGCCTTTCGAGGTTAGATGCATACTCCTACACCGCATAGTTTAGGACGTGGTGCCCACAACTCCATTAAATGAAATTTCACTGTTCAATTGAGAATTTATTTTGCACAGAAATGTCACTACGAAATTGTATTAGATACAGAATTTGTATTTTGTTTATGTTTTTTTAATTTTTATTCTTATATTTTGATATTCGTCATCGATCTTGTTCGATAGATCCCACTAAGTAGATTTTGAAAATATTGATTCATGAAAAAAAGACTTGTAGAACAAAACTTATTCTCCTTTCAAAATTAGTTGGAGTCTTTTTATCTTATAAGTTGTCCAAGGACCGCTCACATTAGTAAACTTTTGTCTGAACCTAATAAGCCACATATGTTATATTATGAACCTATAACCGAAGATCCCTATTTTGTATTTGTGCGGGTCTAAATTTGGACCACGAACATTGCAATGAGGAGAGGAGCTGATTCCACCGTTTGATCTGCAACCACAAGCTGGAAAACAAGGTTAGAGGGAGGTTGAGGTGGGTTTAGCCAAGCCTTCTCCAAAGCTTAAGTCAGTCGTTGTTTATGGAAGAAGAGGCAAAGAAGAAGATGATGTGTGTGTAGAATTAGGATACTGTTCATTGATTGATTATCTCATTTGGCTGTAGGAATATTCCTTTTATACTCGGGCACCTGTATGGGCTAGCCTTGGTTAGCTGTGATAACCACTTGGGTTGGGTTAAATCTAACTGGGGTTAGTTCAATAACTGTCTAACCATGGTTTGCCAGCTATAGTTAAGTGGTTAACCTCGAGTTAGATGTAATCGTCAAACTAGGATTGGCTTACCGCGGTTGAATGGTTAAACCGTAGTTTAGTTGAATTGCCACGTGCCCCGAACTAAGCAGAGCTTGGAATACTGCTGTGCTAACGTTCTAATGAGCTAGTCTGGAAATGGAGCTGAACTAGTCCTCAAATTGGATTTAGCGGGAATGACTTCACATGACCCTGTATTGGGACCAAGGGATAAGCCCATGCCTCCAGTTCTGATACTTCACTTCGGGATTGTTCCCACACAATATTTATCCTAGGATAAAAACATCAAATAATTTATATTTTTAACTTTTTTTTTTCTGTGCGTGAAAAACTATTGATTTAATTGAATTAATGCATAAGTTAATTACTTTGTCATTTTACCCCCCACTTATTTTAATTTTTTAGGTCTTATGAAAAAAAAAAGGTTTTTATAAAAATTAGTCACACTATCCACTAGAAAACATTATTTTAAACAACTTTACATAAGAAATTTTTTTCCAAAATATGTCTTTTAAGTAAACATTCTGACAAAAAATGAAACAAAAACTGTAAATAGGCAAAAGGTTTATTTAAATGACAAATTTTGAAAACACTTTCTTTTACAAAGTTGTTTAAAATGATGTTATCTAGTGGATTACATGACTAATTTTTATAAAAGCCTTCTATATTTTCCGTAAGATATGGAGAAGTTAAAATAAGTGAAGGGTGCAAATAAATTTAAGGGGTGGAGCTAAAAATTAAAAAATCCTTCATAAAAGCCCATCTAACCTGCCCAATTCAACCGACCTTTGGGCAGCCTGAGCTTCGAAATTAAGCTCAAGTTGGTCATGGGTAGAGGACCTTGGTTGCTGCTCGGGTTGCATTGGGCATGGGTAAGGGGTTTACCCTTAAGCGCGGGAAGACCTCTCAACCTACCTAACCCGGTTAGGTTGCCAGCCCTAATAGGTGTTTTTAACATCCCAAAGTCCCAAACTAATGCATGAAAAATTGCAAAGAGCTTCCACATGAATAGCATGCATATTTGGCATGAACTGAGAAGGAAATTGAAACACCAATAGCCAATCAAATGGTCTAGTGTTCGATCATCTGTTTGTGAAAAACACCCCTGGGGAGAGCTTTACCGTATAGTTCCCAACTCGGAGTAGTTGCTCACTTATTAACGACGAAAAAAAAAAAAAGCCAATCAAACGGTCAATACAGAATCACTATGCTAAATTCAAACCGGTATTTGCCAAGTCTAACCTTTACAAGGTCATCTTAATTAATTCAGATTTTTCTTTTAATAAAGACGTGAACTATAGGGGTCTGTTTGAGAATTTCAAAAATTGGATCAGACCCTGGTATGGATTATTATTTGGCTTTTAAATAAACCAAGTCATAGTTGGTTTGAAAAAAACTGTGTTTATACTTTGTTTTTAGAACAAAACTGAACTAATTAGTAAGAAAAAGAGATTTACCAAACAATACTAAATCAAAATTGTCCAAACTTATCCTCGGTTGGTCAGAATTTTAGGTTTTCCAAAAAATCCCTAAAGTTCACAATTCTGACATTGGGAGTGAGTCTTCCATGTAACTGTGACACGGTCAGATGGTGTCATAAGCCAATAAGGACCAAGCAAAATGAGATTGTGGGGTTAAAAAGTATACTGACAATCCTACTTTTTGTGGATCTCATTGGCTTGTAACATCACTTGGCCATATCACAATTACGTGGAAGTTTTTCTCCTGACATTGGTGGCTAAATTATGGAGTGCACAATAAAATTTTTTTATATTGAAATTACAACGCCATAATTTCTTGACAAGCTCAATGCCAGTCGCAAAAAATGACTAAAAAGAAGTCAAAATTTTGAATTTGAAATTTTGTTGTGCAGAATAAATATTATTGCATTTCTGTATGTCGTTATAAGGACATGTAACTTTTCATCTAAAATTATTCAATTTTCACCCGTGGTTCAATTAGAATCCAAAAGAGGCCACATTTAATAATTAATATACATGGTGGAGTGGTCGACTATGAAATTATGTTGAAAATTGTGTTGAAATACTTTTATTTATTGTTAGGTACCACCATCCCAAAGCCCTGTTATTGTTGTTAGGTACCATCCTAACCAATGTCATAAACGTGAACATAAGAGGCCTTATATTGAAAGTCATTCTACACTTACTATTAAGCAAACGCTAATGGTAATCTTTAGGTCATGTTTGTTTAATTTGAATGAAATGTATGAAAAAGAAATATAATTTTATATTTGAAATAGCTTGAAATGAAAAATAAATTTGAAAAGGCTATCAAAATATATTATTTGATTATATACTTATTTAAATTATCTTATCCAAAAATACTATTCAAAATGAATTAAAATATAATTTTATTTTAACTAAACAAACGTAACTTAAGTGAAACTACACTACTCACCCTTTTTACCAAATATATATGTATTATACATATAAATCATGTGAAACCAACAACTTCACACAGAGTAATGATAATTGATGATCAACTTTTTGAATTTAGAATTTTACTCTAGAGCTTTTTCAATTTGTGCAGAATAAGGAATATTAAAATGAATTTTGAATTATTATATGGATAATATATGTATTGGTCATTGTCCCTTGTCTTGTCTTGAGTTGGTATCTGGAGGGCCGTGAAAAAAGAAGTGACTTCCGGGCAAATAAATTTGACATAAGCATCATTTTGTTCTCTTTCTTAGTTTATGAAGTGTTTATTTAAAAATAAATAAATAAATAAATAAGGATGGGGAGAAGGAAAGGAAGAAGACAAGGGTGCATCATAAATAAGGAGGGGGAGAAGGAAAGGAAGAAGACAAGTGTGCATCAGTTTCCTGTGATTATTATCAAACTATTCACATGTCAGGTCACCGTCCCTTGTCATGAATTGGTATCTCGGTTACATACAAGTTTTTCTCAGAGGACTGTTAAAAAAAACCAAAAAGTGACTTTGGGGGCAATAAATTTGACTACCATGAATTGGTATCTGGAGGGCCGTGAAATAAAAAGTGACTTAGGGGCAATAAATTTGACTATCGACAATGTGCATCAATTTGCACCGATGAATTGTGAAACGACTCATATGTCAGGTAATTGTCCCTTATCATGAATTGGTATCTGGAGTGTGTTAAAAAAGGGGACTTCGGGGCAATAAATTTGACTATCCGACAGTGTGCATAAATCTGCACAATGAATTATGAAACCATTCACATGTTAGAGTTTTTTTTTTTTTTTTTTTTTTTTTTGCAGGAATTGCCGATTGATTCCATGTTTGGATGGAATTGCCCCATAAGGATGTTTTGTCTATCAACTTGTTTTTGTTTCCAGTAGTTTATAATAAAGTCAGTAGTCAGTTTGTTGAGACAATCCTTTTGGGGCAATTCCATGTGTTTCCTCCAAAATTTCAATTCTGGGGATTGGGTTGCACGAGCGTGCTAGCCACTAAACAGCGACGAATTGCGGGTTCTACCTTGCCTTGAATAGACTCAAGGACTTTTTCTGTGACAAGTAACTGAGATTACAAAATAATAACAGAAACTAAAAAGAAATGCTTACCACGGAGGAAGCCATTTTCATTGATCAATTTCTGGAATTACAATGATAGACAAAGGGGTGCACACGCCTTTGACCAGAAAGGAGCACACGTTTCTGGGTTTAAAGTCCTAAAATTCTAAAAAAAAATGAAAAAGATAAAGTTCCTGAGAACTGGTTTGTTGATTGATGTTGGAGAGAGCTTTCTAGCTGCCTTTTTTCACCTTTATATGCTTCATTTGTAACTGCTCCTTAAACTTCGTCCAGTAACTGCCTCCACTATTTTCCTATAACCACCACGCTCCATGATCCCCCACGATCTCGTTTCAAAGATCATTTCCACCACGTGGTTAATCTTCTCTTGAATACCATTTCGATCTTACTTGGTCGATTCAAAGTTTCTAACTCTACATACTGTGTTTAGCAACAGCTGAGTGACTTGTCTATTACTCATAATTCTTGACCGAATTACCGGGAAATTATTAGGCCGATTTTTAGGGTGTAAACATTGCCCCCCACATTTTACTGAATTTATTTAGTAAAATGTTCCCGAATGAGAATCGACCTATCTCAGTACTTGGCGCATCTTAATCTAATGCCCCTTTTTTTTTTTTTTTCACATGTGTCATCACCCCAGCCTATCACAGATCAAACCATGTGTCATCCTATTATAGGTTGCTGTAGTGACGGCAACAGATCATTAATGATAGCGCCGTATCCTTTCAGGTTTTTGAAGCAATCATACCCTATCAGGTGTCTTTTCATATTTTCTTCTAGGCGCCAAAACCTTTATTAGGTTTTATATCAGACATTCTTCTCCTTCTATTCTCGATAAACAGAACTTCCTAGGGTTCCTGCAGCTTCCGGCAACGTCTTTTCTCCTCCTGTTCCTTCTTTCCGTTGTTTTGATTACCAGTGTCGAGATCACCAGTATTCGAGCCTTCTTCTTACCGGTTCATTTCTGCCATCTCTACTCTTCACTCTACTTTCTGAAATGGCTGAGTCTGAGTCCGATGACTTTTCCGGCAAGGATTGTCTGGAAGAGTTTCAGGCCACTGACCCTTCGGCTGTTAACCCTAAGGTACTCATCCCTTTCTCTGGTTCTTTCACCTTAGGCCCAATTTTCCTTTCTTTAGATGCTGTAAAGCCCTATGCTTCATATTTTCCAAAGGCCCAATCTGAGATCTTCGTTTACGAGAATCATGCATCTAATATCAATTCCTCTTTTCCTAAGACTATTCGTTGCTGGCCTGAATAGGCTTAAGAATTGGAATTCTTGGTTTGACCAAATAGCTGCCAGTAAATCTGAAGAGTGGCATACTTTGGGGATATATGAGATAATTCATTTGTCCAAATTCCAAATCCCAATAAACAGAGAAATTATTTCTGCCTCCTTATGCTTCTGGTCAGTTTCAACAAACTCTTTTCACTTTAACTTTGGGATGATGACACCAACCCTGCTTGACCTAGCTATATTGTTCGACCTTCGTCCTCATGGAAAATGGATTAGTGCAGTGGCCGATTTTCCAGAATTTGATGATTCCATTCCTTTTGACAAAAAGAATACCTCTTACACCAACTTCCTTAATCTGCACATGAAAACTAGTGGAGAGGTTGAGGAAAATGAATACATTGCTTTTCTCCTCTTCTGGATTTGCAAACACTTATTCTGCTCACCATCCTTCAAGATAGTAAAGGCCGACCTAAAATTAGCCATTTATTTGGCTCGTGGCTGCAAAGTGGCTTTAGGACCTTTGGTCCTTGCTAGCCTCTACAGGGGATGCTTTAACCTTATTACATCCAATTTCCAAATCTGGGGTGGCCCACTTTGGATTTTACAAATATGGTTGCATGCCTACTTCCCTGAAATCAGCCCAACATGCAAAGTTCGGCCTAACTCCCTTTCTCTTGGGTATCATTTCATTGATTTTTCATTCAACCCTTTTTCCTTCCAAGACTGTTTTACTTTCTTTTATTCATGTGGTACTTGGTCTTCTAAGCAATTTTGCCCATTCTTTCCTTTACAACGCGGACCTGAGTGGTTGTATTCTGTTATAAATTTTGAATCTTCTAAATTTTTGAGACCCTTCTGGAGCAGTGTACTGATTCCCCGAGATATTCATCATAGAATTACCCTAGAGCATTCGGGTAACAATCGTTGTGGGGTGGAAATATATTGTCCCCATTTTGTCAGCCGTCAATTCGGCCTTGTTCAGTCAATTCCTTTCCCCTTAGTATACAGTCTTAACTCTGATTTTTTGAATAGACTCGTTGTAAATGATTTGGATGAGGTTGATAGTGTTGACAACATTTTTAGAGCCCTGAGGCAGGATTTTCAAATTTCTGCTTTTCAATTCTTACCATCAACCACCACTGAGTTCTCAAGTTTTTGGAGCAACTACATCAAATTAATTCGATCTGCTGATCCAGTAGTAGCTTTGAACACATTTTTCTCTCGAGAAGACTCGGACCATTCAGCCTTTTCTGGCAATGGAGATACTGATGATCTTTCCTCGCAGGCCGTTGGGACTACAACAGAAAAGAAGAAGAAGACCAAGAAAGGTATTCCTATTGACCGATATTAAGCTTATCAATCTATCCTGACTTACGAAAAATTTTATAATATCAAATGGACTCCTGGGGAAGATATGTGGGCGATGGTCGATAAAATAGATAGGACCATTTTAAATATAAAATCCAAAAGATTTGATAGTTATCTGGCAAAAAACAAAGGGAAGAAAAATATCTCAGGCCCTACTTTTTTCATGAGATTCGAAAAATGGTTGGAGAAAAATCGACCATACACTCCCTCTGCAAATTTTGCAATAGCCGATTTAATTGAACCTTCCCAGGCCTTATCCTCGCCCGATGAAGTTACTTGGGTAGAGAGGCGCGCCACTAAAAAAGAACTTGACCGATTTCAGTTGATAACTTGGCCCATGTCATCTTTTGGCATAGGTATTTTTCCTTACACTTTTCTTTTGCACTAAACCAACGACACTTTTTAACTCATAATTTTTGAACAAATGACCCAACTTATGAAGAACGGCCTCTGGTGCCTCTCCCAGAACTCCCATCAGAAGATGAAGAGGAACTTCAGAAAACTCAACCAGGAAAAACCAAAAGCCTGGCCTTGGTGAAGTCTACAAAGACCAAGCCGGATGCTCAAGAACCTACACTCCCAGCTGCTGAAGCCAAGAAGAGAGGAAGACCGAAAGTTACTCCAGCTGCTCCTAGCCGAAGCAAAAAATCTAAGGCTGGTGATATGAATGAGATTTTCGCCTCTTTGTCTCAGAAAGGCTCTGGTTCGGCCTTAGTTCCAATTTCTTCATCTTCTATCTCTAAACCAGATGCCAGCTCAAAACAATCCAAAGCTGATGCCTCTAGTACTCAGGCCAAATCACAGGAGAAAGATGAGCTTATCATACTTCCAGATCCTGTAGCTGTTCCATCTATCCTCCCTTCTCAATCTACCAAGATCACTGCTGCTCCTCTTATCCCTACACCCTCTTCTGAAGGAACGCTTTCTTCAGCAATGGCCTCTTTGGAAAGACTTAGGTCTTTTCTAAAACCTAAGCTGACAGAATCTCCACTTTCTTCCACCACCACTGACCCTTCAAAATCCTCAGATGTTGAAAAGGCCAAAAAACAGTGATTTGTAAACCTTGACCTTTTGAATATTCATCAGGTCGAATTCTTTTATTGCTATCATCGGTCTTCTGATAACCCTTCCTTAGACTCCTAGCATGCTCTTCATTTTTATTGTATCATCTTCTCTTTCTCGAGTCTAGCCTTATACAGGCCACTTGTTCTGAATTTCTGCTCGTATTTATTCGGCCTTCTGGCTGCAGCATTTGTGACTTTGGCCTCATTAAGGCCCCTAACTTGTAATTCACCTCTACAAATAGAGACTTCAACATCTCCAATCACAGCTTTCTTCAAATTCCCAGGATCATACTGAGGCATTACCAACTTGTTGACATCCCCGACAATAAATTGGGTGACCATAAATGTCACTGAGATGTTCTATTGCTATTTTAGTCCATCTCTTGACTGTACTGGAATCCGGCCTCCCAGAATAAGCATAAGTCTCACCCTCGGCCTTAGGGATGAAAGACCGATTTTATCGCTTCATTCCTCTGTTGAGGAGCCTGCATAACTGTTTTTTCCCCCGTCTTCCGATTTCTTTCCAACATTTTTAGTCTCCTTGGTTGAAACTTCAGGATCTTGTACCTGTAAAATAACCATATTAACTGGAAATTCAAAAGGAAATGAGTTTTCATCAACCTGATGAACAGTTTTCTCCTCAGGGAATTTCAATTTTTCATTATTAATTGACCTTTGGATAGCATCTCTTAACACAATGCAACTATTTGTTGGATGTGTCCAGCAATCATGCCATTTACAGTTTTTTTGTCTTTCATTTCTTCGGCAGATGGAATTTTATGCCCATCTGGTACCTTAATTTGCCCATCTTTTAATAATAGGTCGAATATCTGTTCCGTTTTAGAAAGGTTAAAATCGTATTTCTTATCCCTAAAATTGCTTCCATTTTGGTTACCATTATTTGGTCTCCTCTGGAAATTCTGTTTTAATTCCTGCACCTTGGATTTTACCAGGGCCCTGCACGTATAAGGCCGATTAATATTAGTTCGGCCAGGGCGATTTCTTCTTCAGTTTCCTCATTTTCTTCCATGGCTTCAATCTGAGCCACTTCCTTATTTGGGTTCCTATAATAAGTTCCCCTTGAGGAAACCCTTCTTTGATTCTCTTCTTCGAGAATTCTCTCGTATTTTGATACTGCGGTCATAAGATGACCTAGGTCGAAAAAGTCTTGACGATGAACTTTTTCTATTCTCCATATTAAGTCCACTAATCACCATTTTGACACAATCAGATTGTGCTAAATTCGACCTACACCTACATTGGGCATTCCGGAATCTCTGGACGAAGGTATCAACCCTCTCACCAGGTTCCTGACACATTCGGGCCAAATCGGTGACTGTTATTTCGGTCTCCGCCTTGTAGAAATAAATATGGAAAAGACTCCATTTCCTGTTAAGTTGTAATTGACCCTGATGGTAAATTAATATACCAATTTAAAGCCCAACCGGTTAAAGAACTTGGGAACAATCTCAGCTTTAAATACCACTGCTACTTGCTTCACCACATTGGCACGTGAATCGGCCAACATGTTCAAAGGTTGACTGTTTATCTTCTCCCAAAACAATGTGAAATCAGGGAACTTGAAACTTCTAGGAAATTCGTGGAGCTGGTCGATGTAATCAGGATAGGGGCGACTATAAGCTGTTCTAACTGGTGGTCGACCTGCTCCTATTTGTTCCCTAATGATATTGGCAATCTCTTCTCTGAAATTATTTGGATTGTCCCTCAAATTAGTTTGAAAGGTCTGAGTAAGGTCTTCTTGACCAGCGTAATTGTATGGGGTCTCGTTTGAACCTCCATAGTTTCCGGCCGTGGATCGGCCTGTTCTAACTGGAATATCGTTTGGATTTCCCAGCATAAAATTGCTATTTCGACTCGGGTCAAATGAGTCGTTCAGCATTTGATTGTAAATTTGCCCCCCGGGTGAGACATAAGACACATTATCTTTAACTCCACTTGTTCCGACATTCGGTCTAGGTTGACCGAATTGACTTCCCAAATGGATTAAAGTCGGGATTTGCCCTTCTGGCCGAAAAATTGATGGGTTTGACCCCAAAGGATCCTGCCTGGACAAGAGGTGTATGTCCCCGTACCTGAAGTTATTTGACCCTTCGGCCTTTCGACCGTATTGACTAGATTTTTCATGAGCGTTATTCTTAAACGCTGGTCCTAGTTTCTCTACCATGTAACTAAGCAGTTTGTCCGAATTTTTATTCAAACTCTCACTAATCTGCTGATTAGATTCAACAAATGTCTTCATAGTAAGTGACATTTGTTGCATCATCATCTAAGATATGTCGTGCATCATGGTGTCAAAATTCATCCTGAAAGTAGCCATAAATTCATTAGCAACATTTGTATGGTCCAATGGTTGGCTTTCCGTATTTTCATTCCTAGGAGTTATTTCCTGGGATTTCCAGATTGTCTTCTTGGCCAGACTCTTGACCAAAAGCCTCTTTTCCACGTCCTCCACGTTTTGGTGGCATGATTGTTGCAAGAACAAACCTCCTAGAACTGGAAAAATAACACGAATGGTGTCTCACCAGGCATGCCAAAAAGTGTTTCCTCCAAAATTTCAATTCTGGGGATTGGGTTGCGCAAGCGTGCCAGCCACTAAACAGCGACGAATTGCGGGTTCTACCTTGCCTTGAATAGACTCAAGGACTTTTTCTGTGACAAGTAACTGAGATTACAAAATAATAACAGAAACTAAAAAGAAATGTTTACCACAGAGGAAGCCATTTTCATTGATCAATTTCTGGAATTACAATATAGACAAAGGGGTGCACACGCCCTTGACCAAAAAGGAGCACATGTTTCTGGGTTTAAAGTCCTAGAATTCTAAAAGAAAATGAAAAAGATAAAGTTCCTAAGAACTGGTTTGTTGATTGATGTTGGAGAGAGCTTTCTGGCTGCCTTTTTTCACCTTTATATGCTTCATTTGTAACTGCTTCTTAAACTTCGTCCAGTAACTGCCTCCACGATTTTCCTATAACCACCACGCTTTGTGATCCCCCACGATCTCGTTTCAAAGATCATTTCCACCACGTGGTTAATCTTCTCTCGAATACCATTTCGATCTTACTTGGTCGATTCAAAGTTTCTAACTCTACATACTGTGTTTAGCAACAGCTGAGTGACTTGTCTATTACTCATAATTCCTGACCGAATTACCGGGAAATTATTAGGCCTATTTTTAGGGTGTAAACACCATGGAAACATGAAATCAATCGGTAATTTTCCCTTTTCTACCTTGGGTTTTCTGCTAAGTCACATGTTAGGTGACGTGTTAAGTTATAATTAATAAAATTATCATTATATAGAAAATGGTAAAAATTTATGTATAGAAAACGGTGAAAACTATTTAGAAGATAGTGAAAATTTTTTTAAAAAAATATGAAAATACTTAAAAAACCGTTGTAAATATATTTTTCAATGTAATTATGGGCTAAGCTATTGTCACCACATAAAATACTCTAAGTCCCTCTATTTAATTTACATTTTTAAGGTTTTATGAAAAATATAAAAAAAAAAAATTATGAAAACTATCACATGGTCTACTAGAAAACACCATTCCAGACAACTTTGTAGAAGAAAGTTTTTCCAAAATCTATCATTTAGGTAGACTTCTTGGCAATTTTTCATGAAAAATGAAACAGAGATTGTAAATGACCAAAAAGTTTGCTTAAATGATAGATTTTGGAAAACATTTCTTCTACAAAGTTGTTCAGAATGATGTTTTCTAATGAACATGCTATTAATTTTCGTAAAAACCCTTTATATTTTTCATAAAACCTCAAAAAGTGTAAACTAAGGGGGGCTTTGAGTACTTTATGTGGTGGCAATAGCCTCACTTATGTAATTATTGTTTCATTAATTACAACTAAACATTTATCCTTACAGTACACATTAAGAAAACCCTTTTTCCTTTTAAATAAAAGTAAATAAATAAATTTTGATTACCATCAATGTGAAATATATATAGATATATATATATATATATATATATATAGAGAGAGAGAGAGAGAGAGAGAGAGGGTTTCGTTGACACCTGGTGTAAGAGTAAACCTCTTACACCTTTTATATCCATTGTTGCTCTTTAGATCCAACGGTTCTAGATATTCTAGATTTCTTTTCGGGTTATAGAACTGACTTGGGTTATGAGAAATAGCCCATTCTGTTAAACAAACTCTTTTCCCATGCTCCCCCAATTCCACCGCCACAAACGCCACGACAGCCGATGTCACAACTGCCATTGGTACTCCTATTGCCTTCCTTCCTTCCTCCTCCTAACTCTCCTTTCTCTCTCTCTCTCTCTCTGGTTCTTCCCCCACTCCAGTGAGGTCATCGGCATCACAGTCACCATCTTCCTTCATTCTCCCCCTTCTTGCTTTCTTCTTTCCCAATTATTCTTCTAGGAGTATATTTTTTGGAAGTCATGTACCCATTAAATCTAAACGACAGATATAAGATCTATGACTCTTCTTCTTCTTAACCCTTTTTTTTTCTCTTTTTTGGGGGGCATGTACCCATTAATCCAAAAGTAAGATATGAGATATAAGAGATTTATGTTTACTAGGTGTAATTAAGGATTTTTTTTAACGATGTTATAATTCTTGATTGCTGATTTAAACGACATAATTATCATCATGTAATTTCAAATTTTCAAAATTTAATATGTAATTTTTGTTTGTTTTTAAGCTCTGTGGGCATCAATGGAGACAAAAAGGGGTGCAAGGATAATATAGAAGCATGTGGGTAATGATCCTGAGCTCTTCGATTTGTTTAATAGAGAATAGAGGAGAAAACATCAGGAGAGAAATCCTTCACCTCATAACGAAATTAGCCTTCTTCAATCCCATATTTACTACTTCTGCCTCTTTCCTTTCTCATATTCACTTATGCTTGGAGAAGAGATGAAATAATATATAAAAATCAATAGTTGAAAAAGTTTTCATGTATGGAGAAAGAGACGGAGTGAGAGTTGAAAAATGGATAATAACTAGAGAGAAAGAGAGGGTTAAAAATCAACAGTCGAAAATGGATTTGTGCTTGGAGAAGTGATAGAGAAAGGGAGACTGAGAGTTGTAATTTTGGGTTTTCTATTAATCCGACCCAATGTGTTATTAAAATTGAAGATTCTAAAAGATCTAGTACCGTTGGATCAAAAGAGATCAATGGCCCAAAAATGGTGTAAGAGTTTTACTTTTACACCGGGTGTCAATGGAATCCTTCCCATATATATATATATAGATAATATATTGATATCGGTTATATTCCCATCAACACGTGTTGATATAAGTTATATTAGTACCATGCATTGGAGGTTGTACCCTTTGCATTGGTCCAATGTACTTCATATCCCACTAATGCACGAGGTACAACTCCCAATGTGGGTGTTGATATAATATATATCAACACGTGCTTACTTGATCATAATCTTATATATATATATATATATTATATATATATATATAGTCCTGATTAGGTCAACACGTGCAGAGATGGAGCCAAAATTTTCCTACAAGGGAGGCAAACTTTGGTTGATTTTTAGTACTTTATCCTTATTTTAAAAATTGAAAAAGTTTTAGTTCAAAATTTTTCTTTTATCTTGTGATTTTGAGGTAAAAAAATTTTAAAAATTTATAATTAATTGATAAATCATATTTCAATAGGAGACAATGGAAAAAGTATTAGATCTCTCTTAGTGAAATAAGAGATTGTAAGAATTAGGACTTTTATAAAGAGCAAAAGTAAAAAAGAGAGGTGAGAAAAAAAAAGAAAAAACCATGAAGGGAGTTAACAAAATTTAGGTGAGGCAAATGTAAAATATCAAAAAATATTTGAAGTTATGAAATTATTTAACAAATTTAGGGAGGTGGTTGCCCCCCCTCGATAATGGTTCCTTCATCCTTGAACACGTGTTGATATAATATCAGTACCATGTATTGGGGGTTATACATTATGTATCAACCCAGTATACCTCATAACCCACTAATGTATGAAGTACAACCCCAATGCAGGTGTTGATATAAGTTATGTCAACACATGTTTACCTAATCATCATCCTATATATATATATATAATCTGATTAGATCAGTATGTATTGATATTAATTATATCAGCATCATGCATCTGGGGTTATACCTTGTGCATTGGTCTAATGTACCTCGTAACTCATTAATGCATGAGATACAACCTCTAATGTAGGTATCGATATAAGTTTTATTAGCACGTGCTTACCTAATCATCATCCTATATATATATGGTCTTGATCAGGTCAGCACATGTTGATATAAGTTATAATGTTATATCAGCACAATGTATTGGGGTTTGTATCTCTTCCATTGGCCCAATGTACCCATAACCCACGAATGCACGAGGTACAATCCCAAATGCGGATGTTAATATAAGTTATACGTGCTCACTAGATCTATATATATATACTGCAATTAGAGACTGTCATGGCTTGACGAGCCTACTATATAATACTCCCTCCATTTCAAAATTGATTGTCTTTGTTTAAAAAATAATTTTTTTAAAGAATCTTTTTTAAATGATTTCACATTCACCTTTACACATTAATCTTCTAATTTTGCCTTCAAGTATGGTATAATCATTAGTTGAGTTTGCTTTGTCTATATCATGTAAATAGTATAATGGTTATAAGTATTTTAAAAGGTTGATTAAAATGAAGTCTTGACTTTTTTTTATTACAACAATAATTTTGAAACCGTTCAAAATGGAAAAGAAGACAATAAATATAAAACAGAGGGAGTAATAAAATAAAATAGAGGAAAGCTAAACTCTCTCCTCAATTCACGAATTGATTGTTAGATCAACGTTTGTTATGTTCCTGATTAAAAAAATAAAAATAAAATAATAATGTTTGTTATGTTCACATGCACAAGCAGTATTGTTAGGCTTATCTAAAAAAAAGTTTGTTATTTTCAAATGCTCGAGCCTACTAATAATAAAATAGATATTTCCTTCGGGAGAATAAATATTCTTCTCGATCATAAAGGAAATGTCGTCATTTTCAATTATTGCAAAAATATTTAGATACTCCAGAAGGAAAAAGAAAAAAGAATAAAATAAAATAAAATCTTGATGTACTTTAATATGATTTATACCATTTGGATCATATGGAGGTCACAAATATTATGTAGTGACTATCAAAATTAGAAGCAAGCTTTCTTATTTTAATTTGTGGGTTGTTAGAATTGTTTTGAGGGAAGCAAATAGTGCTACTCACGAATTTGCCCAATGAGTTGCCTTTTGTAATCATTTTGAAGACATTCCCATTTTTGACTTCTCCCCGTCTGTGCTTGTTGAGAAGATCGATGATGGAAATGATTTTGCAACTCTTATATAATATCAGTTGCTTATTTTGAAAAAAAGACTACGTCAATAGTCGTATGTACTTTTAATGCGTATGGGAGAGCATGTAGTAAGGTAATGAGAACATCTTTATTATGAGTAAGCCTTCCATGTAACTGTTATACAATCACGTGATATCACGGGCAAATAAGAATAAAGCAAAATAAGATTACAAGACCAAAAAATATTATGACAATCCCACTTATTTTACTTTACTCTCGTTAACCCGTGATACCACTTCAGTCGTCTCACAGTTACATACAACTTTTTTCCCCTTATTACAAGTTCATAGCATTACATTCTGATGGAAACCTTTCAACAATATTAAAGAGGAAGCATACGTACTATAGGAATTCCAAACCATCCGATTTCGATTTTTTTTTTCCAAAGCATTCTTGCTAGAACAATTCCTACACTGAGGCATTTGAGGAAACAAAGCTAAATTTTAATACGTATAGGTGGGGTTCAATACTTCCTTGCATTTCTTTTTGGCAATTTATCGATAGATATATCCTAGCATGGCGGAAATGTCGCAAAATTTCAGGAAAAAGATCATTCTTTAGCATTTTACAGGACGGATACAAAGATATTTCGACGATATTTAGAAAATATATCAACGAGATATACCAATATATCGTATGCTTTTTCTCTTCTGCTATTAATATGTGGCTTGCGTTCCTCCAAGGAGCAGGTTGCTTTGTCCAGCCCTTCACGTGAACTATTACTTGTGTTTGGTTGGGGGGAAAAAAGGAGGGAAGGAAAGGGGAGGAAGGAAAAGGGGAGGGATAGGGATAGTTGTCTGTGTTTGGTCAAGGGGAAAGGGAGAAGGAAGGAAAGGGGGAGGGAAGGGGCAAATCCTTATATTTTAACTTTTTGGAGTCCTCCTAAAAATGGGGGCAAAGGGGGAGGGAAAAAGGAAGAATTGGTCTTAAAAGACACATTACCCTTATGCTTATCATAATTTATTGTTACTACTACATATTTAAGGGCAAAATAGTAAAATTAGTATCTATTCTTTCAATTCATTTCTTTATATCATTTTCCATCCTTCAAACTAAACACATAGAAAAGAAAAAAGGTTTCCTTCCCCTAGGGATGGTAAGTCTATTCCTTCTATTATTCCTTCCTTCCTCCTTTCCATCCTCCCTACCAAACATAGCATAAAATGCTTCAGTCAAAATTAAATGCAGATATGACTTTTTGACTTTAGGGGATTAGATAGATCCAGCTATGGAAAAAAGTCATGCTTGCATTTAATGTTGACCATTTATATGGTATCAGGAAGGATGATAACACATGGCAAAGTCATTTTAGGGGATTAGATAGATCAGGCTATAGGGAAATACTTACAGTTCAGTGCAAAATACTATTAACTTACCAGAAATTATTACTAGCTTAACTAATAATGACTACTGATTGTAATTATTTTCCCATAGGTCGACCAATTTAAAATTCCCTATAGCTAGGGGAAATTACCAATGCATTTGCCTTATTAGGAGTAATTCCCAACAAGGATGCTTTGACTATCAACTTGTTTTTGTTTGTAGAATGTTTAGGTAATTTTCCCTATATATCTATATATATATATATATATATATATATACTCCCTCCGTTTCTATTTAAGAGGCTTACTTTCTTTAATTTTGGGATGTTTCAAAATAATTGTCACATTAAAAAAGTCAATGATTTTTCTTATTTGATTTTCTAAAATACCTTTGAAAGGGTATTCTCTCTTTTACAATGTTTCGCATACTTGAGAGTAAAATTGAAAAATTGAAACATATGTGTTAATGTGAAATATATATATATATATATATATATACTCCCTCCGTTTCTATTTAAGAGACTTACTTTCTTTAATTTTGGGATGTTTCAAAATAATTGTCACATTAAAAAAGTCAATGATTTTTCTTATTTGATTTTCTAAAATACCTTTGAAAGGGTATTCTCTCTTTTACAATGTTTCGCATACTTGAGAGTAAAATTGAAAAATTGAAACATATGTGTTAATGTGAAAGCATTTAATAAGGTTTCCTAAAAAAACGTGTTTCTTCAAACAACACCGTCACTTTGAAATTGGAAGAAGTATTTTTTTATCTAAAGAAGAGGAAGAAGAGTTAAAGCAGAACATCTCCTAGCATACGCTGTACCTCAGACTCTCCTTGCCCGTACTCCATCTCTCTCTCTCCTTCCTTCAATTCCTTCCTTCCTTCCTTATTGCTGCCAGGCTCTCTGTTCTGTCAACTCCATTGTCCTTGTCATATTCACTCATCTTCCTTGTACTTTTCAATCTGGGCGCTGTTGAATTCTCTTTGCTGCGGTCGCAATATCTCATTGTTTACAGCTTTACATTTTCGCTTTGATTCTCCTAAAATCTCATTCTTTTTTGTTTTCCTCACCCTTTGTCTCAATAGCACTCTTGTTTCTGTGTTTTGGTCTTGTCTTTGAATTCTCTAGCTCTATCTGTATTCTCGATTCTAATTTCAAAAAAAAAAAAAAAAAAAATTGAGAGATCGCGGTAAACTTTCTCTTGCACTATGTCTTCTATCCCATTGCGTTCTTTTATACTGCGGAGAAAATCATGGGGAAGCTGGAGGAGAAAATCGGAGAGGACCTATTGGAGAAACTCGAAGAGTATGTGGCGGCTTAAACCGGACACCACCTGGTTGCTCCAGTCGGGCTTACACACTGTTGTTATCTGATTTCCATTGTGGGCTTTTATATTGCAAAGAAAATCGGAGAGTACATGGTGGAGGAAATCGGAGAGTACGTGATCGCTCCGATCAGGAACGACGTGGTCCCACGGATCAGAAACAAACTGGTCGCTCCAATTGGGCGTCATCTTGGTTATCTGCTTGGCTAAAACAGCAACATAGAAGATTTCATGACTCAAATTGAGAATTTGAAAAACATACAAGACGAGCTGCAAGGGCTAGTTGATGCTGCTGAAAAGAATGGCGAAGTTGTCCTACCAAAGGTTCAGGAGTGGCTAGCAAGAGTGAACGAGATCATAGAAGAGTCGGGGAAACTTTTCGATGAAGAACTCAACGAAAATTTGAAGTTGCGCTATCAACGAAGAAGGTATGCTAAGGAGAAGACAACTGTTTTTGACCAGCTCAAACAAAAGGGCAGCAGCTTCGATGGAGTCTCCAATTTTGAATCCAGAAAATTGATTCTTTTAAGAATCATGAAAGCATTAAAAGATGATCGGGTCAATGTCGTTGGGATATATGGCATGGGTGGAGTGGGTAAAACCACCCTTGCAAAAGAAGTTGCCAAACAAGCTAAAGATGATAAGCTATTTGATGAGGTAGTGATGGTAGCTGTTGGCTCAAATCCAGACTTCAGAAGAGTTCGAAGTGAAATTGCAGAAGTGCTACGGTGCTTTGAAAGGCTTGAGAAAAAGAAGATCATCCTGGTAATATTGGACGATAATTGGGACAAAGTTGACTTGGAGGCAATCGTTCCTTTCGGAGCGAAGGACAAGGGTTGCAAAATTGTGTTGACTTCTCGAAGCCAAGAAGTATTCAATCAGATGGGCACTCAAAAGAATTTCTCGATTGAAATCTTATCTAAACAAGAAGGATGGAATTTATTCCGGAAGACGTCAGGTGATTGTGTACGTTGACTCTCGAGACATAAAACCTTTGGCGGTCAAGATTGTCCAAGCATGTGCAGGTTTACCAATCGCAATCGTGACAGTTGCACGAGCATTGAAAGGGAAGCGCTTGGGTCACCAAAGAAGGTTGGCCTGAGTGGAAGGGGCTCTGGTCGCTTAAGCAAGAGGTCTTGAGTTCGAGCCCTTACGGATGCAGCAAACTTTCTTGGGAGAGGTCCCCGCTTCGGCGCCCGATCGTACTTCGGAGGATTAGTCCCAGGCGAAGCCTGGGGACACCTTGAGAAATCAAAAAAAGGGAAGCGCTTGGGTCATTGGAGAGATGCTGCTAATCAACTACGTAAGTCAAAACCATGTGAGATAGTTAAGTCATCTCTAGAATTGAATTACAAGCATTTAAAAAGTGAGGAAGCCAAATCATTTTTCTTGCTTTGTTGTCTATTTCCTGAAAATTGGAATATAGGAATCCAGGAGATAATGAAATATGGGATGGGTGGGGGTTTCTTTCAAGATGTTGGTACAGTGGGTTGTGACTAGATCTAAGGATAAGGGGGGGCTCGGTTTGGGTAATGTCATTCTTAGGAATATTGCTCTGACTGGTAAGTGGTTGTGGAGGTTCCCCATTGAATTGGATTCTCTTTGGCATTCCGTTATCAAAAGCAAGTATGGGATTCATGATAATGGGTGGGATTCTAATAGAGTGGAAAGGGAGAGTTTCCGTTGCCCCTGGAAGTTTATCTCTCATGGTCTTCCTTGTTTTTTGAGTCATATTAAATTTCTTGTCCGTAATGGTGCTCGCATTCGTTTTTGGGAGGATGTGTGGGTGGGAGAGAGTTCTTTGTCTTCCTTGTTCCCTCGTTTATTTCATCTTTCTCAGGCTAAAGGAGCTTGTATTGCTGATATGGTTTCTATGGACTCTAATTCGTTGAGGTGGAATTTTTCCTTTTCTCGCAATTTGAATGATAGACATGCAGGGGAGATGGTTGGCCTCCTTGCTACTATTCAGAATGTTTTGCTTGCCCCTTCGAGTCCTGATAGGAGAGTTTGGCTTAGTCACTCTTCTGGTGCTTTTTCTTCTAAATCTTATTTTGACTTGTTGAGAGAGGATTCCTCGGTTCCGATCTTTATTCCTGCTAGAATGATTTGGAAAGCAGGTGCTCCTTTGAAGGTCAAGATTTTGGCGTGGTCTGCTGCTCATCAAAAGACTAACACTAATGATCGGGTTCAAAGGAAGAGGCCATTTTCTTATCTATCCCCTCAATGGTGTGTGCTATGCAAGTCGAAAGAAGAAACAGTGGATCACTTGTTTCTCCACTGTGAGTTCACTATGGAGATATGGCAGCTCCTTTTTGTCCTAGCTAAGTTATGTTGGGTGAGGCCGGAGCATGTTGCGGGGGTGCTTGAGGTGGATTTTAAAGGTTTAGGTAGGTCCAAGAGGGCGAAGGTGTTGTGGTGCAATGCCATTTTGGCTATTTTTTGGGTTGTTTGGATTGAAAGGAATGCTAGAATTTTTAGGGATAAGTATGAGGAGAAGGATGGTATTTGGGATAGAGTGTGTTTTCTTGCTTCTTTGTGGGCTTCGGTGGACAAATCTTTTGATGGTATTCCGTTGTTCTTGATTGTGAGGAATTGGGCGGAGATTTGTGCTTCGAAGGCCGTCAAGAGTAGAGCTGTTGGGAGCCACTTTTATCCTCCTTGAGTATGGGTGGTGTTGTTTGTTTGGCTTTTTTGCTGTCTGTTTGGGCCTTCCCTGTTATGTAGCAGTGGTTGTGCTTTCTTTTGGTTGCTGTTTGTTTTTGTTGGTCTTTGTTTTGGTTTCCGGTTGGACTCCTTGTCCAATTTGTATTTCTCTTCTTGATTAATACAATCTTGTTTATTATCAAAAAAAAAAAAAAAGATGTTGGTACAGTGGATGAAGCAAGAGAAAGGGCACATGCATTGGCTCATTCGCTGAAATCTTCTTGTTTATTGCAAGATGGTAGCAACGAGGATCATGTCAAAATGCATGATGTTATTCGAGGTGTTGCCTTAGAAATTGCATCCAAAGGTAAGCATGTTTTTCTAGTAAGAACCGGTCGAGGGTGGAATAAATTTCCAAAAATGAACACATGTGAAGAGTATAACGCCATGTCACTAATGTCTGATGACATTCATAAGCTTCCTAATGAATTGAAATGTCCGGAACTTCAAATTTTATTGTTCAGATGCCCCAATCGTTCATTAGAATTCCCTAACAATTTCTTTTTGGGGATGAAAAATCTCAGAGTTTTAGATATGTCTGGCAGGGAATTTTGTTGGTTACCGCCATCACTTCGACATTTGAAAAACCTTCGGACATTGATTTTGGACTGTTGCATTTTGGGTTATATTTCTGTAGTTGGAGAACTGAAGAAACTAGAAATTCTCAGCTTTCTGGGTTCTAGTATCAAAAAGTTCCCACAAGAAATTAAAATGCTGACTCATCTAAAGCTGTTAGATCTGTCACCATCTGAACTAGAAGGAATAATTCCACCTAGTGTCATAGGAGCCCTATCCCAATTAGAAGAATTGTATATGGAGGGTAGCTTTAATGATTGGCAAATGGAAGGACGAGTCTATAGAACAAGCAGGGCTAGCCTTGTGGAGCTGAAACACTTGTCCCGCTTAAACAACTTAGAGATTCATATATCTCATGGCAACCTTGTGTCTGAAGATTTTCTCTGCGAAAACTTGTCTAGATTTAAAATATCTGTACTCACCAAATTTGAGGGATTGGACCAGTTCTTGTACTCAAAGATCTTAAAACTCCAGCTCAGCGTAAGCCTTTGTTTGAAGGATGGAGTTAAGTGTATGTTGAAGAAAGCGGAATACCTACACTTGATTTCCATAACAGGTTTAAAGAGTGTGGTTTATGACTTGGATGGAGAAGGGTTTCAAAACTTGAGGCCTCTTATTGTCCAAGAATGCCGTGAGCTGGAATATATCTTCAACGAATCGGAAGGGGCTTTGCCTGGCGCCTTTCCCGTCTTGGAGAAGTTGAATCTTTACAATCTTCCAAAGTTGGAAGAGATATGCCACGGCCATCTTCCAAGTGGGTTCTTCTGTGAAGTGCAAGAATTGAGGCTGCGTGATCTACCTAGACTAACAAATATGTGGGAGGACCCCGCTCAACATATATGCTTGGGCAACCTGACAGCTGTGGTAGTGGGAGAGTGTCATGGATTGAAAAATCTATTCTCACAGTCCGAAGCCAAACAGCTTTCACAACTCATCAAACTAGAAGTATATTGTTGCTTGACAATGGAAGAAATAGTTGAAAACGGAAACGAAGAAGTGGGTGACATTGCGTTCCCTCAATTGCGTTTTTTGGAGCTTCGGGGTCTCCCAAACGCTAGAAGTTTCTGCTCCAAAATGAAGTGCTTGGCTATGCAGGGGGATCTGAATACCCACACAAGAGAACCTTTCTTCGACAAAAAGGTACATTGCATTATTTTAATTTTGAAGATCCTAATGAGGAATAACATTTAGAAAACAGGGAAATGTATAGTATCCCTGGGGTACCGCACCAAAATGAGTAAGTCTTCAGTGATACTGTGACACGGCCATATGGTCTCACGAGTTAATATATAGGAGTGAAGTAAAGTGAGATTATGGTGTCAAAAGTATTCTAATAATCCCACTTTACTCCATTCTCGTTGGCTTGTGATATTACTTTAACCGTATTACAGTTACATCTAAGTTTTTCTCAAAATGGTAAGTGGTCACATTTTGTAATAAATGATTAGATTTGTGTTAACGAGGATTTTCCACAATTATGATTTTAGTAACCACAAATGTAACCACTTACCACAAAATATGACCGCTTAAAGTACAGTGCCATATTTTTTGTGTGGGTATCATAAAATTCTCCCACATGATTAAGTACAAGAGTATGCACTATTTATTTTAGCCTTCAGACAATTCTCGTCTAATCTATGATGTGCATCAAGAGTACAGCTGTTTTATTGTAGAGTAGGATGAATGTAAACAAATTAAAGAGGTGAAATTTCTTTAGCATTGGTGAATTCTTTATTGTAATTATAAAAATGAAACAGCATTTCAAATGGTATATGTCCAAAGGTGTGAAAAATTGAGGTTTTTGTCATGTTTGTCTATGTGCAATATGTATGTCATCATTATCACAACGGAATTAATTCTGCAGGTTTCATTCACCAACTTGGAGGACTCGAAGATTATGGACATTGAAAACTTGGAAGAGATATTCCAAAGTCAACTTCGACATGGATCCTTCTCCCAATTAAGAACTTTGAAAGTAACAGGATGTCACAACCTATCGAGAGTTGCCCCATCGAATCTGCTCCCAAGGCTAAAGAATTTAAAAGAACTTGTTGTAGAAGGATGTAGTTCGATGGAAAAGATTTTTGAACTTGAAGGGGAAAGACGACTCACTACCATCTCACTTTTTCGATTAAAAGTTGTGGAGCTACGTAATTTACCTAATCTCATGATTTTCTTCTCAGAAAATTATAATTTTGAGTTGCCAGCCTTGAACAAATTGAGTTTGGAGGGGTGTCCTAAAATGCAGACGTTCTCTTCTGGACTCGTAAGCACACCAAAGCTAGAGACAATTGATGTAGAAGAGGATGAAAAGATGTGGAAGGGCGACCTCAATAGAACCATACATCACCTATTCCAAAAAAAGGGTTAGTAATAGCTGGTTTAAGGTTTTAAATACGCCATTATCCAGCTCAGATTGGCATCAAGCTTGCTATGTTTGCATTTGTGCATCCAAACCTCAAATGTTGATGATTGCTAATACTCTTGTAGTCTTGTTATGTGTGATCAGGCAAAACTCGAAAGCGAGGCTCACTAACGTGGAAAGGAGGTGGGGGAAGGAAAAGAAGGGGAAAACTTAAGTACTCACCAAGCAATTCTACATGAGATATCAAAAGTTGAAGAGGCATTTAAGAAAGTACAAGTGGAAGGTGATTCACAATTCATCATCCGGATTTGTAAAAAGGACTATCAACTTTCTTGGAAGATCAAGACCTTGATCTTAGGAGTTATGCTCACATTTTCGTTCTTTTGCTTTGTTTTTAGAAGTCTTATTTTTGTGGGGGTTCTTTTGGTTATCTATGTTTTGGGGGCGCCTTTTTTTTTTTTTTTTTTGGAGGGGGGTTTTGGGTTTCTTTGTTGTCTTAGCCTCTTAGGTGTGTTTTTGGCGTGCTTTGAGGTTTGGCTTGCAGATTCGTCGGGTATTTTTTCTTGCAAGTCTTATTTCAATATTTTGATTGATTATCATGATATACCTGTTTTTTCTCCTCACTCTTTGATTTGGATGTCACATGCTCCTCTTAAGGTCAGATTTTTTGCTTGGCTGGTGGTTCTTAAGAGAGTTAATACCAATGTGATGCTTTAAAGGAGAAGGCCTTTTTTTATTTATATCCCCTAAGTGGTGCATTATGTGTAAAGGAGATTCAGAAAATATTGATCATTTGTTCCTTCATTGTCCTGTGGCCAGGAAATTGTGGTGCTGGCTGTTTTTGCTTGGTGGGGAGGAGTGGGTTATGCTGGGTTGTGTAGAGAGTTGGTTTACCATCCATTTTTTGGGGTTTTGATTAAGGCAAGAAGGCAGTAGTCTTGTGGAAATGTGCCTTCCTGGCAGTTTTCTGGTCCTTTGGAATGAAAGAAATTCTAGGATTTTTAAAGATAAGGAATCATCTACAGCTGATCTTTGGGATAAAGTCCATTTTTTGGCTGCTTTTTGGGCTCATTCTTCTAAGGAGTTTAGGGAGATTCCTTTGTTTGTTTTGAATTCGGATTGGAGGGATTGGAGGGCTGTATGCTGTTAGGCATTTTGTTCTTTCTTTTTCTTGGTTTTCTATGTATTTCTGTTTTGTTATTAGTTTTTGTCTCTTGGCAGACTGCTGGTCCTCCATTAAAATTCTCTTTGTTGTGGATCAAAAAAAAAAAAAAAAAAAAAAAAAAAGGGGTTTGATCTGGTGATCTTTCCTTAATAATATACATTTTTGCTGAGCAATAGGAAAAAAAATAAGAAAAGACCCTGATTCATGAAACACAACATATGGCTAACAGCTATTGGGAGATTTCATCCAATCATGTTTTCCGACAAGCTAATAAGGCAGCAGACTTTTTAGCTCATCTTGGTTTCAAATCTTCTAATGTTGTCATTTGGGAACAAAATTTCCTTCGGCTTTTATGGAGAATATGTATGGAAGATTGTTATGGTGTTACTCACCCTTGATGATGTACTAGTTCTTATGCTTATTAATATAGTTTCTTTTCTTTATTGAAAAAATAAATAAATAACAGAAGATTTAGAGGAGGCTTAACACTCGACTGTTGGATTGCCTCACCGGAGATAATCAATTTCACCACTGCTACAAATGGGGCTGCCCGGCTTCTTAGGGTATCTTCCAATGATGATAGAAAGGCAGATCAACTTTGATTTAAAGGAGAAAATAAAAAAATAAAAAAATAAATCAACATCACTCTGTTCTTCTCTATATTAACATCACTCTGTTTCTTCAAAAGATGTCAAAGGACTCTTCAGACATGCCCATCACTCTGACTGAAAGAATATCAGAAAGGGAACGTCCAAGGCCAAACCAGATGATAATTACATTTTCTTAAACACCATAAAATCTTGACACCATAGAACCAAACAAAAATAAAAATAAAAATAAATAAAAATAAAAATAAAAATGATCGTCTAGAGGAACAAAAATGGAAAAGATTACTCTGTTTCATTTTTTTTTTTTTTTTTTTTTTGGGTCCGACCATGGCACACATTAATTACCCAGCATAAAACCATAACTGTGGATGTCGGTAAATAGCAGTAACAGATAAGTGGTCTGCTTTGAAATATCTGTCCTGCAACCACCACCTCTGATGCATTCTAATTTCATCAAACTAGACCAGAATGGTAGAAGAATACCTTCAACCTGGTCTCCTAAAGTAATTTTCTGTTTTTGTTTCTAACTCAAGTTAAAGAATCTAAGTTTTAAAAGGATTATCAAAGGAATAAACAAACAGAAAAGGACATAAACAAAAGACCAAACCAAAAAAAAAAGCTAGAGAAAAGAAAACAAAAGGAATGGAAAAACAAAAATCTATGTCGGTGTGATTACATGGTTCAACACTACCTTTCTTAATGAGATGCCCAGCTTACCAAAACACTCCAGGAAACAACTTAGATGAAAATTAACAAAGCAATAACTGAAGGGACAAGCGCAATTGAACTTACAAAACTAATTGTGGTAGTTGATACCATACCCATAAATTCCCATGAAAATTCACTCTATTATAGCTTTGAGTGCAGCATATATTCTCTCATACGAATAAGACCAGACCTCATTTATGATTTAACCACACTTCAACACATTGAACAATATAAAGAGGAAAAGGAATAAAAGGCACATAACTAATTTAAACATGCAAATAAAGTTACATTTATAAAAATGAGATGAATATTTTTCTCATGTTTAGGTCTCTAAGCGCCAATCTACACTAGTTTACCATGTAAAGAACTGGTTTTAAATCTTTAATAGTAAGAAGCCATTTAATTTGGCAATAAAAAGGATCATTGAAAATCAGTTCTGACATCAAATGTCCCAGAAGACAATAAACCTTTCAAAACAAGCCTTATCTTGAACTAGAGTGATTGGTAGTCAATGAGCTTATGAGCTAGAAATTGCATTTACTTATTCCTTAATGCAATCATAATAGTGCAGTATAAGACATGGTTTAGCAATGGGCTAGTGCAAGATGTAGCTTCGCTAATGTTAAAACAATGAGGCTCCATCAACCACTTGGATCCTAGACATCCAGCACGTAGTCAAATCAGACAAACTCTGCAGAAAATAATGCATACATGGAAACACTGCAACAAGCCAATAAAGGAAAAATGAAAAACACACTTGAACTCACCAAATTTAATACTTGTAGTTGATATTGATTCAGGAGCAATCATCATGAATGCCACCTTGTTCTTACTAAAATTCATGAAAAATCATTTTAGTTTAATAGTATACCAATCTTTACTGTATGGCTAAATGTCCTAATACCAATTAAACTAGGCCATATTTTACCTGCTGTTGCAAATACTGCAAAATATAATTATGGGAGGAATTTATTCATATAAAAGGGATATTTTTCTCAATTTTCAAGTCGAAGTACCAATCTCCATCAATCTACAATGCACCGCAAGGGTTTTAAGAATAAGGGGCCATTTCATTTGAGGATAACAATGAAAAGGATATCAAAATTCAGTGTCTACATTACATTTCATTGAAAAACAAGCCATTCTCCATTTCTATCAATGCATTTCATCGGTCAGCTTTTTCATTATGATGCTTCACAATAACAATTTGTAATCAATCACGGTCCCATGCATGAAAAAAAGCCTTTAAGGATTCACATTCAACTCGAGCACAAATTTATTCATCAAATAGTTCAAAATTAGGAATTTGATTGAAATTTACAAATACTTCAGCGAGTAGGTAATCCCTCGCAACAAATCCTTTTACTGGAAACCCTCTTACATAATAACTCTCGTCACTCAAATTTCCAATATTCCACTAACAGTCCTTTCTGCTGGAAATAATTTGAATGTAAACATAGTGATGAGAGGGGAAAAAAGATAAGCTCACTTGCATTTACAAAATTTATGGTAAAGGTTAATATCCAACATATGAATCCTCCTCATGAAAGACACTTCATTCTGTTCATACTTATCAAAACTCATGAACAGTCATTTCAGTCACATGCTATGTCCAATATTCCCTGCAGTAAGGAATATTGAACAATATACAGAAGAACGCTACTTTACTATGGATAGAAAAATAAAGTCTTAAATAATAATCAATAATGAGACAGATAATTTTCTTAATGTTAAAGTCTAATGTCAGTCTGCATCAACCTATGAAGAACGATTGACCGGTCAAGAATTTAAGAAAATATGAGAATAGAAATAAAAGGAATATTGAAATTCACAATGATGACAACACATCAACAAATTAAAGGTAGCTAGAAGACCTTCAAAACAAGCCCCATGCTCATCCATATGATCCATAATCAAGGTGAGACCTAGAACGGATTCACTTAGCACAGTGCAATCATATTACTTCTTGTTGTAGCCAATTTGCAACTCAACTCCATCATCTTCTTTAAGTAATATATTTGCCCAAGTAAATTTGATTGCCGCACAACCTAATTTCCTTGGTCAACTAAAACAAGGCTCTCCGTGTAGTAGTTAAATGCATTTAACCGTATTGGATCCTTAAAAATATGAAGATGCTTAGCTTCCTGGACGCTTGGGTCATATAAAATTAACGTTCCATCGTAACCTTCCGGTACGACTTCACCATTCTTCAAAAAGCCTAATGGGATTATGTTTACCCGCTGATGAAAAGTGGACTGTTTAGTCCAAGACTCTGTTGTGCCATACTCCTTCATTACCCATACATCCACACGATCCTTCCTCCCTTGTGTAGAATAGATAAACACCGAAAGCAACTCCTGCAACACCATTAGAGACATGTTTGGCACACAATGATCACGACAACACTCTGGGAGCTTTATTTCACCAAACACCTCATTGGCCATGTCAAATGATAAGATAAATTCATAATAACAATTCTCCCCCATGTCCATACGAGCCACCCCAGTGAACGACTCCATTAATAATAGAATATTTTGAACGACAATCGATCACGCATGGAACAACATTTTGAATCCCCTTCCAAGAATTCAATATCAGCAAGTAAATCTCAACTCTGGGAGGAACTTTATAGGTGCCACAACGGCCACGGATAGAACGGCCATGGCCACATTCACGGTAAACAAACTTGACCACCCTATAGTCATCAATCTGAGGGACGAAACCAAATGCAAGGCAAATGTCACCAAATATTGGTTGGAAACGACGGCCTTGAACTTCTGATTTGGGAAGGGCCTTGAGCTTTTGAATACAAGGGTTCCATAGATATATATCGCGGTTATAAAATGGGTCTGTTTCAACAGAGAGACAACGCAATCCATTACAATATCCCTCCACTGTGAAATCTTCTGGTGGTGTTTTGACTGGAAGTTCCAATCTCCTACGGTAAATAAACGTTTTTCTACACCGAAATGAGAGTTTGCCGTCCCAATAGCGCATCATGAATACATAACCCTTGCTATTCGTAGAAGTTCGGTGGAGGTGCATGTTGATGAAAGTGGGATCGGCGACTAGGGCGCGCTAAGATTTGCATACGCACCTACATCGCATTACAGATTTGACGAGCAATCGTGAGAGAATGTTGATGACTATATCATGCGGCACATCGCGCGAGGTCGTCGGCCTTGTTCTTCTTCTACTTCTTGCTCGGTGGGGTTTAGGGTTTTTTGCCATTGGAGGTGAAAGTTAAAGGGTTTAAGAGTAGGGTTTCTACGTCGTTGACAAGTGAAGATGTATAAAAGTGAGAAGCCCTACAGTCTCGTGATTTATATATAGTTGTCATTTCTCCCATTAAATTTCAAAATTGTCCATACCCATACGGAATACGTCCCATTAAATAAAAACATAAATCAATTGAACGAGGGTTTTTTTTTTTTTTGGGAAAAAATTGGACACAATATAATTACTGTTATACGACTAATTCTAAAAATTTATGAAATACCTTTATTATTTTTTATTTTTTATTTTTTATTTTAACAATTCGATATAACCTACCTTAACCCTTTTTTACAATCAATAAAAAGGTATAAATATTTTCCTTATCAAAAATATGTATATATATATATATATATATATATATATATATATAAATATTTCTTTATAAGTTTGAATCCAAGATCACTTATCACTCACTTAATAAGTGAAGTAAATGCTATTAGACTATGTACCATGCCATTGACTTAAATTTTCCTAATCAAGAAGATAATTTTATGCCTTAAATATTAGTACTCTGTAAATTACACTAGTTGTTTAATGGGGCCGAATATTAACTTTTAGTGAATTATAAGTCATCATTCTTTTCTCACTGCCTCAATTTCTGTCAACTTTCACTTCCTCTTAATCACAGTGCCTTCAAAGGCCTACACATAATTATGTATGTAACTGGCATGGAGCAGACAGACATAAAATTCCTAATCCCAACCCAAGCCAAGCCAACTAAGTGTTCTCAAGTGACAACTTGGAAATCAAATGTGGCGATCTTCACTACTGATTAATACAAAAATGGACAAAATCTAGTCAAGCGATCTTATTCTCAGCTATACAATTAGACCCATCTGCCAGATGATCAAGAGCATCCACAAATAAAAGAAAAGAACATGTATTTTGAGCTATATGGAAGGGTTATCAAAAGAAAGGAAAAGGAAAAACAACAATCTAAGTTGGTGATTACATGGTTCAATACGAGGCTACAAGCTATCTTAAACAGATACCCAACTTCCAAAAATGCTGCAGGAAACAACTTAGATGAACAGAGCAATAACAGGAAAAAGGACAAGCGCAATTGAACTTACAAGACTTAATAGTGGTAGTTAATACCATATGCATGAATCCCCTTGAAAAATCACTCCAGTCAATTGAGTAGTAAATAAGGGCTGTGAGTTTTGAATAATAGCGTAAATCTCCCATACCAATTACACTAGACCTCATTTAACTACAATTGAACACACTGAACAGTAAAAAGAGAAAAAGGAATTTTTATTTTTGAAAAAAAATAGTTAATTAAGCATTTAAAGTACTAATAAAGATGAGATGGATATTTTTCTCAATGTTAAGGTCTCTAAGCACCAATCTGCACCAGTTTACAATGTGCAGAAGTGGCTTCAAAAGAGGCCCTTTTATCTGTGAATAAAAACAGGAACATTGAAAATCAGTTCTGAAATGACATATCACTGAAGACAATAAACCATTCAGAACAAGCCTTAAAACGAACTTGAGTGATCAATCAATACTCAAGGTGAGCTAGAAATTCCACACTCTTTAAAACACAGGAACAATCAGTATTCGCTCAATATTTCTAAAGCATCACCATATAGGATTTAATTTAATCCTTACCATATGAAAGGTGCAAATCCTTGCAATTGGAGAATTGGGCATATCTAGTGCCACCTAGAAGTTTCTCAGGGTGCTGATCTCCAATATTTGGATCGACAACAAGTGTTTAAAGAGATCATACTAAAAAGAGCAGCACACAAGTGCAGCAAGACCAGGATATCCCAAGTGGCTCTTATAAGTTATAGATAATATCCTGCAACCACATGAGCAATAATTTCTTACACAAACTCAAGTCCATCACATTGTCATGCTTCCTTAAGAGGTCCAGCGTCATCTTCCTATAGTGCTCATTGAATGTGTTTTAAGTTGAAATAACTAAGGTTTAGTTCTTGGTTTGGCAAATAGTTTCAACTCTAGTTGTGCTTTTAAAGTATTTTACTTAATTGGATATGCTGATTTTAAGCATACATGGTGACAACTAAATTTATATGTATATACATTTGATAGGTGGTCGCGAAAGAATGTTAATGACGATGTCACCTAGAAGATTATCCACCTCTTGCTCCTCTGTAAATTCACTCACAATGGAGCAGAGTAAGGAAGGGAGAGTTATTGACCAGACAATCACAATGCAAAAAAAAAAAAAAAAATTCCTGTGTAAACTCAACTTCAACTTCAACTTCAACTTGAAAAGAAAAAGGAGAACTACCACACAGAGAGATCCACCACTATCCGACAACCAAGCTGTGATCACAAAGCTCTTTATCCAACGGAAACCCTGAGACACAAGATGAATCATAGGATATTATAGTATGATTTGAACATCAAGGCCAAGAGATTATAGTTATAAATGATTAGTAAATTAGATGAAATTGGAGAGCATGGAGTTTACTGTTGTTGGGGATTTTGGTGAAGACGTGAGTGGAGGGAGGCCTAGCACTGATCGCAAAGACAGAGCAGAGAGGGTGTCAAAAGGAAGAGAGAGAGAGAGAGCAGAGAGAAAAAGAGGAGAGAGCACGTACTGATGTATCCGGTATCGATGGAGTGCGGAAAGCCGTGTGGACGACGGTGTGACGAAGGCGGGGGTGGAGAATGGGGTTCCAAAGGCAGAGGAGGAGGCTTGAGCTCCCATACAAGTACAGTATGGAAGAGATGGAATATATATATATATATATGAAAGGAAAGCACTATTACTATTAGTGCTTTCTGTTATCCTGAAAGCGCCATTAATAATAATGCTTTCATTTTAAGATTTTTTTTTTCTTTTTTCTTTTCCGGCATATGTTAAGGGTAATGCAAACTATAAAAAAAGGAGGAAGAAGATTTCAGGGGAAAAAAAAAAAAGTTAAATTGAGTAATAATAATACAGAATGAAGGAAAGACTCTTTACTAGACTCATTACCTTTATTATATATACATTGATTTAATGATGAAGAAGCGACAAGCATAATTCTATTTCTTATGATTGTGACATGTTGTATCAGGTACTAAAAGTGAACATCTTTATGTGAACTAGTTATTCTTACTAAAGTAGAGATCTACATGAAATTGAGTTTCTAATGCGACTTTATCTCAAATTGAGAGTAAATATGCATTTCTAATTTTAAATAAGGGTAATGTTGTCAATTGTTATTATTATTTTTTTTTGTTTAAGGGACTTTTAATAGTAATATAAATTAACGTTCTTGATTACAAAAAAATAGATATATGAACGAAAGATCCCATTGAATTGAATTGGTGTTAGAGTGAATGGTGACCTTATTCAAGTCCAAAAATAATCATGTCGAAAGTCGAAATACTATATTTCCAAATAATAATAATAATAATAATAATAATAATAATATAATTGTATAAGGTACCTATTGAGAGAAAAATCTGGTTGGCTTGTATTCTTTTCGCAGAATTTAATAGGCATTAATATGACCAGTTAATACATTGCTTATGAGTACTCTCAAGCTTCCATTTAAAGTGTACCCTTTTTTTTTTTTTTTTTTTTTGTGTAGAATAGAGGCTTAATCCCACTATGTTTCTTCAAAATACTCCAGTATTTTACATATAAACAGAACACCATCCACAATATGCTCCCAATGACATTTTTCTTTTTCTCAAGATAAATAGAGTTTAATTCCAATAACAAAATCAAGCCGTGGAGGTCCAAAATTCCCCCATTGTGCATCAGTATTCACGCCAAGCCCAAAACAAGCCACACTATGGGCTGCCCAATTACACTTGTGATTCACGTAAAAAAAAAAGCTACAGGACATCAATTTAGAAGACAAACAGAGCATGTCTTTGACAAATATATCATTATCAGGGCAAGATCTTCTCTTACCTTGCAATAACTTGAAAATATGAAGAACATCTCCCTCTTTGTACACTCCTGATGACATATTCTTTTAAATTCATACCAGTCCCCTAATTGTTTGTCTCTCTCTGCCAACCTTCGAACCCTTGGTTTGATGACTAAGTGATTCACACACAGCCAACAAAGCTACAAGGAGGGTTGGCAATTGTTTGTCACTTCTCAGAAAGTTCCGAAGGTGAATAAGGGTCCCTACATAAGTAACTGCTTCAAAGCAACATGGAAGCCCAAAAAGGCAAATATTACTCAATCTCATGAAGTATCACCTAGACTATACATGTGAACCTCCAACCATAAATCACCTTCTGGTTGAAGTTCAAAGCCATAATAACAAAGTTCAAAGCCATAATAAACTATCTCTACCACCTTATATTGATTAGTCTTGGGATCAAATCCAAACCCTCCAAAAATATGGTGGGGCGATGGCAACAAACCAATGAGCTTAGGAATCTTTATGGAATCTTCATTACAAGGATTAAACACATAAAAATTCAGTCTATCCATCGAATATTAGAACCAGAGCAAGTCATTACAAGAACCCAATACTCGAAACTCTTCGAGATAGGACGACAGATCATTGAGTTTGGGGGGAAGTGTAGTTTCAGGTTTCATCAGTTTTAACCAAAACTATTTGGCTGGGAAAGTTCATGGGATCAATGTCGGTGATGGTGGTATTAAGGACGAGATCACGAGACTAGGATTGTTGTTGTTGTGTTCAAGTGATCTATTATGGAAGTGCATGTCAATGAAACACTTGTTGTGTGTTGAATTATGACAGGATTTGCATACGCACCTGCATTGTGCGAGGGATTAACTTGATAGGTAGTTGTGAAAGAATGTCGATGATGACATCGCGTGGAAGATTATCCATCATTTTGCACTGCACATTCACTCACCAAAGGAGAAGAGCAAGGAGGGGAGAGTTGTTGGCTGGGTTTAAATGATGCAAGATCAACACAACCAAAGATACCATTTGCGTATCGTGATTAAGTCTGTCCAAGTAGGCTTATGGTTGACTTACCTGGTGCCATCCTTTTAGTCTAAGTATAGGTACCTCATCATTTAGCCAGACCCCATGTAATTAGCATTAAAACTAGGTTGAGTTGAGTATAGGTATCTCATCATTCCTTTTCCCATTGACTCAACCTATTTCCAATCTTCACCTTGGTCTTGTACTAACAGTGCCTTAAATATACATACCCCAGATATGATTAGCATGCAGAAGATTGATTATATGGTAGACAGACGCCAGTTTTGATGATCCAAGCTTCTTCTTCCTGATCAGAACAACACAGAATGAATCTTTATGGGTCAAGGCCTGATTGGGCTGCAAACGAGCCTCCTATGGCTTGGCAGG
Organism: Liquidambar formosana; assembly: GCA_039720395.1. Classification (NCBI taxonomy): domain Eukaryota; kingdom Viridiplantae; phylum Streptophyta; class Magnoliopsida; order Saxifragales; family Altingiaceae; genus Liquidambar; species Liquidambar formosana. Next base: position 113,380 of record JBBPBK010000216.1, read on the forward strand.
GCACAAGTGACGCCCTGGAGATCAAAACTGGTCATCCTGACTGTTAATTATTAGAATGGGGACACAAGAAGCCAATCTAATAACGTGATCTAGCTAAACAAAAACCACTTCCCAAATGATCAAAAGCATCCAAAGTGACTTGTGTGGAGTGTTACAAGAGTACATGGACAATAAATAAGGCATGAAAATAAAATTGAATGTATCAACTATTGGAGAAAAATTCCAACAGATTTGGTAAGATTTACTGAAAAAAAAAAGGCATTGTGTGACTGTGTCAGATAAAAATAAAGATAAATTCCTAATAGCAAATGCATATGAGGAAGGAACTCTTTCATCTACCAATAAATAGAAACAAAATTAATTTTCATGTGCTTGATCAATCATTCAAATTAAACTTTGTAAGAAACAAATTACTTTGAAGTGGAAACTACAAGACAATATGGAGCATAAGTATCAGCAGCAAAGATTTCTCATCCTTTTTATTTTCTTTTCCTTTATATTTGCAGGCAGGACAAACAACAAAAACTTTAAAGAGGTGCATGGCAGAGATCGGCCACTTACATCTTTGTTGGCAGAGAACAAGACTTGTACCCAAAATTAGTAGAAACGCTTTCTTGACCATAACTATCTGCTACCGGATACTGCAAAAGGGTTTACCCTTGCTTCAATAGCATGTCTTCTTTCTTGATGCACTAGCACAATCCTTATGCCCCATGTTCATCGCAGTTTTTGCGCTTTTTGTTGATCTGTTTACATCTATGATGACTTTCTTCTGCTCACACTTTGCCCAGTCCTTTAGGATGAATTCTCAAAAAGTCCCGAAGGTGAAATAAGGGTCCCTACATAAGTAACTCCTTCAAAGCAACATGGGAGACCAGAAATACTAAGCATACTCAATGTCATGGTCCTGGTGCCGTAAGAAAACAGACCATGACTATTATAAAGTAGCAAATCCTCGCCGTTCTCTTGAAAGCACAAAATTTGAACATATCTAATATTCCACTCAACTTGGCTAGAATTTATAGTGTAATATTTAGTCCAAGACTCCTTAACCCCGTAATCATTCATCACCCACATCTCAACACGATCTTCGAATGAAGAATCCATCAGCGAAAGGTGCCCTCTAACATTCCCAAAGTATAATCACCACCCCTTAATACAAATTCAGTGAGCGGAAAAACATCAAACACTTCATTGGCAAGATCAAACGAAACAATCGTCCTGGCAGTGCGGCAGCCCACCCAATGAAGAGCGCCATTGACGAATGCTTTGGAAGCAACTTGCCTGTATTCCAAATAAGGCGTATCCCTTCTAATCAAATAAGGCGCCTCCCCTAGCGGTCTCCATGAAATGTCACCCAGACTATACACATGAACCTCCGATCGTACAGGTACACCGTAATAATAAAATATCTCTGCCACCTTATACTGATTAGAATTGGGATCAAATTCAAACCCTCCAAAAACGACGTGAGGCCCCGGCAACGAGCTCTTCAGCTCAGGAAGCTTCATGTAATCTCCAATACAAGGATTTCACACATACACATTGAATTTAAACATGGCATCATATAAACAGAGCAAGCCATTGCAAGAACCCATTAGTCGAAACTTTTGGAAACTGGGCGGCGACGGACCATTTAGTTTGAGGGAAGTGTAATTTCCGGTTTTATCGTTTTCCACCAAAAATATTTGGCTGGAGAAGAAGTCGTCGGCATGGTTGCAGTTGATGGCGTTGTTATTGAGGACGAGACTAGGATTTTTCTTCTGTTGAAGGGCTCTGTTGAAGTGCATGTCAGTGAAACGAGGGCCGAGTGTTGAATTGACCCAGGATCTGCAAACGCACCTGCATCGCCCGAGGGATTTGACGGGCAATCGCGAGAGAATTTCGATGACGATGTCGCCTAGAAGATTTTCCATCCTCTTGCTCCTCTGCAAATTCACACTCACAAATCACAATGGAGCATAATAAAGGACGGAGAGTCACCGACTAAGGTTTTGTGGTAAAGTCCGTCGAAGTCGGCTTATGGTTGTCCACTTGTCCCCATGGAAATTGTACATTTTTTCATTTTCTGCAAATAAAAAATAAAAACTGTGTTGCGAAAAATAATTTATGGGTCAAAGTTTTATTTTAGGTTTCAAAATTTAAAATAAAATATACAATTACCCTTGTAATATTCCACATGTCATAATCTCAACAAGCCCATGATTGTGCTGTGTTTTTGTAACACGAGCAAATCCAAGTAATGATTTCAATAATCTGATTGGGAATCACAAGCGAAATGCCATTGAATATCACCCTCGTCCCTCAAATGCCACCGGTGTCCATTGCGTCTGATGCAGCATTAGTAGTCCCTCTCTTGGCTGTCAAAGTGACATTATTTATGTGTTGGCTTCGCCATACGCCACATATCGGGCGATGGTAGTGCCTCCACTGGTTTCATAAGGTCATGGGCTTCAATTAATCAATCAGGAGGAGATGAGGCATTGTTGGCTGGTGGATCTCTTCCTCTCTATGACAGGACTGTGATCAAGGACCCAAATGGGATCGAGAGCATTTTCTGGAGCCAAGTAAGGGGAAGAAAGTTTGAAGGGTCTCAACCCCAAAATCTCCCTACCGACAAGGTCCGAGCCACCTTTGTAATGACCCGGGCCGACGTCCAGAACCTCAAGAAATGGGTATCAACCCAACTCCCTACACTATCACATGTATCAACTTTCACGGTAACATGTGCTTATATATGGTCTTGTATGATCAAGGCAAGGGCAATAAGCAGGGAAGAAGTGGGTGAGGATGAGTTGGAGCACTTTGTTGTTAGGGCAAATTGCAGGGCCCTTTTAGTCCCGCCCATACCTTCAACTTATTTGGGCAATTGCTTAGCGCGATGTTTCGCGACAACAAAGAGTACCCAATTAATTGGAGAAGATGGGTTTCTAATTGCAGCTGGGGTCATAGGAAAGGCAATTCGAGAAAGGGTGCGCAATGAGGAGGGAGTGTTGAAAGGGGCCGAGAAGTGGATTTCGGATTATGAAGCACTCAAACGGGAGAGGGTCGTTGGAATTGCTGGGTCACCCAAGTTTGCAATTTATGATATAGATTTTGGGTGGGGAAAGCCTAAAAAGAACGAAGTTATATCGATAGATATCACGGGGCTCATGTCACTGAACGAGTGTAGAGACGCGGTAGGAGACCTCGAGGTTGGCTTGTCTTTCCCCAGGATTAAGATGGAGGCTTTTGCCGCAATCTTCTCCAATGGCCTCTCCAAGGTACCTTCTCTAGGGACTTATGCTAGTAATAATTGAACAAGATATAACAAAACGTGAGCGTTTTCCATATCTGTGGGAGTGGTAACGCTACCATGTATCTGCTTGCAAGCTTGCTTCTTAAACCCATGATGTTGCTTGCCAAAATTGGCAGTGATTAATCCATCCTACAGAGAACAATAAAAAAACAAACAAACAACCTTGCTGCAATGATCATTGCAACAGATTTCCTATGATCTTCCATTTTTTCCAATTCTGTAAGTACCTGGGTAGAGCTCAGTATGTGAAAAGATCAGCTACCATGTGTGGAACGCCCACGCAACATTTTTAGTGTGAACACCATGGTTGCTGAAACAAGGAGCCAGGGCTTTGTGGGGTAGCATGGTCTGTTAACAGTATCACTGTTCCTGCCTTGTTCTTTTAATTTGTATGGCCGGTCCTGCTCAAATGCCATCTTTTTTTTCTTGGGAAGAAGGGAAAAAGAAAAAAATTTAAATCTGTTTGAATGGAAACAGATCACATACCAAAGAGCCATAATTTGTGGATGTCAATTGGTAGCAACAAAAATGATGATGCATGCTAATTTCATCACACAAAACAAGAATTAAGCGCAAAACCCTTCAAACTGTTAGTGGAAAAATTTGTTTTGCCATCAAGTAAATAAAAAAAAAATAATGATTATAATAAGTGTTTTGAACAATAATTTTCTTAAAGAGCTATCCAACTTAGTGGAAAACCTTCAAAACAAACCCCATCCTCAACCCATGTAATCCATACTAGAGGTGAAACTCAATTTGCTTTCCAATGGCGCAACCCATTACAATAACCGTCTACCTTGCTCGACAAATGTAGCTTATTAGTGGTAAGCCCATTACTTGTATATTAAGATCCTTTCTTTCTTCTAATCTTAATTTTGATGTGGGACAAACCTACACGTGACGACGATAATGAGTACTTTTCCCCACGTCAATGTTGAATGAGTTGATAGCCCTTATTGTTGGCGCAAGTTTGATTGAGGTGCATGTCGATGAAATTGGGATGGGTGACTAGGGTTTGCCAAGAATTGCATACGCACTTGAATCGCATTAGAGATTTGACGGGCAATCACGAGAGAATGTCCATGATTATATCACATGGCATATGGCGCGACATCGTCACCATTTTGAGGGTACTGGGGCTTTTTTCTATTTAAGACAGCTGTGAAAGCGTTTAGGGTTTTTCTTGAAGCCTTGGCTCTCTGCCACAATTTGAACAAGAGAGTAGACAGGTGAGAAGCCCTAGAATTGAGTTGTGCGCTAGGAATTTGGAATTTATAGAATTAGAAGAAACGAATTTAGAGCGGTTGGTTTTTAAATTGAGTTGATGAAAAGGCATCAGCTGGGCTTTATCAAAGATTTAAATCAACTTCGGCGGGGCGGGAGGTGTGCGGGGCTAAGGATTTACATTAGATATCATAACATTTAAAATCAATCAAAGGAGTTCCTATGAATGATTTAATGCTGGACGTCCCACACCATCCGCACCCATTAGACAGGGGCCTTTTCTACATGTAAGGTCAGGGAGGATCTTTATCAGGCAAATAAGGTAAAGGAAAACTTAATTCCAAATGTATGGTAAATCGTGTTGGGCCAACACAATTTTACAAAAGGGAACGGCTATTGCAACCCCCCATTCTTATAAGCCCACCCCCCATCCTTCAGGTTTTTAAGGTTTTATGCAAAATATAAAACGTTTTTATGAAAACCAGCAGTGATGTCCACTAGAAAATATCATTTTGAACAACTTTGCAGAAGAAAGTTTTTCCAAAATCTATCATTAGAATATACTTTTTAGCCATTTATAGCATTTATTTCATTTTTTGCCAAAAAGTCTACCTAAATGATAGATTTTGGAAAAACTTTCTTCTACAAAGTTGTTCAAAATAATGTTTTTTAGTGGAAATCTTGGCCGGTTTTCATAAAAACTTTTTATATTTTGCATAAAACCTTAAAAACCTAAAGGATGGGGGGTGGGCTTATAGGAATGGGGGGTTGCAATAGCCGTTCCCTTTACAAAATCGTGTTGGGCCAACACGATTTTAGCCCAATTTCTACAACCCATTCACTCCGTATGGCAACGTATTATAAGCGTATTCCAGGCACCACGATTTTGCTGAAAATCGTGGTGGCCCAACACGATTTTGGCCCATTTTTTATACCCCTCATAAACGCATCGTATGTGGGACTGTAGGTGGATGTTCGCGTAAATCGTGGTGGCCCAACACGATTTACACCAAAATCGTGTTGGGCCAACACGATTTTGGCCCATTTTGCATACCACGCCAGCCCGGAAAGTAGAAATGGGTAAACCGAGAAAATCGTGTTGGGCCAACACGATTTTGGAGTAAATCGTGTTGGCCCACCACAATTTACCCCAAAATCGTGTTGGCCCAACACGATTTTTGTGTCCTGAATTTTTTTTTTTTTTCTTTTTTTTTTTAAGCCAACTCAACCCGCTCTCTCATTAGGCCTTGTTTGGGGTCCTAAAATATGATTTTCTCAAGTCAATCATTTCCATCACTTACTTTTTATTTTATTTTATTTTATTTTATTTTTAGGGCAACATCAGTATATAGATAATTCCGCACAGATCAGTTGCTATCCAATCAGTTCAAAGTGGAGAAAATATTTCTCTAGACATCATTTGCACTCTTGCAATAAAATATATACGGGACGTTAGTTAAGTTAATTAAGTTTGTGAAAAAAAAATAAGAAAAATGTTAAACCATTCCGTCTCCATTAGACATCCAGGTGCCGGTGCAGCCCAGATGCAATTTTCTATGTTACCAAAATTAAGGACATTATATAGAATTTTTAGTGGAAGGAAAACATTGACATATATTTTGGGAATTATTGGGTTGTTATTCTCCCTGTTTTGAGCAAGCATGTCACTACATGGTGCTTTTCTGAATCAGCACCCTTTCTTTTGAGTCATTTGAGGCACCCAGCCAAGGAAAACATGTCCTGGATCTAATGGATTTTCCAGAAAACTGTGTCAGAACTAAAGTGTGATAAACTCTAAGGTAAATTGATTTAATATATCAAATTAAGGGCTCTCGATCAGATTTTGTGGCCAATTTTGGATTAAACATCGACGTACTCCAATATGGAGCGTTTTGTGTAAATTTTGTGTGGATGAACTTTGATCAATTGATTTAATTCCAGAATCTTGATTATGTTGCAAAAGTCCTTTAATATAAAGTGTCCTCCAAGTTAATGCTGAGCTGAATGAAAGCATAATTATATCAGCTGAGAAAGCTCATATTTTTCAAAGCACTAATTGAATTGAATGTCTTCAATAAGGCGGATGCATGCATGTTGGGAGGGATGCACTTGTTGAGTTTTTTAATCCTATTTCTTGAAGTCTCTTCTTGTTAATTCCCATATATGTGAAGAAAATGGATACCAAAAATGCATAAAAATTGATTTTAAGGTTCCTTCTTTTTTTTTTTCCCATCCTTTTCCATTAAGGGGGTTTTCGTGCCGGATGGATTTTAATGTTCTGTAGTTTGCCTGCTCTCTCTCTGTCTCTCCTTCTTTGAGTGTACAATTGAGGATATGAGAGTAAATCAACACTTAACAGAGAAGCTCATAAAAAAAATAAGTAAGGAATAGTATTCATAAGAATAAAAACAACGACGACAACAACAACAAATACTAAAAAGATAAAATTACTCGTACAATATATGGAAATTAAACCTCACAACACCTAACTCAACAAATATATATGGAATAACTCAAGCCTGCAAAAATGCATGCAAATATCACTACAACAAAATACCTCAATTGCCACGTTTAAAATCCGTCCCAACCACTAATAGAAAAGAGTCCCAAAACTAGTATTGGGACGGATATATCCGTCCCAATAGGCGTCTCAATTGCTCCTGTCGCATAAAAAAGTGAGACGGAAAACCCAACCGTGGTAAAGCGTTTGGGACGGATATAACCGTCCCAATCTCATTTTAATATTATTATTCATGCTTAGGACGGTTCTATCCATCTCAAAAATGGGCCTTTGGGACGGTTATATCCGTCCCAATGTTGAGATTTTTTAGCTCAAATAAATGACATTAGGACGGATATATCCGTCTCAATGATGTCATTAGGATGGTTATATCCGTCTCAATGACCTCCATAGGATGGTTATATCCGTCCCAATGTTGTATTTTCCAGCTTATGTAAATGACATTAGGACAGATATATCCGTCTCAATGATCTCCATGGGACGCTTACACCCGTCTCAATGTTGAGATTTTCCAATAAATTACATTACTAAGGTTAAATGAGACGGATGTAACCGTCTCAATGAAGTCAATTCTAGGCATTTGGAACGTTCAAATAACATTGGGATAGTTATATCCGTCTCAATGAGTCCTAAGGACTAATATATCCGTCCCATTATTAAAAATATTTTTTTTTATTTTATTTTTTTATTTAAGATAGAGCTTCCAACGTTCAAATAAATTACATTGGAATGGTTATATCCATTTCAATGACTCCCAGGGACAAATATATCCGTTGCATGATTAAAAATTTTTTTTTTTTAAAATTGAACTTCCAGTTAGCAATAAGAGAATCCATATGAACCTATGTAAAAACAAAATCACCACACAATAAGAAAAAAAGTTCATTCAATAAACGACTGACATAATTTAATATAATCATATGAATATATTCTTGAATGGTTTTTGATACATTAAGTAATAAACAAATTTTTTTGAGAGTCAATAAGTTGATAACATTAAACAAAAAATAAAAATATCTTTGAACTCTTGATATCTTCGTCACAAATAGAACACGTTGCACTTCTCAACTGCGACTCAATCCTGGAGCATACAAAAGTTAATCAGAATACTTGATTCTAACTCATCAACGCATTCGCAGCACGAAAGAGAATACCATGAAAATACATCCTGAAAAATAAAGAACTCACATACTTTGCATTACAAAATATGAAAATGTATAGGAAAAGAAAAGAAATACAAAGACTATGAAATTAATATAGTGTTTTTCAGTTTACATGGGGACGAGATCATATCAAAATAACTTGGACGCTAGAGGCTAGGCCACATATCCCATATTCTTTATTAGAATTTTCTGTAACCCTAAATAGTCTATAAAAGTTACTTAAGATACATTAAATATAAATCTGAATCCTAAGTTAGCATCTAAAGTTATAAACAAATAACCAACCATTATGGAAAAATAAAAAAAATATCAAATCATAGTTCCCTGGGTGGATTTTATTTCAATTCAAATATGAGTTACACAACCCAGATTTTTAATGGTACTTAAGGGCTGAGGTATGTGCCTCATGTTTTAAGGCAACCTGCAATGACGGATTTGGCATTTTCCTCAATCATCAAACAAAATACTTACAACAATTAAATCCCCAAATTGACTAGTGAACTTTGTCCCTATACAACTCTTGACCAGCCCCAACATTGTTGCACCTGCCAAATAAATCCATATGTTACTTTCACAACAACAAAAACATACTAATTAGTATGTTATAACATCTCAAAATATAGTTAACAATCCTCTTACAAGTAAACCCATCAGTAAACCCATCAGATATTCCATTTGAATCAGCTGAAACATTGCAATAGGAAGGAAAAACTAATATTATTAAGCAATACCCTATATTCTATGGCAGTAGAACAATTTTTAAGTTAAAAAATTTATTGAAAAGTACGGTTTTCACTGAAGGTCAACAGAAAGTCTACTGAGCATAGTCCAAAAACTACACCAACTCAGACCACGAAAACTGAAAACCATGGTATATTGAATTTAAAATTTGAAAATCTATACAAGGGGAACCTTGGATGTTATGTAATCATGAAAGGAAAAAAAAAGACAGATATCTAGGTACATTCATAAACTTAGAAGAAAAAAGGTAGACACAAGAAACAGAAGCATATATACAACATAAAAAAAGCTCGGCCCTTAAGTAGACACACTGAGATTCATATGAGCAAGATGAAAAAACCTAAAATTTGTTTCAGTACAAAGATTCAGGCACCATATACCTCTCTTATCTGTGGTTCGAACCCCATATCAAGCATTCTATCAGATTCATGCATGTAGAACAACAAATGAAAGTCTAGAGAGGGAAGTATTTCCTTGTTGTAAATGATAAATAAATCTTCCTAGAGTAGCAACCACTATATTCACTCCTGCTCGTAGGTCAGACCTCTGCCATGCATGAAGTAACAAAATCCAACCAATATATATATATATACTAGGAAAACATCGTGCTACGCATGTGCCCTAATGGTATTTGCCAATTTTGTGCTGTAAAGGTTGTTGTGGAGGGCATTTAAAATAAGTTGTCAGACTTAAGATCAATAGGTACGGTCACATGATTTACATAATGCAAAACATAAAAGTGGGGCAATGCAAAAGAGAAAACCATGGCTTGGTTAATGTATCTTAGCTTGAAATAAAAAAAAACTCCATGAGTTAGCATGCCTTACTCAACATATACTTACTCAATACCACAAACTCAATTTCCATTCTTCCTTCCTATCTAGATATAAACCTTATTAATGAAATCAATATAGAATTTTTTTTAACATAAATGAACCCTAAACACACGAACTAATTTAGAACCTAAATATAATAGAAATCCAATAGTATTCATACAAATTTGAACTCGTACATTATATAATATTGGGATAGAGAGCTCCAAGAGTTTAAATATGCAAAAATATTTTTACAATACATAATTTTAGTAAGTGAATTTTTTTCTTACAAATTCAAACCTATTGAAACCATTCAAAATATTTATGTTTTCAAGTGTAATAAAATTGCTTCAATTTGATCACCTTCATTTGAGTAGGATCCACCACCCAACCGATCATTCCAATTAAACTAAGTTATAATCTACAATGCACAAACATTCAAATCCAAAGTCAATTATGCAAAAGCTATATGCGCATCCATGTGAAGGAAAAATATCAAAAACTATTCACATGAGTTTCCTTCAAACATACAACCCAATGGTAACTCCATTTTGCTTCAGCTTCAGTTTGGTGCCACATAAGTCCCCTCCAAACCACCCAATGGTAACTCCATTTTGACGGCACCATTGCCTATACTAATGGGAGAAAAAATGAAACTACAACTCCAAATACAGCTAGAAAGCCTATACAAAACATACACAATCGGGGGAACATTATGTACAATTACCTGTATTAGATAAGTTAAATTTCATTTTTTGAGAACCTGAGCCAAGAAGAGGAATAGGAGAGACTTCAACTTTCTTTACTTTCCTTAAACTTTTCGCTCAAACCAAAAAGAGATGTATTACATTTTCATTCATTTCCTAATTGTATTTATGGTTTCCTATTTGCACAAATGACCATTATGAAACTGTGAATATTCTTTGGAAGGATTTGGACGTCTTTAATGCTTTCTGTGATATCATTTTTCCCCAACCCACCCATAAACCAATAAATAAATCAATTAGAAAGTAGAAGAAATTGCGTTCGTAGCCTATATTTGTTTTCTTTTTGAATATGAAATGTTGTTTATATTACTGATCATTAAAGGGATATTTAAGGTAAAAATCCCAAAACCCCATTAGTCTCCTCTGTTTTTTTCTTATTTATTTATTTTTTTTTTTGGGATCATCAAAAGAAAAATTTTATTATTTAGAGGAAAATGAGGAAAATGAGATACATGAAGCAATTACAATCCCCCCCAAAACAGAAAACACAAACCCCTCCAAATGATCACTCAACCAAACGAAACCAACCCACTAAGAAACATGAAGTTCAATTCTCAGCAAGGTGCTGAGAAAAGACTTTCAAACTTACAATAACCCAATAAAACACCCAATGGAAAACCGCCCATACCAAATAACTCAAAACATAGCCAAGCATAAACAATAACTCTCCCATCTAATACATCACAACCCCATCAGTCTCCTCTAATTCTTCTCTTGGTAATTAAAACAACAAAGTAATAGCTTGTGTGATTCCTTCCAATAACAACAATATTTTCGATAACAAGTTTATATAGTTGTCCAAGGAGTTACAAACTTTTATATATAGTTGTTCAGTGTTCAAGGAGGAACTAACATTTAAATGTAAGAATCCAATGTCACAATAACAAAACATCCAATGGCACATGCAGCTGACAAAGTCCATAAGGAACTATAAATAAAATAAAATAGAAGAAAAATTACCTATAGCTGCGGCTTGGACTATAACCTGGGCTCTGGCTCCTACTGTGAGGAGAGTATGATCTCACAGGTGATTGTGAGCAACTCCACTGCCTCCAGTAAAAAGTAGAGTTGAAAACAACTGATCCAATGGCAAGGTACTACAAACAACATCATGCTTATGCAAAAAGTACTATGAGAAAAGGAACACACAGGAACAGAAGTCAGCAAGTCTTGACAACATGAGAATACTGAAGCTTGTGGGGGCTGTTTTGGAGGTTTCTTTCTATATGACCTCTTTTTCCATAACAATAACACTTGTTGTTCTAGTCTCCAGCTTTGTAATCGCGAGCCCAAGAACCACCTGATCCACTTGGTCCCTATTCCCCGTGAAAAACATACCTTCTTTAAGCCTCCTCCACTATCTCTGACCAAATGGGTCTTGCTAAATTTAACGGAAGTCTCTAGATTTAGTAGAGGAAATAACAAAAATTATTATTAAGAAAAAATAAATAAATAAATAAACCAAAGTATCACAAACCCATGAAGCAAATAATAGTCAGGAGAAGAAGGAATCTGAGATTAAAATCCAAAATCACGGTTAAACCGATGAGATTCTTAATTTATTGAGCTCCACTGCTGAATATGAAAGTCAAAAGACTGAGATTCACAAAACCCCAAACGACACCTCTTCTTGTGTACCCCATCACCACCCCTACCATTGATAAAATATACAAATCACAAAGAATAATGATTAAAAGTTCTTGAAAGTTAGGCTTTTATATGGTTATACCTAACAAAAAGCATAACATGTCCAGAGATAAGCTTCGTCTTGTTAACAAAAGCACTTCATCCAATAGTGAGCAAATGTCTCCATCGCTGCCCTGTTCAAACGAGAAAGAAATAGACATTTGAAACTATTAAATGGTGAAAAACCTAGTTAATTAAAATTCCAATCCGCATACTATTCTTCTAAATAATTCCAAAATACATCCTTAACAAAGGAAACATATATAAAATTATTTATGATTCCCAAGGCACACCCCTGTAGATATATTAAAACTTCCATTCTAGGCCATGTAAATCTTTTGGAACGAGCTCTTTCAAAGGCCTTTGTTGATTATAAACCTACAGGAAAGTACAATTTAAATTCAAGATCCTACACACATGCGAAGTAATTGGTTGGAGCATATTGATCAGTCATAAGTCTATGCTCAAATGTGGAGAGAAAATGCACCATAATTACCAGAGGAGAGAAGTAGTCCACGCAATTTCTATTCAATCTACATAATTACCAGAGGAGAGATGGTATAAAAAAAAAATCACCATATATGCCTAAGAAAAATAGAAAGTGTTACAAATTTTAAAAAGCAATTGACTTCTGTCGACGAATTCCTATTCATTTGGAAAACTAGCTCCCGTGTTGTCTACTCTGTAGTTGTCACAAATTTCACCTGGCCAAGACAACTACCCTATGTTATCAGAAAATGCACTTTTTTTCATATTGAAAGCACCATTAATTAATGGGATAACTCTGCAACTCTAGCAATTTCCGAAAAGCTGATAGAATTATCTCATTAAGTGAATCGAAAGCCTCTCCTTGAGCTGCATAAGGAAAGGAATTGAAATGGGTTGGGGTATTGTAAATGTTGCAACATTTTTCTTATTGCTTTAATTTTGTATCCTTCATTTTCTAAAGAGTTTGAAGGTAGTCTGTAATAAGTAAGGTTTGAGGAGAATTTCATGATTGTACTAATTGTTGTTTTCACTAGACCCACTTCTCTAATGGACTCCCCAAGTCTTTTTCCTAGTCCATTTGCCATTATGAAGCTCATAGATGCTTCTCGAGTCTTTTAACATTTATCTTACCATCAATCACAAATTTTGTAATAATAAGAAGAAAATCTAGAGTGTGAGTATCATAGATTCCAATATATGACACTATGACCAACAATAATCTTAAAATTAAAAAAAAAAAACAAAAAAAACAAAAAACCCTAAATTTCAGAAGATAGAGGGAGATAGATTCAATGTAAAGAATGAATGAGAACAAAGATCGTGAGATATAACAACAAACACACCTCGAGATATACTTCGTGGGGTCTAGTTATGGCGCAAAGATGGGGGCTTTGGCGACGGCCAGTGCACAGTGGGCTTAGGAGAACTCGAATCAACGACAGACTACGGCAATAGCGAGGAATAACGACCTTCTACTGCAACTGCTAGGAACGAGATCTTACACCAGGGCGCGCGACGATGTCCGTCAAACAATCACCAGCGAAGAGGCAGAGGTGGTCGTCTACAGCATATAGATGGCTCAGGTTGTCAAATGCAAAGTTATATCCCGACCCAAAACCATGGTCTCTGTTGAATTCATCGACAGGTGAGAAGAAAATGCTTCGAAAATGGAGAAAGAGAGGTATATGGTCGATGGAGACGATGGCAGAGCGGGAATGAGAAAGTTTCAATGGGGTTTTAAGCGTAAAGCCAAAATCAGATCCTTCTGGAAGGATTGTGATTGGGACGGATATATCCGTCTTAATGTATTAAAAAACCCTTTTGTTTTGACCCTGGGACGGATATATCCGTCTCAAATATGTTTTATAAAACCATCAACCCCTTAGGATGGATATATATGCTGATAAGTTCCCCACAATCGAATATTTAATAAATAAAATAGCTAAAGACGGATATATCCGTCCCAAAGGTGTTTATTTTTTTAATTTTTATTTTTTTTCAACTTGAAAATTGGGTAAATAAATTGAAACTGGGTTTTAACAGTTAGGACGGATATATCCGTCCCAAAAATTACTAAATCTTTACAAATGGAGACCCATATCATATCCGTCCCAAATTAAACGTCCCAATTGAGGTGTTTTGTTGTAGTGTATAGAACCATTGGCAGTGTCGATGGGGGTGGTTTTCATAGAGCCTGTGGCATCTCAAGGGCTAGTGGTGGGTCTTTTCCAAAAGTACGGTCGCTGACCAACTTTATCAGGAAGATATGGTTGAGTTGATCTTATTTCCAAATCTATAGTTAATCGTGTTGGGCCAACACGATTTTCTCCTTTTTATACGCCCAAATCGGCCCATATAGGGGGCGTATTTGAAGCCCAAACTCGTGGTGGCCCAACACAAAATCCAATGTAACATTTGGCATGATCCCGTCTGTAAACATGACATCCCAAGGTGTCAACTTGTCAAAAAATATCGTACAACTCATATCACTATCCAATCACATCATTACCCAGATTTCACAATGACATACTTAATAAATCACATATCAAAACTCGAGTAAGTCGTTTTAAGTAGAACAAAATCCAATGTAAAATTCGACATAATCCCGTCTGTAAACAGGGCATCCCAAGTTATCGATATGGGACAAAAAAAACATGTACAACTCAACTTCTAATTTAGCAAGTAGGAAAATATTTAAAATCCCTATTATCTGAACTTAACAAATAAATTAATATCAAATTAAGCAATCTTCACCATCTTCATTACGACCAATACCATCTCGATCTCAATCATTGTTCTTCTGTACCACCATATATACCATCCTGTTACTGCTTACCAACATTCTTATCATTCTGTCCGTCTGACATGTTTTGTACATATTATAAAATGAACATCTCTATTACTTTCAGTTCATAAATGTTGTTTATGTATTGTAGAAAAAAATGCGCATAAACTTTCTATAACTTTACCTTTATTTACAACTACAGAATCGTTCTTCACTTGGTTTGTGCTGGTTGGTCCATACTCACCCAACTGTACACTTCTTCAGTATCAAGAATAGGTGCATCGCTTTCAACTACCCATTCTTCCATTAAATCCAACTATTATGTAAATAACTAACTAAATATATATAAACAAAACATATTACTATTTTCACAAGTACTTACTCCAAACATGCCATCCTAAGTTATTAATTTGTCAAATGTACAGCTTACATCACTATCCAATGCCAACGTTATTATCCATATAAGATTCAGATTTGACAATGAAAACTAATAAGTCACAGATTAAATTTTAGGAGGAAGACTTATCAATATCTGAGAAAAGCAATTTTCTGATATACTGAATGATATATCACATAAGAGGTTAAATATTGATATCAAATATTGGAAAAAATTGCAAAAATATTGGAACTGATAAGATTCATACCTGATGCAATGGAGGGCGAACTTTTGGGGCTCGTCCAGATTTTTCGGGGGGTATGCACAAGTAATAACCATTTTCTAAGTTATTGATGTCTCAAATGTACATCTTACATCACTATCCAATGCAAACGTCATTATCCATATAAGATTCAGATTTCGCAATGACAACTAATCAGTCACAACTTAAATTTTAGGAAGAAGACTTATCAAGATCTGAGAGAAGCAATTTTATGATATACTGAATGAATATCACATAAGAAGTTAAATACTGATATCAAATATTGGGAAAATTTGCAAAAATATTTAAACTGATAAGATTCATACCTGATGCAATGGAGGGCAAACTTGTGGGATTCGTGCAGATCTTTCGGGTGGTATGCACAGGTAATAACCATTTTCTATGAGGGTGTTGTGATGATGATCCAAAATTTTGACATTTTTCAAGCGCATCAATATTTCCAACATCCTTCCCATGCGTACAGTACTTTGAGGAGGATAGCGATAATAAAAATGGCCACATATCGTAGATTGCAAGTGACATCAATGTTATGATGAGTAAAATTGTCTAGCCAAGCCTAGGCAGGAGAGAAGGCATTTTCTTAGTAAGAGCCTACGTAGTTATTTTCCCTCAAATCTAAAATTGTTTTTTTAGAAAAGCATTTAATTTCATCTTTGGCCTGCAGTTCAATCTATGAAATGGTGAGGGTATGTAATATCAAGTTCGTACAGGAAATAAATGCAAGAAATGTAAGTGTATTCTAAAATTTATGCATGATTAGTCTTTTACCACATAATGGTAACTAAAGGGAGAAAAAAATACAATCCTATTGAAGCATTAAATTAGCGTATAGACCTGAATAAAACAATTATAATGTCACATATGCAAAGCATTAGGAATTTTCCGGGATTTGCCTTTAAACTCTTATTAACAATAAAACAATATATACAATAGTTGCTACAAATATATTTATCAGTTGAGTACTCCCCATATTACCTTCAAACAATCAAAACAAACAATTATGCTACATTAACCATTTATTTCATGCCCGAGAGCCAAGGAAAAATCAGGCATATTCCCATCAATAAACAGAACATCCCAAGTTATCGACTGATCAGAAAAACATACGTAACTCACAACACTATCCAATCATAACATCAATACTGATATAAGATTCAGATTTCATATTGACACCTAATACATCACATATCAAAACTGTACAAGGTTGTTTTAAACCGCACAAACCCCAATGTGAAATTCGGCATGGTCCCGACAGTAAACAGAACATCCCAATTTATCGATTTATCATAAAAACCTGTGTAACTCACAACACTATCCAATCACAACATCATTATCTATATAAGATTCAGATTTCACATTCACATTGACACCTAACAAGTCACATATCAAAACTGTACGATATCGTTTTAAACATAACAAACCCCAATGTAAAATTCGACATAGTCCCGACTGTAAACAGGACATCCCAAGTTATCGATTTATCAGAAAAACTTGTGTAACTCACAGCACTATCCAATCACAACATCATTACCGATATAAGATTCAGATTTCATATTTACACCTAATACATCACATATCAAAACTGTACAAGGTTGTTTTGAACAACAAAAACCCCAATGTGAAATTCAGTATGCCCCGACAGTAAACAGGACATCCCAATTTATCAATTTATAATAAAAACCTGCGTAACTCACAACACTATCCAATCACAACATCATTATCCATATAAGATTCAGATTTCACATTCACATTGACACCTAACAAATCACATATCAAAACTGTATGAGATCGTTTTAAACCGAACAAACCCCAATGTAAAATTCGACATGGTCTCGTTTGTAAACAGGACATCCCAAGTTATCGACTTATCAGAAAAACTTGTGTAGCTCACAACACTATCCAATCACAACATTATTATCGATATAAGATTTAGATTTCACATTGACACCTAATAAATCACATCAAAACTGTACAAGGTATGCAATAATAAGCACAAACCCCAATGTAAAATTCGGCATGGTCCCGTCTATAAACAGGACATCCCAAGTTATCAACTTATCAGAAAAACTTCCAAGCAGCTCACAACACTATCTAATCACAACATCATTACCGATATAAGATTCAGATTTCACATTGACACCTAATAAATCACATCAAAACTGTACAAGATATGCAATAATCAGCACAAACCACAATGTAAAATTCGGCATGGTCCCAACTGTAAGCAGGACATCCCAAGTGATACCACATTGACACCTAATAAATCACATTTCCAAACTCTATATCAAAAAAAACCTGGACATTCCAAGTTATCAACTATATCAAAAAAACTGTACGAATTAAATTCCAATTTAGCTAACCTTCAAAATAAAAATAAAAAATAGGAGAAATATCTAATATATAAACTTAACAACTAAATTAGTATCAAATTAACCAATCTTCATCATCTTCATTCAAACCAAAACTATCTCATGTTGCTATACATGTACCTGAAAAACTAAAGACACAAAAAAGAAAACATGTCAAATATAAATGGGATATAATACGAACGATTTTTTAAAATCTCCATCTACATTGAAGTTAGCAATATAACAGGAAGAAATGATATAAGATTATATTATAACCCATAAGCAAACATAAAACTACACATGTACAACTACTTACCTATGTACCGCATGGAGGCCGACGCCGAACTCTCCTGGGCCATCCATCAACATCCTGCCGATCCAGCTCTGGATGATCGTGGATCTCGTGCTGATCTACACCGGGATGTGGATGTACACCATGGTCCATAGCCCTACCTCTATGTCCAGCTCTAGCTTTGCCCCTACCCCTACCGCTACCGTCGTGTCGTCCTGCATGCTCAGCAACACTAATGTCCTGTGACATCATCGACTGATGCGGAGGTGTGTGATGTGCTATATCGGCGGGGGTTGCATCGATGGGTGGCCCGAATGATGGCAAATGTGAGGGTGGCCTAGGGGTGACTGTCGATAGAGATGATGCCATAACCGCATGCGGTGGTGTCTGATAATCATCCATGAACATGTCTGGCCTGGATATAGACGGCTTAAACTGTAGTGATGGCGCAAACGATGATGATGGATCAGGAACAGGACTGGCTACGGTAGGCGGCCCTTGTAGTGGCCTAAACGTATACAGCCCATGTGGCGATGGTGCATAGGATGATGACGGACCAGGAAATGGAATGGATGCGTCTACTGTCCAACGTGGTGCAGGTGGTGGCACAGATGTAGATGGCCCGACCGATGTAGAGCGTGCACAGGACGATGAAGGCGCTGACTGAGGGGACATACTCGGTGGGTCGCATGGTGGTGTGGACCCAACAACTGGAATGTCGATTGGTGCCAGTCGATCAACCTCGTCGATGGTCTGTAATGTTTGCAGGGACAAATGGCATATACACTGCATATCTCGATGGACAGCGGCCAATAAATCCTCAGTCGGCGTGTGCAAATATTGATAAGCTATATCATGTATAGCTGTTGCGTACCGTGTCTGCAAAAGAGTATATATATATACATATATACATATTAGTAATGGATTAATAAAACTGTAGTCATAACAGATATGTATATATTAACGTAGTAACAAATAGCTGACCATGAGCACCATGCTAGAGCCTGATCCATGGTATCCATCCTCAGGCGCAATCCGATTCCTTGGATTGCCAATCAATATATGCGAATGCCTACGATACCACACCATGTACGGGTCGTCGTGGCTCATCCGCTCCTCAGTTAACTCACCACCGATAACATGTGCAGCGCGATCTGCCCACATCTGTAAATACTGTGCGTGAAATTCTGCCCAACGTCTCTCAGGCTTCCCCCGTCGATCCAGTGTGTGCAACCGCTCATCTGTGTGACAATGGCCAGGAATCGACTGTCGGAATCCAAACTGTCGGAGGACGCGATCGGGAAAATGCCACTCAATCACATCAAAACAAATAAGTGGCGACCTCGTCCGCCACAACTCCATCCCCTGGCGACAGTACTCTGGGAGTCTGCCTATCAGATCATCACTATATGGCTGCCAAATGAACTGAAAGACAGATAATTTAATAAGATCAACCTTAGCAGCGTATTGGACATTTAATATAAAACTTTTTGCACCGTTGAATATAATAAATGTACCTCGTCAGCCCTCAACTGGTCTAATTGGTCACGAACTGCGATGACCATGTGATTGGGGGTATTTTTGAGCCTATGCTCTACCCCCCACCTATCATTACATTGGCAAAAAACGATGAAATTAGTACACACAGTCACGATTATAAACAATTGTACATAATCGAAATCGTTGATCACACACGTATTACCTACATCCATGTGGTCCAGGTGGTAGGGAGTTCTACTCGTCGATCATAATGGGCTGGAAACCATCTTTGCGACCACACCAGGAGGCAGATGGGGAGCAAGGCGGGGTAGCCTCTCCCATGCCCACAGCTGTTCAAGCAAGTTAAAATATTTAAGCATTTGAACTTTTAACCCATTTACATCAGACCGTTATCATGTTATGAATCTGTGCAATGCATGTGATTAAATGTACAAAGTGTAAAATGAAAAATATTTGAAGGTATTCAAACAAATTATATTTCTTTATGATACTCCCTCCGTCCTAGAAAGATAGGCCAACTTTGACAAAACACGAAATTTAAGAAAAGTAATAATTGCATTGATTTATCATTTATTAAATTTTTTCTTTCCAAAATTACCCGTCATATTTAGAATTGAGATTTGTGTTACGAGAACTGATGGAGTTCATAAGGGGCAATATATGAAAGTTACAAAAAAATTATGCTTTGACTTTTGTAAGTGGAGAAACATTTTGGGATGGAAAGCGTAGAAAATTTGGCCTATCTTTTACGGATGGAGGGAGTAATACCCTAATTCCATTTTTCAATAATCAACATATGAAGTGAGATTAGTACAGATAAATACTAATATTAATGCTAGTTTTTGATAAACAAATCAACGTATGACTCAAATATTAAAGTATGTGTAACCTTTTGGTTATGTATTTATTACATATCACACTGCGTAAACGATGAAGACGTTTATTACCTGCAATAATACCGATGCCCCTCCTATATCTTTCGCATCTAGGCTACTCGCACGGCAGAGCTCACGATACAACCGTGCAAGACATGCGCTGCCCCAGTTGTACGTGTTTATCTGGTCTAAGTGCTGCAACAATGGGAGGAACATCAGCTGCACCTTGTTTTGCGTCTTATCGGGTAGCATAATACTGTGAACCCCGGAAATTGGGCCCACAAGGGATTGAAAGAAAATGGGTTTGAAAAAGAAAAAGGAAAGGAGTCGCCACCTTATTTTTTAAAGGAAACAAGGAAAACCCTAAAAATAGTTTGTTTTAGGAAAACAATTTGAATGACTCCATAAAAAAGGAAAGGCAAAAACCAATCTTTTGAAAACCAAAGAAATCGGGGATTCGGAGGCTAAGTTATGACATGGGAAGGTTCTAGGCAAAGCCTATAGGCACCCATGTCACCCTTTCGGTCTCTCAGTTCATTTGGGCTAAATCAAGATCTTTCCATACAAAAATCAGCAAGTATATCATCACAAGAATTGCATGCATATCATATATTTCATTCATCCATCCATGCATAATAAGCACATAAAAACAGAAAAAGAAAAAGAAGAAAAGAAAACAAAAATAAACCTAGGATGCTTGGATCCTAGAACGGACTTGAGCCTCACGAAGAGCGCCTACGTACCATGCAGCGAAATACATGGATCAAAGTCCACGTAGTTCGATTAGAATTAGGGTTAAGACCTAATATAAACCTATGGTTAAAACCCTAGGTTTCCTTATTTGATCAAAAGAGTTGAATATGATAGAAAGTTTGATTTTAGGAAAGAAATCCACAAAATGGAAACTTTAATAAAAACCAGAATTTTATTTACGAAGGAAACCTTTGATTAAACCATAGACTTGTATTAAAAATTAACCCTAGATAGGGAGAAGAGAATGAGTTAAGAAGAAAGGTGAATTGGGGCACCTTCACACCCACTTACCTGAGCGCAATTAGCTCCAAGCATTTAGCCATTTCAGACATAAGCAGCCCTATTTGCCATGGGACAAATACCACACCTATTTGCACCCTTACAAGTGCTCAAAACCATGCGAAAACACTAACATGCAAATCTGGACAGAATAGTATTATGACCTAAAATCATCCACTAAGCATGCCAATAGCAAAAACAGCGAACAATAATAAGTCCTAACATATTCCTAGAACCATATCATGCATAAAAACCCTAAAACATACTAACATGCATGCAAAACTATCATGTTTACTCCATATGAAAAACATATACAGCAAACACGAAGAAAAACCAATAAAAAAGTCTACTTTATCATGCTATATGAAAACAAACACGAAACAATGACTCTAAAACCCTAAACTCACAAATATGCTTAAAAACATACAAAACATACTTTAATCATGCTAAAACCAAACTAAACAGAAATTAAATCATGCATATTAACTAACTAAAGCAATATAACATGATGAAAATCCTAACTCTAACATGCAATGACACTAATCCTAGCACAAGGACAAACAGGAGCACAAGAATCATAACTATGCATTAAAAACCTAAAGGACAGCCCTAAAGCATGCTAAACAGTAGATAAACAATAGATATTCCATGTATATTAACTAGCTAGAGTGTTAATACATGATAAAAAAGGCTACTTTTAACATGCAATAAGCCTAACCCATATGAAAACCTAGTTTAAGCTTGAATAGAGAAGGAGAATACCTTATTCTCTCTCAAACACTCAAGTATTAATGCATAAAGTGGCTCCCCTTGTGTTTGTAATTGTTCGTGGCTCCTCAGGTCTTTAGAGTGAATCAAACCAACACGAATCCTCCTCTTTGTCAAAGTGGTATCACAGCAAAGAGATCAAAACTCAACTCAACTTTGAAAAGAAATAGAAAACAAAAAGAGAACAAGAGAAAAGAAAAGTGATTTTCGTCACTTTGCAGCAGCAGCAACTTCAATCGCGTTTTTGGGTATGAAAACGTTGGATTTGGACAAAGCTTGTGAAATACAAAGTTTTATAGAATTGAATTATCTTTCTAACAAGACCAATTTCATCAAATTCTGACTTCGGATGAAAAAGTTATGATTAAAATACGACTGCTGGTTTTCAGAAAATCTGCTGCTGAATTATGACGAATTTCACTCCCTCCAAACCCTCTTCTCCTCTCCCTTGTTTAAAGACATTAAGAGAGTATTTATAGCTTAAATCTGGAGTTTCCCTTTCCTTCCTGGACTAGGTTTCCTTGGAGAATAATCAAAAGGTATTTTATAATGATAAAAGACTTCTAATCTGAATAGGAAAAGGAAATTGTCTTTTATAAAAATTGGGAGACTGACCGCTAACACGCATGCACATGTATCGTATGTGCGTACACACACTCATCACATACGTACACGTGTTAGTGTCATGATAAAAATGGCTAATTTAATAAAATAATTTTCTTTTCATTTTAACCAAAAATCTCATGCTGTGATTCGCACTAATTCTTCAAGGATAATCCGTAAATAACCACACTAAACTCATCATCAGGCCATATCAAAATTGAACTTCATGAAACACTTTTGAGGGTAAAATGATGACTAATGAAAGTCAATTTGAAAAGATTTGGTTGGTAATTGTGAGTCAATTAGAGCTAACCCAAGGAAGGGTCAATTAACCAACTTGAACTACATCGAGCCATTTTAATCCCGAGCCATTGACTTACCAAATTGAACCTAGAAATACCTCATATGCATCCATATGAACTCCAATTGACAATTTGGAGATCATTTTAAGGTCAAATGAAAAGTTTGGGACTTAAAAGACGATTATGCCCCTCAAGTCACAAAAGCTCTTATTATCCCTCAAGATCAACTCCAATTTGAACCAAAATTTATATCCATTGTCCTTGTGACTCTAGAAAACTAATGCAAGTGACTAGACTCAAAAACAAAACAAAAACATGCATGAAATGATGAGCCCTAGTAAGGTGGTGCAAAAATGGGGTGTGACAGAAGCCCCTTATTGGCGAACAAGTTACACTTGTGAACCAATGATAAGGAACAACCCATTTTTGGCCAAAAAGCCCGGAGAAATCACACACTGATACCAACAATGATGGGAGGTTGAAAACCTGAGACTGAAATAAGGAAGTGTACTCAAGTCATGAGTATACTTAAACCACTGAGGGTTGAGAATTGATAAGAGAAGCATATTCAAGCCACTACGAATGAACATACTTTTGAAATGGAAAGATATATTCTAGTCACGAATATATTTGACCAAGTGATGAGAATGAAATCTGAGAAGTACGTTCAAGTGATGAACATACCTTTGAAATGGAGAAATATATCCAAGCGATGGATATACTTAACCAAGTAAGTGACAAAATATCTGAGAAGTATACTCAAGTGATGAGTATACCATTGAAATGGAGAAATATATTCAGGTCACGAATATATTTAACCACGTAATCTGAGAATGAAATCTGAGAAGTATACTCAAGTGGTGAGGATACTTAATGATTGAGAAGGACTGAGAAGTACGTTCAAGTGATGAACATACTTTTGAAAAATGAGAAATATATTCAGGTCACGAATATATTTAACTAAGTAAGATAGAGAATGAACTGAGAAGTATACTCAAGTGATGAGTATACCATTGAAATGGAGAAATATATTCAAGTGATGAATATATTTAACCAAGTAATAATCTGAGAAGTATGTTCAAGTGATGAACATACCATTGAAATGGAGAAATATACCCAAGCGATGGATATACTTAACCAAGTAGGATAAGAATAATCTGAGAGGTGTATTCAAGTGATGAGTGTACTTTTGAAATGGAGAAATATATTCAGGTCACGAACATATTTACCCAAGTGATGAAAAAGATGCTGAGAAATATACTCAAGTGATGAGTATACTTAATGATTGAAAAAGACTGAGAAGTACGTTCAAGTGATGAACATACTTTTGAAATGGAGAAATGTATCCAAGTGATGGATATATTTAACCAAGTAAGCTGAGAAGTACACTCAAGTGATGAGCATACCATTGAAATGGAGAAATATATCCAAACGACGGATATATTTAACCAAGTAAGATAAGAATAATCTGAGAAGTGTACTCAAGTGATGAGTACACCATTGAAATGGAGAAATATATTCTAGTCACGAATATACTTAACCAAGTAAGTGACAAGTATGTTTAAGTGATAAACATACCATTGAAATAGAGAAATATATCCAAGTGATGGATATACTTAACCAAGTAAGTGACAAGTATGTTTAAGTGATAAACATACCATTGAAATAGAGAAATATATCCAAGCGATGGATATACTTAAGCAAGTAAGATAGAGAATAATCTGAGAAGTGTACTCAAGTGATGAGTACACCATTGAAATGGAGAAATATATTCTAGTCATGAATATATTTAACCAAGTAAGTGACAAATAATCTGAGAAGTATGTTCAAGTGATGAACATACCATTGAAATGGAGAAATATACCCAAGCGATGGATATACTTAACCAAGTAAGTGGCAAAATATCTGAGAAGTATACTCAAGTGATGAGTATACCATTGAAATGGAAAAATATACCCAAGTGATGGATATACTTAACCAAGTAAGTGACAAATGATCTGAGAAGTATACTCGAGTGATGAGTATACCATTGAAATGGAGAAATATACCCAAGCGATGAATATATTTTACCAAGTAAGTGATAATGAGGATCTGAAACTAGGAAGCATATTCAATGGGTGAACATGCTTTTGAAATGGAAGAATATATTCAAGTGATGAATATATTCAACCAAGTATGATAGAGAATGAGAATTTGAAGCTGAGAAGCATATTCAAAGAGTGAAAACACTTTTGAACTGGAAGAACACATTCAAGCGATGAATATATTCAACCAAGTAGGATGAAAAATCAAGATTTGAAATGAGGATATATGATCAATTTATCAAGATTGAACAGGCATGGTGCAAGAGGAGGGTGACTTAACACATTGTCACTTGAGTTGGCATGACACAGGGGAAATATATTCAACCCTTTTGAACATAAAATCAATTCAAGGAATTGATTTCAAGATGGAATTTGATTGATTTTAAGCTCAAAAAGTGTTGAATATCTCATTTGGAAGGAGGTTTGATCACGCGTCAAGGCGAGACAAAGTGAGGGAGAAAGCCAAAACAAGGTGGCTTGGGTGACCACCAGGCCTCAGGAGGCTAGCCGCCTAGGCCTGGGTGGTTACCCGAGCCCGAAGCGGAAATCCCACTTTGAATAGGAAACTTCCATATATATTAACTAGCTAGAGTGTTAATACATGATAAAAAAGTTACCTTTAACATGCAATAAGCGTAACCCATATGAAAACCTAGTTTAAGCTTGAATAGAGAAGGAGAACACCTTATTCTCTCTCAAACACTCAAGTATTAATGCATAAAGTGGCTCCCCTTGTGTTTGTAATTGTTCGTGGCTCCTCAGGTCTTTAGAGTGAATCAAACCAACACGAATCCTCCTCTTTGTCAAAGTGGTATCACAGCAAAGAGATCAAAACTCAACTCAACTTTGAAAAGAAATAGAAAACAAAAAGAGAACAAGAGAAAAGAAAAGTGATTTTCGTCACTTTGCAGCAGCAGCAACTTCAATCGCGTTTTTGGGTATGAAAACGTTGGATTTGGACAAAGCTTGTGAAATACAAAGTTGTAGAGAATTGAATTATCTTTCTAACAAGACCAATTTCATCAAATTCTGACTTCGGATGAAAAAGTTATAATTAAAATACGACTGCTGGTTTTCAGAAAATCTGCTGCTGAATTATGACGAATTTCACTCCCTCCAAACCCTTTTCTCCTCCCTCTTGTTTAAAGACATTAAGAGAGTATTTATAGCTGAAATCTGGAGTTTCCCTTTCCTTCCTGGACTAGGTTTCCTTGGAGAATAATCAAAAGGTATTTTATAATGATAAAAGACTTCTAATCTGAATAGGAAGAGGAAATTGTCTTTTATAAAAAATGGGAGACTGACCGCTAACACGCATGCACATGTATCGTATGTGCGTACACACACTCATCACATACGTACACGTGTTAGTGTCATGATAAAAATGGCTAATTTAATAAAATAATTTTCTTTTCATTTTAACCAAAAATCTCATGCTGTGATTCGCACTAATTCTTCAAGGATAATCCGTAAATAACCACACTAAACTCATCATCAGACCATATCAAAATTGAACTTCATGAAACACTTTTGAGGGTAAAATGATGACTAATGAAAGTCAATTTGAAAAGATTTGGTTGGTAATTGTGAGTCAATTAGAGCTAACCCAAGGAAGGGTCAATTAACCAACTTGAACTACATCGAGCCATTTTAATCCCGAGCCATTGACTTACCAAATTGAACCTAAAAATACCTCTTATGCATCCATATGAACTCCAATTGACAATTTGGAGATCATTCCAAGGTCAAATGAAAAGTTTGGGACTTAAAAGACGATTATGCCCCTCAAGTCACAAAAGCTCTTATTATCCCTCAAGATCAACTCCAATTTGAACCAAAATTCATATCCATTGTCCTTGTGACTCTAGAAAACTAATGCAAGTGACTAGACTCAAAAACAAAACAAAAACATGCATGAAATGATGAGCCCTAGTAAGGTGGTGCAAAAATGGGGTGTGACAGAAGCCCCTCATTGGCGAACAAGTTACACTTGTGAACCAATGATAAAGAACAACCCATTTTTGGCCAAAAAGCCCGGAGAAATCACACACTGATACCAACAATTATGGGAGGTTGAAAACCTGAGACTGAAGTAAGGAAGTGTACTCAAGTCATGAGTATACTTAAACCACTGGGGGTTGGTGATTGTCAAGAGAAGCATATTCAAGCCACTACGAATGAACATACTTTTGAAACGGAGAAATATATTCTAGTCATGAATATATTTAACCAAGTGATGAGAATGAGATCTGAAAAGTACGTTCAAGTGACGAACGTACCTTGGAAATGGAGAAGTATATTCAGGTCACGAATATATTTAACCAAGTGAGTGACAAAAAATCTGAGAAGTATACTCAAGTGATGTGTATACCATTGAAATGGAGAAATATATTCAGGTCGCGAATATATTTAACCAAGTAATCTGAGAATGAAATCTGAGAAGTATACTCAAGTGGTGAGCATACCATTGAAATGGAGAAATATATCCAAGCGATGGATATATTTAACCAAGTAATCTGAGAATGAAATCTGAGAAGTATACTCAAGTGGTGAGCATACCATTGAAATGGAGAAATATATCCAAGCGATGGATATATTTAACCAAGTAGGATAAAGAATAATCTGAGAAGTATACTCAAGTGATGAGTGTACTTTTGAAATGGAGAGATATATTCAGGTCACGAATATATTCAACTAAGTGAGTGACAACATATCTGAGAAGTATACTCAAGTGATGAGTATACCATTGAAATGGAGAAATATATTCAGGTCGCGAATATATTTAACCAAGTAATCTGAGAATGAAATCTGAGAAGTATACTCAAGTGGTGAGCATACCATTGAAATGGAGAAATATATCCAAGCGATGGATATATTTAACCAAGTAATCTGAGAATGAAATCTGAGAAGTATACTCAAGTGGTGAGCATACCATTGAAATGGAGAAATATATCCAAGCGATGGATATATTTAACCAAGTAATCTGATAATGAAATCTGAGAAGTATACTCAAGTGGTGAGCATACCATTGAAATGGAGAAATATATCCAAGCGATGGATATATTTAACCAAGTAGGATAAAGAATAATCTGAGAAGTATACTCAAGTGATGAGTGTACTTTTGAAATGGAGAGATATATTCAGGTCACGAATATATTCAACTAAGTGAGTGACAACATATCTGAGAAGTATACTCAAGTGATGAGTATACCATTGAAATGGAGAAATATATTCAGGTCGCGAATATATTTAACCAAGTAATCTGAGAATGAAATCTGAGAAGTATACTCAAGTGGTGAGCATACCATTGAAATGGAGAAATATATCCAAGCGATGGATATATTTAACCAAGTAATCTGAGAATGAAATCTGAGAAGTATACTCAAGTGGTGAGCATACCATTGAAATGGAGAAATATATCCAAGCGATGGATATATTTAACCAAGTAGGAGAAGAATAATCTGAGAAGTGTACTCAAGTGATAAGGATACTTAATGATTGAGAAAGACTGAGAAGTACGTTCAAGTGATGAACATACTTTTGAAATGAAGAAATGTATCCAAGTGATGGATATATTCAACCAAGTAAGCTGAGAAGTACACTCAAGTGATGAGCATACCATTGAAATGGAGAAATATATCCAAACGACGGATATATTTAACCAAGTAAGATAAGAATAATCTGAGAAGTGTATTCAAGTGATGAGTGTACTTAATGATTGAAAAAGACTGAGAAGTACGTTCAAGTGATGAACATACTTTTGAAATGGAGAAATGTATCCAAGTGATGGATATATTTAACCAAGTAAGCTGAGAAGTACACTCAAGTGATGAGCATACCATTGAAATGGAGAAATATATCCAAACGACGGATATATTTAACCAAGTAAGATAAGAATAATCTGAGAAGTGTACTCAAGTGATGAGTACACCATTGAAATGGAGAAATATATTCTAGTCACGAATATACTTAACCAAGTAAGTGACAAGTATGTTTGAGTGATAAACATACCATTGAAATAGAGAAATATATCCAAGCGATGGATATACTTAAGCAAGTAAGATAGAGAATAATCTGAGAAGTGTACTCAAGTGATGAGTACACCATTGAAATGGAGAAATATATTCTAGTCATGAATATATTTAACCAAGTAAGTGACAAATAATCTGAGAAGTATGTTCAAGTGATGAACATACCATTGAAATGGAGAAATATACCCAAGCGATGGATATACTTAACCAAGTAAGTGGCAAAATATCTGAGAAGTATACTCAAGTGATGAGTATACCATTGAAATGGAAAAATATACCCAAGTGATGGATATACTTAACCAAGTAAGTGACAAATGATCTGAGAAGTATGTTCAAGTGATGAACATACCATTGAAATGGAGAAGTATACCCAAACGATGGATATACTTAACCAAGTAAGTGACAAAATATCTGAGAAGTATACTCGAGTGATGAGTATACCATTGAAATGGAGAAATATACCCAAGCGATGAATATATTTTACCAAGTAAGTGATAATGAGGATCTGAAACTAGGAAGCATATTCAATGGGTGAACATGCTTTTGAAATGGAAGAATATATTCAAGTGATGAATATATTCAACCAAGTATGATAGAGAATGAGAATTTGAAACTGAGAAGCATATTCAAAGGGTGAATACACTTTTGAAATGGAAGAACACATTCAAGCGATGAATATATTCAACCAAGTAGGATGAAAAATCAAGATTTGAAATGAGGATATATGATCAATTTATCAAGATTGAACAGGCATGGTGCAAGAGGAAAGTGACTTAACACATTGTCACTTGAGTTGGCATGACACAGGGGAAATATATTCAACCCTTTTGAACATAAAATCAATTCAAGGAATTGATTTCAAGATGGAATTTGATTGATTTTAAGCTCAAAAAGTGTTGAATATCTCATTTGGAAGGAGGTTTGATCACGCGTCAAGGCGAGACAAAGCGAGAAGCAAAACCAAAACAAAGTGGCTTGGGTGACCACCAGGCCTCGGGAGGCTAGCCGCCCAGGCCTGGGTGGTTACCCGAGCCCGAAGCGGAAATCCCACTTTGAATAGGAAACTTCCTATTCTGATGGGTTTTTTCCTATTTGAACTTGGATTTGTGACCTTTTCCCTATAAAAACACATCCAAGAGGTTCCTAAACCTACTTGTATTCATTCATTAGAAATTATGGAGGCTCTAGACAAATTTTTAGGAGGGTTTTTGAGAGTTATGAGTGCTGAAGCAAAATCTGAGTTCAAGTGCTTTGGCTTGGATCCATTGCTCTCCTTGAGGCATGTGAGGCTTGAAACGAACCTCTTGACTGCTGCTACATATTTTTGGGATCCTCAAGTTCATGTGTTCCGCTTCAACTATGAAGAACTGTGCCCAACCATGGAGGAATTCTGTGCATTGTATGGAGTTTCAACGGTAGGTCCTTTCATTCTCCCTACTCCTCGCCCAAGCTTTCTTACTTCTTTCTCCAATCTACTTGGGATTCACTCACAATATGCCTCTACGTTTGTAAAGGACCATATGGTAGACTTGATGAAATTGGCAACCTCTTTTTTAGCTTGTGATAGTAAAGGTATTCTGAATTTTACCTTTCCTATTAAGCATGCTCTTGCCTTTTGCCTCATTGGTCGTTTTCTTATTTCCACTGGTACTCCACATGTTCCCATTCAAATCTGTGACTTGATTCCTCTCCTTGCCAAGGGCCATAACTTGATTCCCATGGTGCTAGCTGAAACCCTGAATGGTTTGGATAAAACTCATGAGGACCCAAAGGTTCCTTTAGGAGGTAGCCCCATTCTACTGCAGATGTGGTTGCTTGAAAGACTGAATTTCTTGTCACCAGTTGCCATTACACCATACAAGCCCCAGCATTACTGCCTTCGCCGCATTGAACTACCTGGGCAATTTTCATTGAGAGATTGGCTAGGTTACTTCCAAACCCTTTCTTGGAGGAGTGTCAAGTGGTTTGTATTCATATGGGGCTGCAGTGACCAGGTGCTTCTGCGGACTTCTGGATGCACCATGGTGAGACTCATAGGACTGAGGTCTACTTCCTTCTATTGGCCTTCAAGGGTTCTGCGTCAGATGGGCGCCATGCAAACCATACCCACTTCCTTGAAAGGTGACTATCCTGTGGTGCCCGCGGGTCTTTCTGTAGTGACTTGGGCGAAGGACCGATGGCCTAGAAAGCTGACACTGACTCAAGTGACGAATACTGATGGTCCGTATATGATGAGCCCCGAGTATAAGGAATGGTTGAAAAGCAATTTAGGTGAGAGAGAGACTACTCGAAGAGAAAGGATTTTTGGACTTATCAAGAACAATGAACTTGGATCTTGCAGAGAAGATATTATGGAAGCAGTGATAGCAGCTTATGAACATGACTTGAGGAAGAAAAGAAGACATGAAAGAGAGAAGAAGAAAGCTGAGGAGCGAGCTGCAAAGAAGCCCAAGAAAAACTGAAGACTCAATAGAATAGGATATTTATGGCATATTTATAGTTCTTTTACTTAATACCAATGAATTGCTATGTCAATCAATTTTAGTTTTGAATAAATTGCCAATAATAAATCAAATTTGGGATTTTCTTGTTTGATTTAGACCGCACCCAAGGTAACTTTATGGGTTGCCTACGTATCTCCATGGTTTTTTTTTCTTCTTTTTTTTTTTGTTTTTTTTTTTGTTTTTGAATGGAGAATCAGGTCTTACGTAGTTCTTATGCCTTAACTTTTGCCTAGGCCGCCCTTACGGGTTTTCAACTTAGCAGGCTTCAAACATGATATTTCTTCAATTGATCCAAATTAGTTGGACGAGCGAACTCAATTCCATCTAAATCCATGAGGCGAACAGCCCCTGCTGGCAATATCTCTTTGATAATGTATGGCCCACCCCAACTTGGCTTGAATTTTCCTCGCGGATCGAACACTGGAGCTCTGATTTCTTTCAGCACTACATCCCCTTTCTTTAGACCTTGATCTTTGACATGCTTGTTGAATGCTCTGGCAACTCTCCGTTGATACCCCTGAACATGATACAGCGCCCTTAAACGCCTTTCATCCAGCAAAGCTAACTCATCATAGCGGCTCTTAACCCAGTCCACTTCTGTTATCTGGCTCTCCACGGCAACTCTTAGTGAAGGAACTTCCAATTCAACTGGCAACACGGCCTCCATTCCATAAACTAGAGAATAAGGGGTAGCCCCTGTTGACGATCTTATTGATGTTCTGTAACCCCATAGAGCCAATGGCAACTTCTCATGCCAGTCTGTGTGTGAGTCCGCAGTCTTCTGTAGTATCTTCTTGATGTTCTTGTTACCTACTTCCACCGCTCCATTAGTCTGAGGACGGTATGGTGATGACAGATGGTGAGCTATGCCATACTTTTGCAAGAGCTCATGGGTTTCTTTCTGAAAGTGCTGGCCATTGTCTGAGATAACTTCATGCGGTACCCCATATCGATAGATGATGCTGTGCTGTATGAACTGTGCTACCTTCTTGGAATTCAAGGTCTTGAAGGACGCTGCTTCCACCCACTTAGTGAAGTAGTCGATGGCGACCAGGATGTATTCATGCCCATTTGATGCCTTTGGCTTGATCTGTCCGATGATATCTATCCCCCATACCGCGAATGGCCAAGGTGATGACATACTCGTTAAAGGCATAGAAGGCAAATGTTGTCCACTGGCGAACAGTTGGCATTTGTGGCACTTCTTGACATGTGCGTGGCAGTCTCTTTCCATGGTGGACCAATAATAGCCTAACCTCATGATTTTCTTAGCTAACATATAGCCGTTCATATGCGGAGCCCCTGTCCCTTCATGGATTTCTTTAATCAGATGCTCGGCTTCCTCCTTGGTGACACACAGCAGGTGGATCCCGTCGTATGATCTCCGATATAGCTTTCCTCCACAAAGTACATAGTGACTCGCCAACCGCCTTAGGGTTTTTCTATCGATATGAGATGCTCCTTCTGGGTATTCCCTTTCTTCAATGAACTTCTTTATGTCATGGAACCACGGACGGCCATCATTTACCTCTCCTCCTCGGATTGCACAACAGTACACAGGCTTGTCTCGGCATTCTATCACCAACGGCTTCACATTTCCCTCTTCAGGTATCTCCACCATGGATGCTAGGGTCGCCAAGGCATCGGCGAACTGGTTCTTGTTCCTTGAAAGGTAGTTAAATTCTATCTCTGAGAACTCCTTGGTTAGAGCTTCCAGGTAGGCATGGTAGGGTAGCAGCTTCTCATCTCGAGTTTTCCATTCCCCTTTTATTTGACAAATGATTAGCGCCGAGTCCCCGAACACTTCTAATTCTTTGATCCCCAATTCAAGTGCCGCTTCCAGTGCTAGGATACAGGCCTCATACTCAGCAATGTTGTTGGTGGCTTCAAACCCCAACTTGACCGCCAGCGGTGTAAATGCCTCTTCGGGTGAGACCAGCAGGACTCCTATCCCATAACCTTTCTTATTGGCTGTCCCATCGAAGTATACTCTCCAAGTTTTTCTACCAATCTCTAGCACGTCCTCATCTGGGAATTGATCGTTGAACGGAGCGGATGATGACACCGGACAGCTGGCTAGGTAGTCTGCGATGACGCTTCCCTTGATAGACTTCTGATTCACGTACTTGATGTCGAATTCATTGAGGAGAATTGACCATCGAGCAGTTCTGAATGACAATACTGGCCTTTCTACCAGGTACTTCAACGGGTCCATGCGACTTATCAAGAACACTTCGAAGGACATCATGTAGTGCCGGAGTTTCTGCGTCGCCCATACTAGTGCCACACAAGCCTTTTCAATTGCATTGTACTTCACTTCATAGTCTGTCATTTTCTTGCTTAGGTAGTAGATGGCATTCTCCTTTGTAGACCCTTCAAGATATTGAGCTAACAAAGCTCCCGTCGCGGTTTCGGTGACTGTTAAGTATAACAAAAGCGGCGCACCTTGCCGTGGGGGAACTAAGATTGGAGGATTCACTACAAGAAAAAGGTTAAAAGATGACGCTTTTAAAATTTAAAAAGATGACTGTGTTTTAAAAACCAGTCATCTTTTGATTTTTAAGATGGAAAGATGACTACTATTTAACATCAAACTTAAAACAGTCATCTTTCAAAAAACAAAGATGACTGGTTTTTAAAAACATCACACGAAAAGATGACTATTTTTAAAAACCAGTCATCAATAAACTGGACTCCCGTGTCATTTTCCTCTAGCTACCCGATCCCTTTTAACACAACCTTTACTTTTCGCTCTGCCTCTCTCTTTCCAAACTCTATCCATCCATTTCGCACAAAGGCTCACGCATTAGACCAAACCCTCACCGTCACCGTCGGCCAGGTCACCCTCACCCTCACCGTCGCCGTCGCCGTCGCCGAAGCCAGGCGACCCTCACCGTTGCCGTCGCCCAAGCCAGGCCACCCTCACCGTCGCCGTTGATCAGGCCATCCTCACCGTCGTCGTCACCATCTCCATCTGCCTCACTCGCGCCGAGAACGTTGCGATCCACTTCCAGAAGTTGCTGCTAGCCTCGCCGGAGTTTGTCCAAGGTATATTTCTCTCCCTCTCTCTCAATCTGTCTAGATCTATGTTCTTCGTTCTTCGTTCAAGGTATATTTGTCTTTGTTCTTCGTTCTTTTTTTTTTTGGGTGCATTCTCTATTCTGTCAGTTTTTTTTGCAGCAAATCTGCTTCTCAATGTTTGGGAACCTGGATTTGGGGGGATGGATTTGGATTTGGGCCCCCAAGTCCAAATCCCCTGTTTTGATACTGTAAAAAGTTGACGATTTGGAGTTTGGGCAAAGCCACCGACGGATTTGAGAGCTTTAGATCCAGGGATTTGCCGATTGACCCCGATACCTGACATTCTCTAAATCGACCATGTTAGGGAGGCCATTCCTCACATGATTGGTGGTGGTTGTTCACAGTCTGGGTCAGATATCTAAATTTAGTACTCAATTCACATTTTGCGTTCTTTTAACTCTTGAATATGTAAATCGTGAGCTTTAAGATTATTGTGTTATTATGGGATGATTCATCAATCATCTTGTGCTTGTATCCCTCAGCAGAACTGTATTACAGAATGTAAAATAGATGCTTAGTGGAAATTTCTCTAACTGTGATAGTGTTTTCTCTGAATATTTAATCAATCATATATCATTATCTGTAGATAGTGTCTTCTTTGCGTTCTATTATTTTCCTTAATTAACTTTTATTTTCTCCTCATGCTGTTGAGTGAACAGCCTTTGTACAAGCGTCGGGTAGTAGTGTTGATAGATTGTTCCCCAATGCAATGAAGTGTGTCTTTTATTCTATTCTCACACTCAAGAAGGTTACACATGCTATAATCTCGGGTTATGTCGTGCGTGCAGGTGTTACATTCCTTAAGAGCACTAATCATTTTTTGTTTTTTTGTTTTTTCTTATTTGGTTGAAGGAGGCTCTCTTAATGTTGATTTTGCGTCCTATAGTTAGGGGAAGTTTATTTTGTCTCCTTCCTTTCCTTTTCTGCCTCTTCCTGTTGAACATTGTTTGCCTCTTCATGAAGTAACTGAGCATGTTATGACATCTCCAAAGCCTTTTGAAGAGTATCAGTGGTGAATGAGAAAAAAATTGGTAGAGTGTTACTCCGGAGCTACCACCTCACCAGTCTTCATTTTTTCCTGAGGTCTTATCATCTGTTAATCTTCTATTGCATTAAAAGAAAGGTGTTCATTCTTGCACCCAACACTATCTATCTAAATTTGTGTTGTTTCTCACTTATCCCCCCCCCCACCTTTTTTTTTTTTTTTTAGGACATCTGGGTCAGATATCTTGATGGGCAGTGAGATTAAACATGTGCTATTAAGCAGTCTAGTGGATTTTAATTTAGCTTCTTCAAGCAATTGGTTGGCCTCGTCAAATTTGAATCTAGATAGGATGGTCCAATAGAGCTGAAGTTGAACTTAATTGGGTGAGAGAATTTGACCAAAAAATAGGTAGTTAAGAAAATTGGCCATTTCATTACTTTTTTGTTAATTTGATTGGTGATCATGGATGAGAAATCCAAGAGGAAAATGTAATTTCTTGTGGAGTTGTTTTACCAAATTCCAATACGATAAGTTAGATTGGTAACTTCAACTCAAGTCTAACCTTGAAATCTGCCAATGAAAAAAACAAGGGCGAAAATAACTTGGAGAGAACCACTTCTTAGATTGGTAACTTCACATGCATTCTGACCAAAATAAAAAATAAAACTTAACATGCATTGTTGCATCGTACCAAACTTCAAGTGCATTGGATGAAATATGTACCTTTATGCACTTGTATTGCATGTGCCTGGTCTTGTGGTCGAATCCTTTTATTATTTCTTGAAAAAATATGTTAAATATGTTAAATCCCCTTAAAGATTTGATCTATCAAACAAATCCATTGATTTAATTTGTACCTCATATGGAATTAAAAGAGCCATATCTTCATATCTCCTTATTGATTCCATCTCAGGTTGCTATAATCCAGATTTATAGTTGATTGTCGGGTTTGGGTGTTGGTGTTTTTTCTTTTTTTTGGTGCTGTGCTTTTGTTGGGTGTAGCTTGCCTTCTTTTTGCTTAATATATATAATTTTTTCGTTGATAAATAAATTAAAAAAAAAAAAAAAAAAAAAAAAAAAAAAAAAATCCCTCAGCTAGCCCTCTCTTTCTTGATGTCCTCCCTTTCCTGCATACTAAATAAATGTCCAGGTCGTTTTAAATCATATTTATTTATAACTCAATTAACCATTTATATTCTGCATGAGGCTTAATGGGAAATATATATATATATATATATATATATATATATATCCTTTTTTGGGTCTTGTTTTCCCATGAACACATTGCCTTCGGGCTTCAAAGAAGCCAAGATAAAAATGGGGGGCAAAAGATGGACAGCTCTCGCTCTCTCTCTCTCCTCTCTCTCTCTCTCTCTCTCTCCTCTCTCTCTCTTTGAGCTGTTGAAAAGGGACAATAGATTCCATATTCTTATGTTTATTTTATCAGTCATGTCAATTTCGAAGTGTTTAATGGAAATTAAGCTACACTTTTGGAATGACTACATGATGAGTTTGAATCCAAGGCTCCAAGCTAACTTTAGCATTGCTCATAGTTCTTTCCTTTCTTGAACTGACGGTATTTTTGAGTTAGTTGGTGCGTAGGACTTTTTTTTTTCTCCCCTAAATGCTTGGCCATTGCATTTAAATTTTGTATCAATATTTATATGCAACATTTTTTTTTTAATGACGATTTGGGATGTGATGTTTTCTAATATTTATTATTTGCTTCCTTTTTAACATATGTCTATTGTTTCCACACATGTTTTTCAAAAGCATGGATAGTTGAACTTTTTACATTTTCAGGTTTTGAAGATTTCCTTCTTACTGTTGAAGCTAAAGTAAGGTCGCTCATCTCCTTGTAATCTAAAGTGGTGAGCCCTCTTCATACCATTAGGTGTTCATTGTTATAAGTATGCAGTTTATTATTGATGTCAGTCCTTAGTCCTCTCGTTGGCTTGCAGGGAAGAAGTGCAGATTCCTTGTCCCAGTATTTTGGTGAGGATCCAGCTTGGTGTCCCCTTGAGCAAGGTCTGATATGATCTTTCGTATTAGTTTGATTTTTTCTCTATGACAAATAGAAAAGCTTACCAAATTGTTTTCTGTTTGATATTTTCTTTTTTCTTGAACTCCACAGATTCTATACTCGTTTTATTTTCAAATCATTTATTACATGGAAACTTCAACAAAATGTGTAAATTGTCCTTATTAGACACAACATGGGTACAAATATGGGTATGGATTATGAGTCCAACATGCCTATTGTTGGATGCTTAACCAACAGGGGTCTCAAATAAGAGAAGGGAGGCATATTCCTCATTAGTGGAAAGTTCATTTTTATGTTTAATTTGCTCGTGTCTCATTGATAATTCAAATCAATGAAGGTACACATGGAGTTTATAATGGTTTAACTTTAACAAGAATGATAACATTGATTTTATAATTGTCATGAGTTATGATTGCTATTCCTTGAGGTTGCGGTTGTATTAGTATATATTTATTTATTTATTTAAAAAAGAAGAAGGTATTTTTATCTTCTTGGGGTGCTAAATTGCTAATGGAGGTTTGTGGTAGTATTCAAATAGTTTCTCATCTACCGGTTGAGTCAAGCTTTGCCTATTAACCTACCCCTTAGAATTTTTTTTAGTATAAATTAGAAGAAGGTAAGTGATTGAAGAATTGTAATTCAATTGTCCTCGACAAGAATGATAATTGTACAAAATGTAGAAAACAAGCATTATGTTTTGACCTTTGTAAAAATTTTCTAAAATGATAAGACAATGAATCTGTGTTTTTTTATCATCTAAAGTAAAGCATTTTGTGTTATAGGAGGAAGTTAGTTGGATTGATTCATAATGGATAAAGCTTGGATGTCCATGGATCAACTATCAAGGGAATATGATGAGGGGGTTGAGCAATTCCTACAATTTGCAATACGTCATGCGAGTAATCCTAATTCCATACGTTGTCCATGCTTAGATTGTGGGAATGTGAAAAGCCATACTCCTAATGAGATAAAATTTCATCTATTTTCCAATGGTGTTGATAAAAGTTACCGCACATGGATTTGGCATGGAGAAGCAGCTCATAGTGGGGCACCGCCAAGTATAAATGCACAATTTGAGGAGTGTACTTCAGACGATGTATTGAGTACTATAGAAATGGTTCAAGCTGCCCATGATAATTATACTAGTGATCCTAAGTTGTTTGAAAAGTTACTTGAGGATGCTGACAAACCTTTATATCCCGATTGCAAGAAGTTTACTAAGTTATCTTCTCTAGTAAAACTGTACAACTTGAAAGGGAGGTACGGGTGGTCGGACAAAAGTTTTTCAGAGCTGTTGGGATTGTTAGGAGAAATGTTACCTGACAATAATGAAATGCCTTCATCTATGTATGAGGCTAAGAAGACCTTGACTGCATTGGGTATGGAATATGAGAAAATACACGCATGCCCTAAGGATTGCATATTGTATAGAAAAGAGTACAAGGATGCAATTGCATGTCCCACATGTGGAACATCAAGATGGAAGGTAACTAAGAGTGCGACTGAGAAAACTAAAGGTGTGCCTGCTAAGATCTTATGGTATTTTCCGCCTATCCCGAGGTTCAAAAAGATGTTTCGGAATTCAGAAACATCAAAGAACTTAACATGGCATGCAGATGAAAGAGAATATGATGGTCACCTTCGCCACCCAGCTGACTCCCCAGCATGGAGGCAAGTAGATCACATGTGGCCAGATTTTGCGTCAGATTCAAGAAACCTTCGATTAGCCATTTCAGCAGATGGGATTAATCCACATAGTACCCTTAGCAGCAGGTATAGTTGTTGGCCGGTTATAATGGTAACTTACAACCTTCCACCATGGTTGTGCATGAAGAGAAAGTTTATGATGTTAACATTGTTGATATCGGGTCCCAAACAACCTGGAAATGACATTGATGTTTACTTGGCCCCATTGATTGATGATCTAAAAACTTTATGGGAGTTGGGCGTTGAAGCTTATGATGCCTACCGCCAAGAAACCTTTATGTTGAAAGCTGTACTGTTATGGACAATCAATGATTTTCCTGCTTATGGTAACTTATGCGGTTGCAAAGTTAAGGGGCATTATGCTTGTCCAGTATGTGCTGAAGAAACATATTCTGTTAAATTGCCACATAGTATGAAGTTCTCCTATTTGGGCCACAGAAGATATCTTAACCGCTATCATCCATATCGAAAGCAAAAGAAGGCATTTAATGGTGAGCAAGAATTTGGGTTGGCTCCAGAGCCACAAAGTGGAGAAGAAATTTTGAAAAAGGTTGAAGGGATTGATATCTCATGGGGAAAGAAGAAAGGAAATTCTAATGCATCCACTGATCCTAAAATTTATTGGAAGAAGAAGTCAATATTCTTTGATCTTGAATATTGGAAACACTTGCATGTTCGACACATCCTAGATGTTATGCACATTGAGAAGAATGTTTGTGAGAGCATATTTGGTACATTGCTTAACATTCCTAATAAAACAAAAGATGTAGTGAATTCTCGATTGGATCTTGTAAAGATGGGTCTAAGGAAGGAATTGGCTCCACAAATTGGAAAAAAGCGAGCATACTTGCCTGCAGCTTGTTATACATTATCTAGGGATGAGAAAAGAAGAGTGTGTCAAACATTGTTTGAGCTCAAGGTCCCTGAAGGATACTCTTCAAATTTTAAAAACCTTGTCTCAATGCAAGATTTGAAACTCTATGGTCTTAAGTCCCATGATTGTCATACATTGATGCAGCAACTTTTACCTGTGGCAATCCGATCAGTGTTGCCTAAACAAGTTAGATATGCTATTACTAGACTTTGTTTCTTCTTCAATGCTCTCTGTAGTAAAGTGGTGGATGTGTCTAAATTGGATGAAATACAACGCGATCTTGTGGTCACTTTATGCTTGCTTGAAAAATTCTTTCCACCAGCATTCTTTGATGTCATGGTTCATTTAACAGTGCACCTCATCAGAGAAGTCCGTCTTTGTGGACCTGTTTACTTTAGATGGATGTACCCATTTGAGAGGTTTATGAAGGTACTAAAAGGTTATGTACGAAATCATAACCGTCCAGAAGGTTGCATTGCTGAAAGTTATATTGCAGAAGAAGCTGTGGAGTTTTGCTCAGAGTACTTATCAGGAGTAGATACAATTGGAATTCCATCTGCTAGGAACATGACATCTGATGATACAGGCATTGGAAAACCTTTATTAGGTGGTAGTGTCTTAAAAGTTGATAATTCACAATGGGAGGAGGCACATCTTTATGTGTTGAGAAACACAGATGAAGTTCAACCTTATGTAGAGTAAGCATATTTTATTCTCTCATATTTATTTATTTTTTAATACAAATTCAATGCTAAGGGAATCAATGATATTGGTAACTAACCATATATTGTGTATTGATGACTTGATAGTGAGCATATGGCCTTGTTGAAGACTGAAAATCCTCGTCAGTCAAAAATACAACTACAAGTCAAACATAATCGCACTTTTATCTGTTGGCTACGTCAGAAGGTATTGGTGCAATTGACTACATATATGTCAAAACTTTTATATGGCAGTATATCAACTATAAATTAGATAACTATTTATCCATATACAGGTTGCAAATGAGTTGACCATCCCAAATAATACTATCTCCAATACTTTGAGGTGGATAGCACATGGACCTCTTCGAGAAGTAATGACATATCCTGGATGGATCATCAATGGTTGTCGCTATGGTACTAAGGATCGTGATGATTCCCGAGTGAACCAAACAGTGGAGTGAGCATAGTGGCGACAACAATGCAAGTTGCTGGTGGCAAGGATAACACCCTGTGTTTGGTGATATGTGTTTTTATGGAGTCATTACCGATATATGGCAGCTTGACTATCATAAGTTCACCATTCCAGTATTTAAATGTGATTGGGTTGATAGCAAGAATGGCGTCAAAGTAGATGAGTTGGGGTTCACATTAGTTGATCTCAATAGGAAAGGGCATAAATCTGATTCCTTTATTTTAGCTTCTCAAGCGAAGCAAATTTTCTATGTAAATGACCAACTTAATCCAGGATGGTCAATTGTCTTAGCAACTTCTCAGAGAAACTATCTTCACAATGCAAATGATGATGAGCTAGGTGATACGATTCTAGAACATGAATCATTTGCAGCAACATTTCCAGATGCTGAATCATGTGATGTAGTGGATCAAAATGAGTCAACTTACATACGACGAGACTGTGAGGGAATATGGGTTGACCATACACCATCAAAATCGTA
Organism: Liquidambar formosana; assembly: GCA_039720395.1. Lineage (NCBI taxonomy): Eukaryota > Viridiplantae > Streptophyta > Magnoliopsida > Saxifragales > Altingiaceae > Liquidambar > Liquidambar formosana. Next base: position 155,714 of record JBBPBK010000216.1, read on the forward strand.
AGAAGTCATGACCGCAATTTAGGGGAGAATTTGTGTATTGGGTGGACCAGTTACAATTCTATTGTAACTTTGTTAGAAAATTGGAAAACTATTACTTGCTTTATATATTGTTTTTATATGATTTTTGTATTTGAATTCAAGACTTTTTATGCAATGCATTTATTTATGTTTAGTTATGTGAAGGCTTGATGATGAACTCATACTAGTGTCTATATTGTCAAATTATAACTTTTTCATACTTCCTTTTATTGTGGTATATTATGGTTAGTTTTTTGGTGGTGCGATACTAGTTTTTTTATGTATTCATAATTTTCGTATGTTTTAATGTGTGCATGTTTATTTCGTGGTTTCTTCAATGAAGGCTACTTATCAACAATGGGGTCATCAAGTAAAAAAGGGAAAGGGAAAGGCAGAGGTATAACATACTTGCCACGTTTGACAAAGAGCCGAAGTGCTGGTATAAAACAAGTTGTTGAATATAATTCAAAGGGTGTCCCGAGAGGCAAAGTTGCAACAACATATTCTAGCTATTGTGGAACTCTAGCCCGTACTAGGGTCCCAATAATCTATGCTAACTGGTATGAAGTGCCAAAAGAGTTAAAAGATAAATTGTGGAGTTGTGTGGAGGGTAAGTATGGTGGGTGTATGTGCATTTAAATTGGATCTATTTAATTTTTTCATCTTATAAATTTTATTTATAAATCAACTTCTTAGGAAACATTTGATTTGGATCCAAAAAGTAAGAAGAATACTTTGTCTTCAATTTCCCTTAAATGGAAAAATTTCAAGAATAGATTGACTACAAAGTACATAATTCCATCCATGCATAATATTGAAGTTCTTAGACACCCGCCAAAGTTATATAAAGATTACATTGAAAAAGAGCATTGGCATTCGTTTGTTAAAGGTAGAATTTCACCACAATTTCAGGTATGTATACTAATATTCAATTATTATACCGACTATTAGAATTAGTATATACAATTGTATTTGCTTTCTCTACTATATCTTTTTTAGGCATTAAGACGTAATCAACAAGAGAGGCGGAGGAAAAATCCACATAATCATCGACTAAGTCGAAAGGGATATGTGGGTTTGGAAGATGAAATTGTAAGTGTTTAAACTATTATATGTTAATTTTGTTGTAATAGAATTGTAAATCTTATACTAATTCATTTTTAAAAGGGAGAAGGGGTTGGATAGGAGTGTCATGTGGAAGATGGCTCGTCAAAATAAAGAAGGATTCTATGATGATGAGGGTGTTAAGGAACGTGCTGCAAAAATTGTAAGATGTCTTTGTGCAATTAGTAGCTATGTATTAGATCCAAGAATAGTTGTGTCATATATGCTTTATGAGTTCATTGTTTACCTTGAATCTTCTAGTTATTTAAAGAATGAGCTTATTTCCCAAAGAGGAGCATGATATGTGTAGGTGTTGAGTACCATAATTACTGAATCATTTTATGTGATGTACTTTGAATCCTTGAATTGTGAAGTGGTATTGTGTGAGTCGTATTCTCGCATGTCCTTATATTAAAAATTTTGCAGGATGAGCTAACTCAACAAGTTAATGATGGGCATGTAAAGGTTGAAGGAACCAATGACATTCTTATGTTGGCTTTGGGAAAACCTGAACATTCTAGTGGTGTAAGGGGTGTTGGAAAAGGTGTTACCCAAACAGATTACTTTGCAAACCTTCTGAACGCCAACATAAAAAGAAAGTGAAGAAAAATCTACAAGAGGGCGGAGAACAAGGCACCCCTGATGGTACACCTTTATTAGAGAGAGTTAGCTCAAATTGTTCGAAAATTGATGTTTATCATAGGTAATGTTGAAGATATATTTATGCAGTGAATATTGATTTCTTATTGGGTTAGTTACTTGCTATAGTAACTCTTCATTGGTAATTATCATAGGTCAAAGGAGGAGGTGAAGAAACCAACAAAAGAATCAGTCAAGGGCAAACCATGGGCAAACTATGCAGTTTAGCTGTAGGTTCACTGACAAATGTTGTTGCTCGTGGTATGGTTGTTGAATCAATGGGGCCAACCGTACATTCTATTCCATTAGGAGACAAAAATGTACGTGTGGCTATAGATTTTGCCATAGATGGAAATGCTTTACTCCCAATACCAGTTGGTGATGAGTTAGTGACTGTTAAGCAAGCGATTGGGTCGCATGTTGCTTGGCCTAAAATGCTTGTTGTATCTACTCCTACTGAGGTAATTTATTTATTTAAATTTAGAATCCACCTTGTCATATAATCTGCAATTCATGTCATCTATTTTTTCTTCCCATTTGATGTTTGTTTGATTTTTTTTATCTTAGGGACCTTTGGGAAAAAGGCAACTACCACACAAGAAAGCCCCTGCCAAATCATTAACCGATAATCCCCCTGTCATTGATTATCTTTTCAACTTTGCTGAAAAAGTTTTCCAAAAAAAGGGTTCCATTCAGATTACTTTTGAGGCGGACATCTTTGGGAAGGAATTTCCTAGTTATCTTTGCTAGATGACATATCTTGGTTATGTCACAATGAAGAGTTGTCAGTTACGTGCATAATGATCTACATAAAGTGAGATGGTTTGCATTACTTTGTCAAAATTTATAACATATATTGAAAATATTGAGCAAGTTTTCTACGTATTGTGCTAATAATTTTTATTCTTCTTTACTATTTGATTTTTTTTTAATTTTCTAACATTAGGCACCTCTACCAAATTTTGAAGAAAGAAAACTTGGACTATAGCTATGGATTTGTTAATCCTGCTACTATCTCTGCTGCTGGATCAAAGAAACCTATTGATTCGGGTTCCTCTATGCTAGCTAATAGATTGTTAGCTACAAGGAATCTAGAATTAATTTTTGTTCCCTATAACCCTGGGTAAATTTCTTCAGTAGATATGTTTCTGAGTTTGGATCTTGTGTATTTATGTATTACTATCATCATAATTATGACTTGTGCACTTTTAGGTTTCATTGGATCTTGATTGTCATCGATCCATCATCTATGATTGTCTACTACATGGATCCTCTAGGAAATGATATCCACGATGTTACCAAGAATGTAATAGAGACGTAAGTACTTTAATAAATTACACAAAGTGATGCAATATTGTTTTTTTGACCCGTTTAATGGGATTTTTCTTTTTCTTTTTTTGGGGGAGGTGAAGTGGGCTTACTTTGTTTATTACTGGTGCGAATACTACAAAGAAAAAGTGTACTTGGAAAGTTATCAAGGTATGTAATTACTATAACTTTACTAAAATTGAATACTATATATGATAAAAAGGGTGTTATGACCAATTATGATGCTTGTATGTAGTGCCCTAAACAACCTGGGAGCATGGAATGTGGGTATTATGTAATGAGATACATGAAAGAACTCATTGAAGATCAAAGGCATTCAATTACAGAAAAGGCTAGATAATTTTATATTATTTTTTATTTGATTTGATTTTTACATTTCACTATATAGTTCTCCTTATTTGACTCAAACTATATACGTTAATCATGTAGTTCATTGGAAAAGATACCTACACAAAAGATGAAATTGATGAAGTGCGAATGGAATGGGCTAATACTATCCAAGATTATTTGATAAATTGAGTAAAGGAAAAGGTATATAATTGTCTCTCTCTCTCTTTGTCTTTGCTTTGCTGGCTAATCTAACAATCATCACCTTAACTTGTCATTTTGTTGTATAACATTTGGGGAATAATTGATTTTTCCATTACCATATATATCTAGTTTTAATTTGTTTGAAAAATCATGGCTTCTGTATTTGGGATTGTGTATGGACAATGTTAGAAAGGCTTTGTAGTGTGAGGTTCCTTTCTTTAATTGGGTTAATATGGATTTTGTATGCTAGCTCCTAATGACGACGGTTTTATATCCAAATGGAGTTGAAATCATGATGGTTGGACTGATTCTTGACATTTTAGTAGAATTGTTCTTGAGTTTCCCTTCTTTAGGTCAATAAAGATTAGCTAAATTTGGTATATATGCTTGGTGCTGCATCTTTGTATAGAAATGCAACATGGTTGCCAATTTCATTGCCCAAAACTGGTTTATATAAGAGTTTATACTCCATTTAATTTATATTTCTAGGTGTGAGCGCCACTGTGAGTGCCACGCCCTAAACCACATAGCTCGAGAATACGCATTAGCCTCAAAGGACTAACACGGAGAGGAGTCGCCACCCAATAATGGGAACGAATGAACCCTAGCAGGGTCTAGCTCGTCATAACCAGAGATTCGAGTTCGGAGTTAGGGTACGCAGCTGGGAAGGTGTTAGGCACCCAGCCACGCCCGATCGAAACCGGCCCCCACACATGATTAATGGCTTTAATTAATTTAATGTCTAATCAAAATTGACCCTATTCATTCAACCACAGCAGCACGCAAATCATGATGATATGATACAGATAAAGGCACGAAATAAGCATAAAGAAATAAAATACAAATTAACCAACTATCAGAATAACTACAATAAAGAAAGAAACTGTCTGCCAATGCTTTATGTGCGTACGCAGTTATAATTACTGCGTACGCATTCCATATACTGCGTACGCAATACAATCGTTGCGTACGCACCCGTTGGCAATTTATGTCATCTCTCGAAACTCCACATATATATCATGAGAAGGTATATACGTGAATTTCCACAGACCATCATACAACAAACCTACATACTAGCAAATTGCCACATAATAAAACCCTAGTTTCTCCCTACGGAGAATCCACTACATGATGCATTCCAAAATAAAAAAATACAGAAATAAATACAAATATGAAAACTAAACCTAAATCATGCTAATCATGCTTTAGACAGAAATAAAATAAAATAAAATAAAATAAAAGAAGAACTAGAATCAAAAGCTAAGTTAAACTAAATTTACCGACTTTATGCTTGTTCGTGGCCCCTCAGGTCTTTGGATTGAATCAAATCAACACGAATCCTTCTCTTCTTCAAAGTGTAATCACAGCAACGAGATCAAAACTCACTCAACTTTGAAAAGAAATAGAAAACAAAAGAGAACAGGAGAAAAGAAAAGTGATTTCCGTCACTTTGCAACAGCAGAAAGTTCAATCGCATTTTTGGGTATGAAAACGTTGGAATTGGACGAAACTCGTGAAATACAAAGTTGTAGAGAATTGAATTATCTTTCTAAAAAGATCAATTTCATCAAATTCCGACTTCGGATGAAAAAGTTATGATTAAAATACGATTGCTGGTTTTCCAAAAATCTGCTACTGAATTATGACGAATTTCACTCCCTAAAAACCCTATCCTCCCCCTTTTTCTAAGGCATTAAGTGAGCATTTATAGCTGAAATCTGGAGTTTCCCTTTCCTTCCTAGACTAGGTTTCTTTAGAGAATAATCAAAAGGTATTTTATAATGATAAAAGACTTCTAATCTGAATAGGAAAGAGAAATTGTCTTTTGTAAAAATTGGGAGACTAACCGCTAACACGCATGCACATGTACCGTATGTGCGTACACACACTCATCACATATGTACACGTATTAGTGGCATGATAAAAATGGCTAATTTAATAAAATAATTTTCTTTTCATTTTAACCAAAAATCCCATGCTGTGATTCACACTAATTCTTAAAGGATAATCCGTAAATAACCACACTAAACTCATCATCGGGGCCACGGGACTTAAGATGACAACCGATATAAAATGGGGTGTCTACACTAGGTTTAGTTTTTGGTTGTGATGTGTGCCAGAGGTATGAGATGTTCCCTAACTATACTGAAGAGTTGAAGCTGGTTGGAGCTTTGATATTTGTTTTGTACTGCAGGAGTATTGTGCAGGAGTATAGAAAGGCAACATGGCTATCGATTTCACTGCCAAAAATGGCTACTGCTTGATTTCTGGAGAGTTTTTTCTATGCTGAGATTGTGTGCATTTTTGGAGAGTTCTTTATGTGCTGGACCGGATATCTATCCATTTATGGTGGCCTTTGCGCAGAATATGATCTGATTTTTTGGTTTGCTCTCTGTCTGTGTGTGCATCTAAATGTTGATAGATTTATCTTTTGCTATTAGCTCATTGTTGCACAGAACTATTGAAAGATTTCGCTTTTTGCAGGTAATAGAGCATTTCTATGCTTTTATTTTGCATTCTAAAGGGAGAAATTTGATGTTGACATTGATTGGGTCTTATTTAGTTCAAAAACTGGTATGATTTGTGGAGATTTTGTTTTTTCCCATTTCTGCATTTTTAGCTCTTTCTTTTTGCGATTAGCACACTGTTACATAAAACTGCATGTGTTAAATAGATTTTGCCTTTTGTAGGTGCATATGTAGGTGAGATAGAGAGAGAGATAGAGATAAAGAGAAAGAGAAGGGATATTTTGCTTTGATAGAGTCAAAGAAATGGGAGCAAATTAACACTGAAGCTTTTGTGGATGCTCACTCTTCTAATTCGTCCCTTTTTTGTAGATGCTCACTCTTCTAAATGGGAGCTCTTTTGTTTTTTGTTTTTTGGTTCTCACCTCATGGCTTCTTTTGTGTAGTTGAATCATGCACCATGGCTCACTCTTCTACAATGGTGATGACTTTTGAAACTTTGTTCTTGTAATCCAATGAAATGAAATGATGGTTTTATAATTAATATGAGTGATTTAATTTCCTTTGTTATTTTATTGTCTTAATTTCTTTTATTTCATATTGAGAATTTAATTATTGAGTATTTGTATAAACAGGTTGATGTATCAAATTTAATAACAGGTTTATAGGGTAGTAAATAGTATATGACATTTTTTGTATATGAATACCACCAAAAAAAAAAAAAAAAAAAAAATTGTGCCATAGATAAGATGACTGTTTTCTATAGTCATCTTTTAATACATAAGATGACTGGTTTTAAGAGCATAAGATGACTGTAAAAAACAATCATCTTATACAGTCACACAGTCATCTTATATAGTAATACATGACTGTTTTTAAGAACATAAGATGATTGTGTTTCACAGTCATCTTATATAGTCACACAGTCATCTTTATAGTAATATATGACTGTTTTAAGAACATAAGATGACTGTGAAAAGCAGTCATCTTATAGTAATATATGACTGTTTTTAAGATAAAACCAGTCATGTTTTGTTGAATATATGACCGTTTTTAACGGTCATCTATAGCACAAAAGATGACCGTGTTAATGAATAAAGGATTTTCTTTCTTGATTCAAACATGACTGTTTTTAAAAAACGGTAATCTATTACTCTCAAAGATGATCGTAAAAAACGGTCATCTTATTTGATGATAAAAGATGACGCCTGAAGAGATGACTGTTTTTTCTAAAAAACAAAAGATGACTGTTTTGCTAAAAGATGACTGTTAAATACAGTCATCTATCAACGTTTTTGTAGTAGTGCTAGGATACTTAGTATCCTAGGGCGGACTTGAACATCAATTGAGCACTTACGTACCATGCATGGAAATACATGGATTAAAGTCCACGTAGTTCGAAAAGAATGGGTTATTTCCTTTTAAAAGAATTATGATAAACCCTTGATTTCCATTTATAAGGATAAAAGTTTCCAAAAAAACTTCCAAGACAAGAATAAAGAAGAATTTGAAATTGAATGGAAAATAGAGTTTAAAAAACCAAGAGATTATCATGATCCTTTACCGAGGAAATAACCCAAAAGGGAGAAGGGAATGAGGGAAAGAAATATACAATACTTGAACTTAACTTATGCAAATCACCTTCAAATTATCGCCAAATTAACAAATAATTATCCTACTATTGCTATAGGGTAATTGCATGCTCAAATCACTTACCAATATGCTCAAATCATCACTATAAGGCATTAATAAAATCTGGACAAAATACTAAAAATCCTAAAATTATCCTAATAATCATGCCAAAGCAATAATTAAAAAGAAACAAGAAACCTTAGTATGCTCCTCATGCAATGACCTAGTCTGCATGCACAAAACTAAAAAAAATATGCAAAAGACTTTATAATAATCATGAGAATATCATTAAGCATGTAAACAAAGCTAACTCAAGACAAAAATATGATATTTTATGCAAAACATAAAAAAAAAAAAAAAAAAAAAAAAAAGGCTTTTTTACGGCGAGCTTTCTTAAACAAAATTATCATAAGATAATTTTACGTGGAAATAACCTCGTATGAAGGATCTATCAACATATCTTACATAAAATATACTTAAGAACATAGTATAAAATATTTCATGCTTAAACACATTCCCAAATACTCTAATGCAAAAACCTACTCTCTAAAAAAGGTAATTTCTCCAAAACCCTAGAAAATAAACTATATGAATGCAAAACCCAACATGGTTCAACTCCGAATCACATATATAAACCAACCATGATGAAGAAAAAACCAAATAATCACAACAAATAGGTTATATGAAACATGCATGACTTGAAAGGATAACAAAGAATAATGCTTTCAAAACCTTAGTAAACTAAAGCTTTTCAAGCGTATTAAACCATGAATCATCCTAAAATCATTCATATAACATCGCAAAAGTATTGAATTCAACTAATAGATAGAGCTACTACATGCACTATAACTATCATAAAGAAGAAGAAGAAGAAGAAGGAGGAAAGCCCAATTTCAGCAATTGAAAGTATGTTTACCTCTTATAGAACTTTCCTTGCCTTTGAAACAACTCTTCTCTTACTTGCTTAGGGTTAGAGAGCCTCCCTTTGGTGTTCTTCAACTCCCAATCTCGTAACTCTCTCTATCTCTAAGTGTAAGGTGCACTTGTGGCCCCCCTATGTGCTAAATATCATGTTCTTTATATAGGGGACTGACCCAATAACCAATTGCTAAGATTAATTCATTAAATAATGATCTTAAGGCTATTAGAGACTCTCTTGGTATTCAAACAATTCAAAGTTATTCAATTTTAGAAGAAAACAACTTGCAAGGACGGAATAATCCTAAGCAATGACAGATTCCCTCAGGTGACGGTCCAGCCCTTGACAGTCAGCCATCAGGGCTTGGACGGCTGACTAATTGGCCCCGGATGGTCACCCGAGGGGTTTTCGTCCGCTTACCTCGGTTAGACTCCTTTACCTTCCGAAAGTCTTTCAAGGGTCAAATTAAGTCCGATTTTGACGAAATAAAAGCCAAAACAACCGCACTTTAAAAAGGAACACATTTTTGGACATTTGAGGACAAAAATTCTTAACCATGGGTGCATGGTTAGGTTTTACAAAGGCGACTAACCATTGTGCACCACTATCGCAAAGCTAGGGTTTGCACACAAGGTTAAGCCAAATGCTTTCCAAATCAACATTCAACCTTTTTAAGCATGTTTAGGGATAAAATAAGGCCCAATTGAAGTTAAATGAGAGAAAATTGAGTGGGTCACATGAGTAGATTTGAGCGAACCAAGAAAGGGTCTTTTAGCTAACTTGAACCATTATGAGCCGAATTGATTTTAAACCATTAATTCATCAAATTGACCCTATATATAGACTTTATATATCCATATGAACTCTAATTGATAACTTAGAGATCATTTCAAAGTCAAATGGAAAAGATACGACCTAAAAGACAATAATGCCCTTAAAATCACAAATTCTCTAATTGACTATTGAAACCTCCTCCAAATCAAACCAAAATTCATATGCATGATCCTTAATGCCTTAAAAACCTAATGCAAATGCCTAGACTCAAAAATAAAATAAAAACCTACATGAAATGATGAACTCTAACTAGGGTGACAAAAATGGGGTGTGACAAGGTATTGCAGTGATACCAAGTTGGTAGTCAATTTGTATCATGCTGATAGTCAGTTTGTAGTAAGTTGACAAGGAATAATGTAACGTATAACATTACCTTTGAAAGCCTAAATATAACATGACCAATTAGGAAATAACATTAAGCACGTGTGTAACACGTTCCTTACCCTAGTAAATTTGTAAAACGTGAATCGATTTTTGTTTTTATTCAATACCCAATTATTTATATTCTTGAATACCATTTCATATCAATAATTATTATAGAGATTTTAATTCAGAAAACATACAATCCATTTATAGACATCATTTTATACTCCCTCTATTCCTATTTTATTATCCTCCTTTCTTTTTTGGGATGTTCTAAAAATTATTGTCTCATTCAAAAAATCAATGAATATTTTCAATTGATTTTTAAAATACTATTTCTTGTGAGTAGTTTACATTTTTCCAATGTTTTATACACTCGAAGGCAAAATTAGAATTTTTATTTATTTTTATTTTTATTTTATTTTTTTGTGTGTGACAATCAATAAAACTTACATATATGGCTATATCCCTAACTCCCATAATATCAACAATTGGGTATCAATATATGGCTTAATGTTTTCCATAAGCTTGAACCCAAGATCATTTACTTAATAAGTGAAGCAAATGCTAAGCTACCTTGTCGTAGTCCCTAAACCCTCAATATCAACAAATGGGTAATCAATGTTTCTCCATAAAATTGAATCGTGCAAAATTGGAATGTAAAAACATATATAGTGATATGAAAGCATTTCAAAAGGGAAGGTGCAATTTTGATCTACACCCATTTTTACTGCATCCGCACCATTGTAAAGGCAATTTCGTCTATTTATCTTCCCCTCCTTTTTATACTTATCTTCCACCTGTTTTTGGTAGAGGTCCGGATATGATGTCGGAAATAGTAATGCAATCCTATCTAGTGTTCGGTATGTCATCTTGCTACTTGGATAAGGGATATTTTCATAAATTAAATCAAAAAAACTAATTTTGTCTCTTTACCAGAAATTTCATAAATTAAAAAGTTGGTAGTGTAATTTTTATTTTCCATAAAATACTATATTTTTCATTGAAATATTTCAATTTCAAAAGCTTTCAAAGCTACTTTGTGAAATAAAATCGATTCCTCACTGCCAATTTTCCAAAAATAATCAAAGGCCATGAAACTATAGCTCCGTTTGGTTGCTGAGAAAATATGAGAAAATAACAATAATAATAATACTCAGCAAAGCCTAATAATAATAATACCTTTTATCGGTTATGTTCCCATCAGCACGTATTGCATGATATAAGTTATATCAGTTGCATAATATAAGTTATATCAACATCATGCATTGGAAGTTGTACCCTTTGCATTGGTCTAATTAATGTACCTCATATTCCACTAATACACAAATACAACTCTCAATGTGAGTATTGATATAAGTTATATCAGTACGTGGTTACCTGATCATCGTCCTATATTATATGGATAGATCGAAATCAAGCTACAAACCTCTCAAATTGGTTCCAAAATGAAAATAAAAATAAAATAAAAATAATACCTCTTAGCATCAGTTTTCCTTGGAACCAAACATAGGGCAGAAGAAGATATATATATATATGGATAGAATGAGATCAAGCAACAAACCTCTCAAATTGGTTCCAAAATGAAAAAAATGAAAAAAAAAATTCAGAAAAAACCAAACAAATTAAAAAATTCATCAAAAAAAAAAATAAGAATATGGTATTTTCTCCAGATATAGAACATAAATAGAGTTTCCAAATGATAAAAAAAAAAAAAGGGGGGGTGGGGGGGGGTGGGGGTGGGAAAAACAAACAAACTTCAATCAAAACAAAAACAAAACAAAACAAAAACAAATTCAAAATTCATCAAAAAGAAGAATATGGATTTTCTCTAGAAACAGAACATAAATAGGGTTCAAAATGAAAAAAAAAAAAAAAAAAAAATGGAAAAAGAAAAAAAAAAAGAAGAAGAAGAAGAGAGAAGAAGAAGAAGAGGAATATGGGGAGCGAGATAGTGATGGAAACGAGCTTGACTTTTGAAGATGAACATAAAGATTTGGCTCAATGACGAAGATGACGATCGATTGCTGTGGAAGCTTGGCCCTAGCTTTCATTTGTATTTGATCGAATCATCGAGCAAGGCTTATGGGAAAACAACCCCTCAGTACTCTTATCCTCTCCCTTTTTAAGTGGGAATATCCCATCCCAGGACATAATAATACCAGCCTTTCCACGGGTTTATTTATCCTCCATTTGGAGGATATAAAAATCCACAAAAAACGTACTTATCCCGTTGTTAAATAATGCTACCAAACATGGGATAAGGATAGACTTAGATAGAATTATCCTATCCAAACCTTGTATCCCACGTACCAAACGAGGCCTCAATGCTCAATCTTGCGTTCCTATCACAAATACGCCGGTGATGGAATTCTTATAACTTTTTTTTTCCATTTTTTTCTTTTGTTTCAATGCAATAGTATTATCATTTATCATGATGAATTCCCATGCAATATTTGTATATTCAATTGCTCATTCAATATTTGTGATAGTACGCATAAATGTTTTCCAGGATATTGGATTTGTAATATCATCAATGTGTAAAGACAACTTCCTGTTTAATATGAACTCCTTAAAGAACACAATTTGTTGCATTTGCAGATAATATCCTAACAGCTTGACCACATGAATGCAATTAATCCATGATAGGATGAAAACTTTTAGGCTTTATGTGGTTTAAGGATTTAATCAATGAAAAAAAATAAAATATAAGGAATTGTACTTTCCTTATTTGGTTGCATTGGAAAATTAAAAGAATAAGAAGAATTGAAATAATTTTGGCTTGATATGATTTCATCTTTTCTTTCATTTTTTTTCCTCCTTATTTTTTTTCCTTCTCTTTTTTAGTCCTTGGTAGATTCCACGAACCAAATAGAGGGTTAAGAGATTCCTTTTGTTGCCTATTGTTCTTTATCTTCATCATTTTTATAGCAAATGACATCTTGTTGGCCAAGATTGCTTTTTAGACTATCCCTGCCCTCCTTCAACAAGGATATTGTTCTCATTAAACTTCCTCAGTTTCTTATTCAACTTCCTTTGATGGGAATTCTTTAACTTTTTCTGCAGTCATTGTGTTAAGGACAACATGTCTGTTAACCCAATCTGTTTGTAGAACACTTCCTTGACTTTGTTGCTCCTTATCCTTTTCATTTCTTTATCCGAAAATAAAGGCCAAATGCTGTAAACACGCAAAGAAGTACCTTGCTTTTTGTTGCGAAAAAAGTTTCCTAAGGATTAATAGCAAGCGGTCGCAAGATACAAACCTTGGGGCTAGAAAAAATGTTTAAATTAGAAATGGTTGAATGAAGAAACAGCTCAGTTTTCCATCGTAATTTCAAGATTTTCTGACCTGAAGCTCTATACATTATATTGCAGCTTAGTTGATTGATTTCACGCAGCCGGATCTCTTTGAAAGCTATTGAGGTTTCTGTCCCTGAATATGACCAGCGGTGCGACAATGGGAAAGAAATGGAAGTTGCCTCCCAGATATCCTTCTGAATTCACTTGTATTTTGAATTTGCTCAATCAATTACATCATCTTTTCCTAGCAAGAGCCTACAATTTATCACTGTTGCCATTTCGTGCAGAGAAAAGTTCAAGATAGAAATTCTCTCAATTTGGGTGAGTTAGGTTGTAGATACTGTGCACTGCGAGGCACCACAATTTGTAGGATAACCTACACTGGCAAAAACTTTTTCACTCCCCCCCCCCGCACCCCACCCCAAAGATAAGAGACGGGTAAACCAAATTTGATTATCCCAATATATATATATATATATATATATATATATATATCCCCACGCAACTAGTAAACTGAGATAAAATTTGTGACTTAATGATAGAAAATATCAAAACAAATAATATTAAACTAAGTGGAAACGAAATA
>JBBPBK010000217.1:0-164451 GCA_039720395.1 Liquidambar formosana
GTGGCAGAATCAGTTGATCATCTTTTCATTCATTGTGGGGTGGCAAGGTGCTTATGGGAGCTTGTCTTCCATCTCTTTGGTATCAAATGGGTTTTGCCTTCCTTTACGCATAACTTTTTAGCAAGTTGGTGGATTTAAAAGGTGCCGGAAAGAACGGAATTTGAGAACTTTTGAAGAAGTTGAGTCACCTATAATGGAGCTCAAATCCCTTTTGGTTAAACTTCTTTTTTGGTGGTATTGGAGTTACATGGGCGGGTTGTAAATTTTCTTCCTTACTTTTTGTCGACTCCCTCTGCTTGTAAGCTTGATGGGGGTTGAGGCTTTTGGAAGGTCCTCTTTTTTCTTTGGAGTTTTGGTTTTTTCTCTTGTATATGTCTCGTGTACAATCGGAAGACACAATTCTAAACATAATAATCAATAGCTTTTTGTGTGACTTATATTTGCAAACCCACCATCAGATCAGCTATCTTTTACATGCAGGTCATGCATGCCAAATATCACATTGATCAGATATCAATAGCCAAATGATGCACAAACCCATAATTCTGATTAATAAAAATCTCACATTTATGGATGATGCGACTTTTAATCCTAGATCAACTTGATGTGTAGCAACTCACTAGAGAGCATGACATGGTGTAGGACGAACATTTAATACAATGGTGAATTACACAAAATACAAGTCCAAAAAAAACATTCTACTAAGAATTGTGTAAATAACTTGTATCTCTGATCATGATCCATCAATATATGACAGACAATCATGCCAAATATGCCACGCACTTCAAAACAAACTTTTTTAAAAAATTATATATAAAAATATAAATAAAATTATGACTGGATTACAATTAACCGCTCATACACATGCCAGTTAAAAATATTTCTAATGTCTGTAAACCATTGCTTATAAATGACAGTCGTAGCACAAAAATAAAGCGACAAGTAAGGGAGTGAGACCTGGGATGCATTTGAGGCCATCACGCCACGCATAAACGGCGGCGTTTTTGGCCACATTGATGGCGACCAGACCGATCTTGGATCGGACCTCATCGTCGCGCACACACTGGTTCAGCTTCTGGATTCCGTTAACCCTAACGACGTCGTCGATCATGGTAACGGCAGAGCGGCTGTAGTCGAAGGAGCAGGGCCGGTTTTGGGGTAAGGCGGGCAAGGCGGCCGCCTGGGGCCCCACATTTTTGCTCAAAAATGAGGGCCCCATTTTGAGACTAACCCTTGTAGTAGGTTTAATTTTTTTTTTTTTTCTAAAGAGAATGGTTATTGCAATCCCTTAATTTTATTTGCACATCCCACTAATTTTTATTTATCAATATTTTACCAAAAATATAAAAGGTTTTTATAAAAATTTGTTATGTAATCCACTAGAAAACATCATTTTAAACAATTTTGCAGAATAAAGTTTTTCCAAAATTTATTGTTTAAGTGGATTTTTTGATCATTTACCGTCTTTGTTAATTTTAGGCCAAAAAGTCAACTTAAACGAAAAATTTTGTAAAAAATTTCTTCTCCAAAGTTGTTCAAAATAATGTTTTCTAGTGGATAGCATAGTTAATTTTCTTAAAACCTTTTATATTTTTCTAAAATCTTAAGAAATTAAAATCAGTGAGATGTGCAAACAAATTTTGTGTTTGTACTAGGAAAAAAAAATTGAGTATGAAGGTCTCATTTTAAGAAGGGGGCTCTATTGGCACCCCAAGACTTGTTTTTCATCTCCCAATTACATTACATTTTAAGGTTTTATAAAAAATATAAAGGTTTTCATAAAAACTAATCACATAAGCTACTAGAAAACATCATTTTGAATAATTTTGTAGAAGAAAGTTTTTAAAAATTTATCTTTTAAATGGACTTTATAACCATTTATATAACAACTACTGTAAATGGCAAAAAATTTATTCTACAAAGTTGTTCAAAATGATGTTTTCTAGTGGATCACTTAAACAATAGATTTTGGAAAAACTTTATTCTACAAAGTTGTTCAAAATGATGTTTTTCAATGGATAGCGCATCCGATTTTTATAAAAATCTTTTATAATTTTCATAAAACCTTAAAGTGTAAAATAAATGGAGGATGAAAAACAGTCTTCGGGTGCCAATAGAGGCCCCCTTTTAAGAATTCGCCTAGGGCCCCCAAAATCTCAGAACCGGCCCTGCGAAGGAGCTCCAGCACGCATCCTTGACGGCCGTTAGATCGGGTGCGTTTCGTTTTAGGGTATCCGTGGTTGAGTAGATGTAGTCCCAAACCCCCATTGCTCTCTCTTTTTCTTTCTCTGTCTTCTGTGGATGTCTATAGATTAAAAGTGAACAAAAACCAGCAAACCCTCCTTGCGAAATGCTCTGATCCTTTGTGGGAAAAGAAGTGAAATATATTGGAGCAAAGAAAAGACATTCATAAAGGCACAGGTTAAGGAAGAAAACTTGAGGAAAGTGGGCTGTGGGTAAAGAGGGCTGTGGGCTCTTTACTGAGATGCAGATTACTTTTTTCAGGAGTGGTACTCTGGTTAATGCCTCCACTGTCCTCATCAATTCATTAATTAATCCCACTTTATTATGTGTAAAGTAAACAATCCACCAAATCTTGACCTGACGGTCCGAATCCATCATTACTGGATATTAATTCTTTACCATTTATATCGTGTCAATGTTTTTTTAAGCTACGTTTGGTGGACGAGAAAAATGAAAGGAAGAAAAGGGAAGGAAAAAACAAGGAAAGAAATAAAAGTGGTTAAGAAAGATAAGTAGGGGAAGGGAAACAATAGAGGCAACTAGGGGTGTTCACGGTTTAGGTTAAAACCGAAAACCAAACCGAACCAAATCAAACCGGTCGGTTTGGTTTGGTTTTTTTGTCCTTAGGTTTGGTTTTGGTTCTAATTTTAGAAAACCGAATTAAATTGGTTTGGTTTTGGTTTTCATGTTTAAAAAACCAAACCAAACCGAAAAACCGAAAAAACCGAAAAAATATAATATAAATATATATAATTTTATATATTACATATTAAACTTAGTTTGTAAATTTTTTATTCCAATAAGGGCATAATAGGTAATAGATTGTAAATTTTCTTAATGTTTTTTCTTTATTAAATTGGCATGTATTAAACTAGCTATTATTGTTGTGTGAGATATTGGCACGTATTATATTGGATAATTGAATTTGGATTGACATAAGTCAATACTTTTCCATTTTGATACAATGTTTAATATTTTTTTTTAGTTGCTAATGTAATGATTTTATTAAAAATGTTTTTATTTAGAGTTTGGCTTGTCATTTTTCTATTTTTAATGATTTGTTGTTACTTGGTAGGATAAAACCGAAACCGAACCGAACCAAACCGAAATTTTATGGTTTGGTTTGGTTTGGTTTTTTTTATAATATGGTTTGGTTTTGGTTTGAGAAAACAAAAACCGAAGAATAATGGTTTGGTTTAAAATCTACCCTAAAACCGAACCAAACCGAACCACGAACACCCCTAGAGGCAACAATGATTATGAAGCCTCTTTTTTTCTTTTTTCTTTTTTTTTTTTCTTTCTTTTCTTTTCTTTTTCTTTCTTCTCTTTCCTTTTCTTCTTCCTTTTTTTTCTTTTCCTTTTCTTTTTTTTTTTTTCTTTTCTTTCTTTTCTTTTCCTTCCTTTCTTTTTCTTTCTTTTCTTTTCTTTTCCTTCTTTTCTTCTTCTTTTTCTTTTCTTTTTTCTTTTTCTTTTTCTTTTTTTCTTTCTATTCCTTTTCCTTTTTTTTTTATATAACATCCATTTAACCAAAAAAAAAAAAAAAAAACAATGATTATGAAGCATAGTAACAATATAACTAGTTTACAACTCGTGCAACGCACGAGTGAGGTTTGTAAAAATAAATATTGTGAAAAATATAAAATATAAAATATATATATATATATCTAATAGGTCAAATGACAAAAAATCGCAGCTCAAAAATCATAGGTTTCGAGTACATATCTTCGCTCCCTCACTATTGAATGCATGGATTTGTAGGTGTTTGTCAGGGTGGAGTCAGGATTTATCTCCAACGGGGGCACTATCCTATGATTTTGTTAGGTGGGAATTGAGAACTAAAAGCCTTAGAAAGCTTTCTTTTTTTAAAAAAAATTACTTTTTAGTAATCATTTTTCAATTTAATACCAAAAAAAGGATTTTTTTTTTTGTTAACTTATTACAAATTGACTGTAAATATCATTTAAAATAACTACAAGTTACCTCTTTTTGGCATTATGTTGAGAAATAGTCATCAAATGCTAATATCTCTCTCAAAAGAAAAAAAACTAGGTTGAGCCAGTGAGGGCACGTTCCCCCAAAGGCCCCCCTGACTCCGCCCATGTGGTTTGTGCATCATGGAGATTACTTTGGATCTAACGGTTTGACATACCCCTTGTTTGGCAAAAATATATTTGCATAATTTTTTTAAGCATTTTTATAGTTTTCTAAGTAATTTGATATATTAATATATATTCTGATGTGTCGTGTTTTCTTTTTTAATCATCATTGTCTCTATTTGTCTCTCTTTCTGATAATAACTATTTATAATTTTATACGTTCAATTTTTTGGAGAGAAGATGAATTGTCTGTAAAGAAAACGAAGAAATATGATATAGTCTATTAAGTTTGGGTTGAACATTGTACAGTGTAGGTTTTCCGATTCTCCCACATTATAAAAATAAAAATTTAAAAAAAAAAAAAAAAAAAAGATATATGCAGTATACACCAAACGTCAACCTACCTATACCGCATGAAAAAGAGTAGTGAAAACCAAAAAAAAAAAAAAAAAAAAAAAAAAAAGTTGGAGAATTTACCTTTTGGTGATCACTTCTCAACATAATATCAAACATAAAACATTAGTAGTCCTTTGGAAGCATCTATAGAGGCAATTTGTAGCAAGTTGACAGAGAATATTCTTTCTTCGGTATTAAGTTGGAAATTGATCACTAAAATGTAGTTTTTCCAAAAGTCACTAAAAGTAACTTTTTTTTTCAGGAAAATTACTTTTAATGACTCTTTCCCAACATAATATTCAAAACTATTCAATGTGCCCCAAAATTATTATTATTTTTTTTAATCGACGACACCATTAGTCGCCGTTTACGTAAAAAGACAAAAAATAGTCACATGAACATTATCGGAAGTAAACTATTTTTTGTGCTTCACTGGGAGAATCAATTTAACCAACCTGTTCTTCGAACCCATTCTAAAAGTTGTAGCTCAACAGACTCCACTTACATTATCATAAGGGAATTTCTACATCTTCAACTGCCATATTAAACTTTATGCACACACTTTATCAGATGCAATTAAAAATTCAAGACATGATGAATATAATCACAAATAAGAGTACGTGGAAATCCAAAAATAGTGTAATTTCATATACTCTTTGAAAAATAATAATAACTGTACAAATATTCATTACTTTGCATTGCTATTACCGTATTACGTATATACCGAAGCTGCATCTATCTACTGATTTTAACCTTCTAACTAGTCGATCTTGTTTTACAATTTCATATCCACTGCTCATGTTTCCTTGGGGTTTGCCTGAATACATAAGAGTAGATGTAGTAGGTTATTTTATCACGACCTGAAGCAGCCAATCCAAATATTCTTCTAGTGGCCTGAGTACCACATGCGCTTGTCCTCTGTTTATAGAGGAAAGAGGACTTGGACTAAGCCATCCATCATTTTCCTAAATTTTGTCCATCTTTCATTTTTTTTTTTTTTTTTTTCCTTAAATGTTTGGAAGTTTGATGATTTAAACTAAAATGAAAAATACTAATCCTTTGCTTAGAGAATTTTTACCAAAGGTTCAACAATCTATCGATTGAAGTAGCAAACTGGGTAACAGCTGGAATTTATGCCAAACAACAATGGGCCATGATCCTGACTCAACAACGGTAACTCCATCCAATTAATCTAGAATTTATACCAAAGGTGATATTAAAGTGCAACATCCACTTCATTTCTTTATCGTTCAAGAATTTATACCAAAGATGACTTTATGATGCTCTGGTCCATTCGACTCTTTTATTTTCATGTCAAAATTATTCTTGATTCCCAAGTTCAGCCAACCAGTCGAATTTTGAACCTATGTACGTACAACTAGATTTAATCATAACAGAGTGTTGTGACGAGCTAGTAATTAAACCACATATCACCATAGATCAACTTTATAAGGCTCTTAGAGATTAGGTACTAGTGTAATTAAAAGCAATATTCCAACAAAGAATACACTTTAATGTCATGTTTGTTTGGGTAGAATGAATGAGTGAGAATGGAATTTGATTCCATACTTAAAATAGCCTGGAATGGAGTGGAATGGTCTATTCCTCTTTTTTGATTCCATGCGTGTTTCACTATCTTATCCAAACACGATGTTAGGAATGAATGCCATGTTTATTTGGTTGAAATGGATTAAGTGGGAATGGAATCTTATTCCATGCTCAAAATAGTCTGGAATGGAATGAGATTGAAATAAACATTACGGAATGAATGAATATCATTACAATTCACTACTATTGTTTCATTCCATTTTTATTTAATTACCTCATCCAAACGTCTAAACGTATTGCTTGGAATGAATTGGAATGTGATTCTATCCCATCTATTCCATTCCAACCAAACAAACATAACCGAATTAGAATGTGATTCCATTCTATCCATTTCATTCTATCCATACAAACATGGCCTTTAAGTAACACAATGTTAACAGCGTTGTCATTTAAGTTGAGCTCAAGCATTGTTTCTTACAGAGTAGCTCTTATATATATCAATCAAGCCCGAGTTCAAACAACCTAATCATAGCTCTGCTTGACTCGATTATTCTCTTATTAATTGATAAGTGCATAGAAAGTGATGTCAAACTTGCCACAATATATGCCCACAACTTAATAGTGGTCTGGTTTTTAACAAAAATTGCACACATCATAGGATGCAATTTTAGCCATTTGAAAGAGATGGCTTCCTTCTAATACCCTTTAAAGTCATCTCCATGGATTTCGTCTTATAACTGCCCTGTGTATGTGGGACGGAGAGATTGCATGTGTTCAGGGAAATTAGTTATGTGCAAAACATTTGAAATCTCCTAATATTAAAAAATAAATAAATAAATAAAAGGAGACGTAATTATTTTTCAGCTTGGGACTTTTTTTATTTCACATCGAGAATTCTTCACAAATAAAGTGATATCAAAGGGGTTTCTTAATTACTTCCCGAACAAATCTTCTTCATTTATATTTAAACATTGGTTTATCCAGAATGAGGAATAATTCACACTTTTGGCGGCCTTATGAGAGGAGAGAAGGGGGCCGGGACAACAGATCACATTAGCAACTTGAGACGAGGGGTTCCTCTGGCAACTTGCTTTCACATCGAATGAACCCTTTAAAAATTTTTGAAATTCCCAATTAAGACACCTAAAAAAATAAATTAAATAAAAACAAATTGAATCTCTAAAAACACCTCCAGCTGCTAGGCCAATTTGACAAATGCCAATCTTGTGCGGGAAGGGCACTGAAATGTTAAGCAAAGATATCCAATCGAGCTCTAAGGTAAAAAGGGTGAAGGAAACAAACATGATGAAGTCAGTCATCAGTCAATGAAAGGACAACAATGGGTCCAATGCAAGACTCTCGAGTCTCAAAGTGGCATTTTTCCGAGAAGTTGCTGAGAAAG
Organism: Liquidambar formosana; assembly: GCA_039720395.1. Taxonomy (NCBI): domain Eukaryota; kingdom Viridiplantae; phylum Streptophyta; class Magnoliopsida; order Saxifragales; family Altingiaceae; genus Liquidambar; species Liquidambar formosana. The sequence continues at coordinate 7,687 of JBBPBK010000217.1, forward strand.
GGCCACCTATATATGCCATAAACGCTTTAGAAAAAGCATAAGGTGGTACGGGGTGGATTCCCTTCCATAATTCTGAGCAAAAGCTACCCCGATCACATATCACCGTAGATCACCTTTAATAATTATATTCCTTGCGTTCCATTTTATTTGATCGCAATGATCAAACACATATTAAGACGATACGTTAAGTGTATTATCATGACACATATTTAGTTATAATTTTCTAAATTTGTTCTTGAAAAGATTAATTTTCTAAACTAAAAGTAAAAATATATTTTAGGAAATAACTTATCTTTTTATTTTGAATTTTGAAAGTGATCATTCCAAAATGAAAAAAATATCAAATAAAACATATTGGACAGAGTGTGTATTAAAAAAAAGATGTTTTTTTTTTTTTTTTTTTGATAATAAAAAAAAAAAAAAAAAAGATGTTAATTACTTGATAAAAAGGTAGGTGTATCAGTAATTATTTTTCCAAATGAACATAATAATTAGGATTGTAGAACCACTCAAATTACTGCTCGAGTTTGACACACTAACAGCCCACTTGGAATTGTTCTTTTTTTTTTTTTTTTTTTTTGGTAAACATTGGAATTGTTCATTTAGGGTGTGTTTGGGAATTTTGAAAATTGAATCGTATTGCTTTCACACTCGAATTGTATTTATACCTTGTTTTCAATAGCTGAATATATTAGCAAGAAAGAGAGACTTACCAAAATAGAGTAAAATAAAACTAGTCATAATTTGTTTCCATTAGCCAAATTTTTAAGTTTCCCAAACAACCCTTTATATATTAAGTTAAGCTTGCATATCGAACCCTAGCTCGCTATACTATGCTGAGCTTAATCAACTCCACACTTGGGTCAAAAAAGTTCGAGGAGGCAAGGAAATACACATTAAGTAACGTTTCGTTGTCTAATTTGAAATTAAACAATTCAAAAAATTTTACAGAGGGTTGAAGGTATAAATCTATCCACTTGAATTAGAATATTTTAAAATATTATAGTTATTACTATAGTTGATGTTGTAGAATCAATCATCCCAAGACACGACAATACTTTGGCACGGAATTAGACAACATCTCAAACCTGGTTTTTACATCTCGTATTTGAATTATTTGTGTAAAGCGTCTATTTGGATTTTGAAAAAGAATAAAGGATAGGAAATGGAAAAACTTAAAAATGCTAAAAAAGGAATCAATGTGTAAGCAAATTGTCATATTTTATTTTCTTTTTCCTCGTACTTTCTAAAACCAAACAAACTATTAAAAAACAAAAACTTGGAAAAATCAAAAGAGAATTTAGAACAAAAGTGGAGGGCCAAAGCTATGATAATTAAGAAGGGAAGGTAATATCTATACCTGGCCTTACTGGCTACTGCTTTAAGGATTTTGAATGGATCCATAAAGATGCACAAGGTGAGGAAACTAAGAAGAAAGCAAACAGCAAGTAAACCTCCTTGCTAAATGCTAAAGAAAGCACAAATCTTTCCCCTTCAAGAAAATGATGATCCTCATCACAAATAAACGTGCGAATTCAAAATAGTGGCATGTCATGAATTTAAAAAAATTGATCCCATAACATCAATTGTAGTGAAAACTCCAAAATTTTTAAATATTTTAATTCAAGGCCTAGAATTGTACTTTCAATACTATCTAAAATTTTTTGAATTGTTTAATTTCAAATTGACCACTCAAAATGGCCTGGCCTTAAGAGTACCCATATGATAGATCACTATCGCTCACGTTAAAATATATTGATTTATCTAGTTTTGGTCCAGATCATGAAAGATTCTTGATAGAATTTAGAAAAAGAATTCTAATCTTGAAAGATTCTTGATACAATTTAGGTTCACAGAGTCTTGATCTCATGTTTTGAATAGTTGTAGTTGTAGATCTAAATTTGTGGTTATTTGGTTGTCTAATTCGAAATTAAACAATTCAAGAAATTTTACATAGGGTTGAAAGTATAAATCTATCATCTTGAATTAAAATATTTTAAAATGTTATAGTTATTAGTTATTACTATAATTGATGTTGTAGAATCAATTTTAAAAAATTCATTAAATGCCACTGTTTTGAATTATCACTCTTATTTGTAATGATAACTATAATTAGGCTCAGCTTATCTGATAATTACTCCCCAGTCCCCATTAATTAGGCTCAGCTTATCTGGTAGTTAATTACTCCCCCATTAATAAGTACATAAAGATGGCAACACGCCATAATATGCCCACAATTCTATCTTTGTGCGGTTTCTAACAAAAATTGCAAAAATCATGGGATGCAAACATTTCACCAATGGGCCATCAACCAGTTTAAAGGATCAATAGAGATACTCGTCTGAAGGTGGTGTGGATTATAGTGTGTGTGGAATTAGGATTCAATAGAGAGTGCGTTGTGAAGATGAAATCCAATGGGCCATCAACCAGTTTAAAGGATCAGGGCTCATTTGAAGACTAAAAGGAAAGCTACTGTGGCCGCAACTGTAAGCTGCATATGGCCGGAGAGTAATAACAGGGCTTCTTGAGCAAGTTTGTTCCTTACTATAATATGATATTGTCTGAAAAAAAAAAAACTTTCAAGGATGTTAAATGCAAATTCTCAAATGAAAAGAAGGAAGAAAACACTTGGGCCAATTGGAGCTTACTACTGAAGTGAATGGGGGACCCAACCTCAATTCACTATGAAGCTGGAAATTAAATGTAATGGGAGCTACCAATAGCCCTTGGGTCAAATGGCATGTGGAGCTTTGTTCCATGAACACTTGGAAAATTAATATAGATTAAACCCTCTCTCATCATAGAGGAGAAGTATGGGGCAGCATCAGGTACCAGGGACCACTTGAGGCGACTATAAAATGCTTTTTCTACAGTTGAAACCCAGAACAATGTTGTATCAAGAGCTTTCAACAGTGTTTTCACAAAAAAAAAAAATAAATAAATAAAAATAAAAATAAAAAATAAAGAAGAGCTTTCAACAGTTGAAATGGGCTTAAGGTCTTGGGTCTGACCCCAATTCTTCCAAGCTCGAACTATCTCAGCTCTATGGAGGTGAGGTATACACTGCAGATTACATCACACGAGTGTGCCTCACCCCCTATAAAAAAGTTACGAGAAAGGCCAGAAAAAATTGGGCACGCTGCATTTTCCATGAAAAAATGACCTTATGAAAATGGATTTGCCAAAGCATTTGCCATTACAATTTTTTTTTTTTTTTTTTTTTTTTGGAAAATGGTGAGAGATGATATTTCATCTCTCAAGAAACTCAGTTTTCTCAAATGGAATGGGACATATCCAAGTAAAACTCAACCCTTTCTTAACATTCTCCAAAATTATAGCCGTATTAAACGATATAAGGCCCTTAAAAATTAGCAAAGAAAAACCTCAGTCCAACCCAAAAGCGTCTAGCATCTTTCTTTTATATTCAAACAAACTTTAATATTTTTGCAATACCCAATTAAAAACCACCTAAAAAAATCGAAAAACAAAATGAATTTTTAAAAATACCTCCAGCTGCGGGGATTGGCACATCCATCAGCAAATAACTTTGGCAGAATGAACCCAAAGACGCACACAATAAGATCACCAAGGCACAAGAAAACCAGCAACTCACTAGACACCTCAATGCGATTGCAAATGTAAACAGTGTTGGACTCTACATAGTAGAAAACAGGGCAGCACTGAACAAGTATCAATTAGATATGTAAAATGGGTAATCAATGTCGATTTATGGAGTTTAATTTGAACAATAAAGCACCGTTTGCTCATCAAATATCAAGAGCCTTCAGCAAGATACAGACAGACCTCATTGGGGTCTAGTTCATATAAGTAAGGGAGTACGTACATGATTTTAATTATATAAAACTAAAAAATACATAGTACAAAAAGGATCAAATATTACAGAAAGACTATCCAAGGATACTTGGAGAGGAACACTAAGCCTATTCCTATAACTTAGAGCAAATACACATGAAGAATTTCTGGGTGGGCTGCACCTTGGTCATATGTAGTAGCAAGATCGAACAGGACTAACATTGGAAATGTTTCTTGAAGAAGTCTCACATTACAGTTTTTAGGAAAGAAAAGAGAACCCTTACTAGCGCGAGCATTTCACCGAGTGAAAGGTTGGAGAATGACTTTAGCATGGGGATGGTCCCATTCCAGTAATTCCCACAATTCTGTATGTACCCCGATATGTCGAAGAGCAGGGGGAGGAGAAGGTTTACCATTAAGCACAGGCAAATAGAGAGGCAGCCTCTTCAGCTTCGGACAATTGCTTACATAAATTTCCTCGAGAGAATCACAAACCATTATCGCCCCACCATAGACGATGCTCTTCAGTTCTAGAAGTCTGCTCAAAGTCAAAAACCTCAACTTTGGGAGAGTGATTGTGATGACGGTATCACCATTGTTGACAATAGAATGGCCCTTCTGTTTTTTTTTTTTTTTCTTCAATCCTGGTTTTATTCGTTTTTTATGTGAGCAAAATGGAGCCCAAGACTCTGTAGTTTGGCAAACATGAAAAACAAGCATACCAAATTACGCAGTTTTCTATCCTTGCTTTTTTTATAATTTTTTTACTATTCAGAAAAAAAAGATTCTATCAGTTTGAGAACCAAACCACTACGCCTGATAATTAATTGTAAAAAATCATATTAATATCGTGCATCTTACATTACTTCATGAAATTTGGATTATACGTATCCACTGACCTAGTTCCAATCACGGTGGCCTGTTTATTTAGCCGGCGGCCTGTCAGGATTCAGGTATGACAGGGGGAGGTGGGTGGGATCAATGGGTTCTAGTGTTCTACATCAATATAGGTAGAGGAACAAACTTCATGGCTTGGGGTTATGGAAGGTGGATATGGAGTCTCACTCTCCGAAGGTGATTGACAGCTTCATGAATGGGGAATTGCGGATAGTGAATCCCTCTTGGCCTCTTCCATTTTCTTATTAAATATCCCTTTGCATCATGTTAGTATCATAAAAACTGGGCCAGTAAATAAAGGATCTAACGTAATATGATTTGTTTTGTAATTGTCTAGTGCATGTGGGCCGGAGGAACTGTATGTGTTCAGGAATTAATCAGATGTAAAGCATTTAAAACCTCTTGATATAAAAAATAAAAATAAATAAATAACGTCATATGATCTGTCTTTAAAGATAAACTCATTTAAGTGGTTTTGACCATTTAATTAAAACTTTTTTTTTTCGTTGAGATATTATCAAAATCTTCACCATTGTTTAAAATTTAAATAACTTGATTAAATTCAAAGAATAGGACTCGTTGAGATAATATTTTAATGATGATAAGAACCCAATTATATAAAAAGGGCATGAAAGTGGAATACTTAAGGGCGCAGAGCTGCAGAGCATCTCCGTCCATCCCCATGGGCAGCCTATATGGGAGTCTAAATATTAACTAATGACCTGGAAAAAATGGGCCAGCTTTAGGCCTAGGCATGTCTCAAATTAGTCCCTTAGTGCCGCGCCCCTCAATTGTAGAATGAAAAAAAAAAAAAAAAAGCTACAAAATTTATGCAGCTTAAAAATCTAGAAGTTGCAAATTTCAAAATTTTACCAAGATTCCTTGTAGATATATGAAAATTTAAACATGTATGATACAATACAATACAATTTAAGTAAAAAAAAGGAATGATTCAAGCATGAGAAGGCCAAGATAATGACAAAAGGAAGGCAGATTTTAAACGTCTCTAGGTTTTATGAAAAATATTAAACGTTTTCATAAAAATTGACCGTGTGTTGTTCACTAGAAAACATTATTTTGAATAACTTTGTAATTTTATTTTTTCCTAAATCTATCGTTTAAATGCATTTTTGGCCATTTACAATCTTCATTTTATTTTTATTTGGTTTGCATATAAGATAACGGAACATGTTAAATAAACATGAAATTCAAGCCACCTAATTCGAATTCTGTTGCAGATGGTAATGTAAGGAATATGTCAGAAGGCAGTTATAGAGTGGAATTTCATCAGAGGTGAGTTTAAAGGAAAAAGGAAAAAAAAAAGGTTCAAGAGTTAAGAGCAAAGCTTTAACTGAGAAAGAATTGTAGCTTATTATTCTATGTAAGAGAATTCATATCACCATATTAGAGGAAAACTTGTCATGCCTAAACAAAAAATTTCATGATTCATATATAGACTCGTAAGTTTCAAAAGCCATGAAACCATGACCTACAAGTGGTACATCTGAGCAGCTCTTTCTTTGCTGGTCTTGTTCAAACAAAGGACGAAAACTACAACAGAAACTAGAATGAAACAATTCCTTAATGGCTTCACTTCAAGAAAAGAGACACCTAGCTGTTCCAAGTTTATCAATTATCAGCTCGAGCATTGGGGTGATTAACTCTTATTAAGCAGCACAAAACAGGGTAGCATCGAACAAGTAGCAAACATAAATGTAAAATTTAAAGTGTTGAAGGAGGAGGGTTTTACACAAAGAACAAAGCTTGGCTTTCTCATCAAATTTCAAGAGCCTTCAACTAGGTGCTAACCGATTGCACACGCGGAGTCTCAAATTAATTGAAGTTCAATATCTGTTTGGGTGTGGGGGATAATTAAAAGACCAGCATTTTCAGTCGGAGAATAAAATCTGAAACTGCTTTTAAGTATTATAAAGTGCAATAATATACTACAATGTAGAAAAAGGATCAGATATGGCAAAAAGACAAGCAAAGACTCTTGAAGAGGAACCCAGTAAAAGGAACACTGAGTCTATACCAGTAACTAAAGATCACACATGTACATTTTCTAAGGCGGCTGCCCCGGCCTTGCTCGATCATATATCCTACATCAGACAAAAAAAAAAAACTCAAGGGATTAGTACCAACATTCAACATAAAATGTTTCCTTAAAGAAGCCTATTAGGAGGGAGATAATGAAGTTACATTATGGTTTATGGATACCTAAAACCAAATCTGTATAGCCTTTGCGATTGGGAGAGATTGAAATAAGGAAAAAATAAAAGAGGAAGTTTGAGGAGAAAAAAGAGTGCCTTACCAACGCACGTGCATTTCATCGAATGGGTTGTCCTCGTCTACATAAAACGAACAAAGGGTTGAAGGACAATTTTATTATCTGGACGGTCCCACTCCAGCGATTTCCACCATCCCTCTTCAACCCAGATAAATCGAAGAGCAGGGGGAGGAGAAGGTTTACCATTAAGCACCGGCAGATAGAGAGGCAACCTCTTTAGCTTCGGACAATTGTCTATGTAATGCGCCAAAGAGAATCACAAACCATTACCCCCCTACCATAGACGATGCTCTTCAATTCTAGAAGGCTTTTCAAAAACAAAAACCTCAACTTTGGGAGAGTGAATGTGATGAGGGTATCATCATTGTTGACAATAGAATGGTTGCTACTTTCACCCATTACTTGTTCTTCTTCTCTTTCTGATTTTGCCGCTATCATCTCCTCCATTCCCTCACAATTTTCCACAGAAATCCACTCTAGGTTTTGTAGGTACGGCAACAACCTAGGCGTGAACAGCTTCTTAATGTTGGGACAGCCTTCTATGATTAAGTTCGCAAGACGGGAAAAGGTGCCAGGTGGTGGGGGTGCGGCTCCTTCTCCCTTGAAGAGGACGCTTAAGTTCCGCAATTTCTCAAGACATAGATTTTTAAGGCATTGAAGTGGGAGGCAGTAGGGGGAGGAAGACAAAATCAAGTACTCTATCCCATCACAATTTTCAATTTTGCACCACTGCAAGAAATCAGTTTTCAGTGACGAAACATCGCATAAGCTAATCACATCGTGGCACCCCATAATAGCCAAGCCCTTGATGTTGCTCAGGAGCTCAAGGGGATCTTCTCCAATTCTGCTGATGCTGCATTTTCTTAAAATTACATGTCTATCAATATCTTCTATTCCTTCATCAAAGTTGACGCTACGATCGCTAGATCCCACTGTTAGAAGGTACCTGTGGGGCCCAAACCCTGCCAAGACCTGACATATGTATTTAAGTCATGAAGGTCACCGAATTGGCCTGCAAAAGCTTCCAACTTCCTCAAACTTGCAACTTCCTCTACTTTTACTTTTAAAGTTTCTGATCCCCACCACAGGATGAGGCACTGAAGACTGGAAAGTTTGGGTAATATCCCAATTGGCAACATTTTTAAATGTATAGCTTCACTACTACAAAAACGTTGATAGATGACTGTATTTAACAGTCATCTTTTAGCAAAACAGTAATCTTTGTTTTTAGAAAAAACAGTCATCTCTTCAGGCGTCATCTTTTATCATCAAATAAGATGACTGTTTTTTACGGTCATCTTTGAGAGTAATAGATGACCGTTTTTTAAAAACAGTCATGTTTGAATCAAAGAAAGAAGATCATTTATTCATTAACACAGTCATCTTTTATGCTATAGATGACCGCTAAAAACGGTCATATATTCAACAAAACATGACTGGTTTTATCTTAAAAACAGTCATATATTACTATATAAGATGACTGCTTTTTACAGTCATCTTATGTTCTTAAAAACAGTCATATATTACTATATAAGATGACTGCTTTTCACAGTCATCTTATGTTCTTAAAAACAGTCATATATTACTATATAAGATGACTGTGTGACTATATAAGATGACTGTGTTTCACAGTCATCTTATGTTCTTAAAAACAGTCATGTATTACTATATAAGATGACTGTGTGACTGTATAAGATGACTGTTTTTCACAGTCATCTTATGCTCTTAAAACCAGTCATCTTATGTATTAAAAGATGACTATAGAAAACAGTCATCTTATCTATGGCACCAATTTTTTTTTTTTTTTTTTTTTTTTTGGTGGTATTCATATCCAAAAAATGTCATATACAATTTACTACCCTACAAACCTGTTATTAAATTTGATACATAAACCTGTTTATACAAATTACTCAATAATTAAATTCTCAATATGAAATGAAAAAAATTAAGACAAATAAAATAACAAAGGAAATTAAATCACTCATATTAATTATAAAACCATCATTTTCATTGCATTGGATTAGAATAACATAGTTTCAAAAGTCACCATTCCCTTTACCCAACTAGTCCTACATACAATATTTTAGATGTTAAAATGAAAAACAAATCTAAAAAAGCAACATCCTCAAAAAAAATTTACTTTTTGCCATGGTACATGATTCAACTATACAAAAAGAAGCCATCGATCAAGTGAGAATTACAAAAAAACAAAAAAAATGGACGAATTAGAAGAGTGAGCATCCACAAAAGCTTCAATGTTAATTTGCTCCCATTTCTTTGACTCTATCAAAGCAAAATATCCCTTCCTCTCTCTCTCTCTCTCTCTATCTCACCCACATGCACCTGCAAAAGGCAAAATCTATTTAACATATATAGTTCTATGTAATAGTGTGCTAATCGCAAAAAGAAAGAGCTAAAAGCGACAGGGCACAAACTGTAATTGGAGGGGCAAACAAATAAAACCCACATTTGAAAACAAAAAACTGCATGAAAATAGATTGCAATGGAAGAGGCATATTAACAAAAACTTGGCAGCTCCTACTTCTTGCCTACAATAGGATCTCATTGCATAAAACAATCGCCTCAATAAATATAAGATATATGATCAGTATCACAAATATAAGACTAACATCAAGCACATTCTAAATGTCATTGCTATAACCCCTTATGTCTTTAAGTATATCAAACTTTTAATTAAATAAAACTGTCCTTAAGTTGATAACATGAGCCAAAAATTGTTCGATATGGCTTAAACCCAATGATGTGGTTGTTCAGTTATCGATCATCGAATGGGCATTAAAGGCAAATGCCTAGACACCCTCTTTTCCCTTTTGGGGTGGAGGTGTGGGGGTGACGTGGGGTGGGTGGGAACTGGGCAGTAAGATTAGCACCAGTACATTACTTCATTATAGACCAATGAAACTACTACTAATTGTCATTATTCTGCTACTTTTTATTCCAGGTACCAAATTGGAAAAAAATTTAGTCTAGGTACTACATTGACACTTCTCCCAAAGTACAGGTAGAAAAGTGTTTTTTACCCATAAAGAAATATGCACATAAAAATGGATGAGGAAAAAAAAATCTCTCATTCCTCCCCATAACTTCAAGCTTCTGGTCAGTTTGCTGGATGCCTGGATGTACTTCGTGTCATATACAGCAGACACTAACACAGATAACCTATTCAGTATGCCTAAAGCGTTGTCCACCTTTCAGCAACATCATTCAGATTAAAAATTGATAGCATCCACTCCAAATATTCCATGGAAATTAGATTCAGTAAAAAAAAAACACTTACAAGTATCTCGTCATCAAGATAAGAAATCATAAACAATCTCTGGAAAGTTCCACCTGAAGGAATAATAAAGAAGAATTGTAAATCGTAAAGAGAGATGGATAAGCATACAGGAAGAAATACAATCAGTATATGCGTTATTATTGATGAGCGTTGTTGTGACTATAAACTAAAACCCAACCAGAATGAGAAATCAAAACTAAATGCTAAGACAGAAATGATATGCCCCTTTCTAATGGAAAAGTTAACCTACATATACATAGTTTTAAGATAATAAAAATTATAATAAGAGAGAGTCGAATCCTTGAAAAGACTGTAGATAATTAAAGATTCATGGCAATTATCCAAGTCACACAATGCACAATTAACCTCACAAAATGTATTGGGGTTAGGCATACTTAAATGCCTGAAAAAAAAAAAAAAAACTCACATAGTCACAACTTGATAAGTACTTAACCTTGCAGGAGTCAACTGAAAAATTCATGGCAAATGCCACTAACTTCCTCTGAGGTTTCTCAACATATTATTGAACTCTCTTGAGCCTCACTGAAATTTTGATATAGCATCTTTTTCCATACCTTATTTAAAATTTGATCATTTTTCCAAATTTTATTAAAGCTCTGCCATTTTAAGCAGTGGAAAATGCATTTTTTTACATCCTTTTAAATGTTGATTAATTACAAATGAGGGAAAAAAATTCGTAAGATTTCAACCAACCATGGTCATTTTCATTCATGAGATAAGCAATATTAATGTATTATGCCAAAGTTTTAGAACAATTCTGAGATGCTACAATATCAGAATCTCATTTTGATCTAAGCAAGACTGAAATTACTGTCAATCCCAAAATTTAAAATGTTGATTCAAATCAAATGAGGAAAAAAAAAACAGAAAAGAAAAATAGTAGTAAATACAGTATGACAGACAAATCCAAAGATATCATGAAAGCAAAACAAGACGAATACTGGGATGAAGCGAAAACCTGCCACCAGTAATCCTATTTCCAGAAAACAAGAACTCAAAACAAAAATAAATATACTCTAGATACGCATGGAAAATGATAAACAAATGTTTGAAATCAAATTAAATAGTATTGACAGAATAAAACAAAATGAAATAAAAAAACAAAGCTATAGAAAAAATATTTGCATAGTTCACCCACGAAGGAGCTATGTGAACAAATAATCAGGCAAGAATAAATCCACTATCAATGAATAAATTACATGCAAACCCCTATCTCTCTACGACCTGGTGAACCTCTCTTATAACCTGAGTAACAACCTAATTAACCCTTCTCATACAACCCAACTAAAAACACACACACCCACTCTCACAATGTCCTCACAAGCCTGGAAAAACACCATGATTGTTACACCCCCAGTGACCTTGGAACAGAGCCTTTGCAAGAGAAGAATAAGAACGTTGTAGAGAACGGAACCCTCACTTGCGAACAGTAAGAACACTATCTTTTTTATTTCAAGAGAAATCCCAACTAAATGTAATAGCCTTCCTTATTAGACAAGATTATGCATCTATAGAATTCACTTTCCCATATCTTAAAATTAAACCAAAAAATAAAATAAAATAAAATAAAAACTTTCAATGATGCCCCTTTATGAAGAAGAAAACACAAACTCAAGAGATAAAGAAGCAACCAACAGACCAAACCAAAATTTGCAGTGAGTACAAAAACAAGTTGCATCTTAGCTCATTAACTAAAGACAAAGTCCCAAATACTTTCGAAGGAAAATCTCTATTATACAGTTCCATTTTCTGCAATTGTAGACTGAAAATTCAAACCAAAGGGCACCATTGTGCAATCTTAGAAGAAATCCCATAAATTTTTGAAATTGAAGACAACATCTGATTTTAATGGTTCACTAAAATACAAACAGAATTCCATTAGTGGCATGTGTTCATAATGTTGTAAAAGAGAGCAATCAACCTCCATCCCAGCCCATGGAGAAGGAGAGAAAGTTTGGATAACCACATCTATACCAACACAAAAATTTCAAATCCCTAAAAACAAAAACCATATGTTGATAAATTACATAAACGACGCATTAACAGAGAATAATAAAAATATTACACTTGAATGAAAATTATAAATCCAGTAAGCCTCCCTCACTCCCTCATGATGCAGACAAGAAGCCAACAAAATAATAATAACTGATAATTAGGAAATTTTGGGACCAAAATCAATACAATGCGAGGTTGATCTACCACAAATACCATTGAATCCCAACTTTGATCCCAAACGCAATAATTACGGATTGAAATCAGCACCACCCTTCAGGTAATAAGTAGGATTTTGAGTCCATTTTGCATTTCACATACCAAAACTATACTAAAACTGTATTATGAACAAGAACAAAAGAATAAAGAAATCTCTAAGACCGCCTATCCAAATGATCTCTAAGACCTCCTATCCAAATGCACATCACATCTTCTACCACATTTGAATTTCAACCCCATTTCATTGCAGTAATTAGAAACAACGGTGATTCTAAGAACACGCAAGGGACAAAACTCAAAAGTACTCAACATATGGAGTGAAATAAAGGACTAGATGCATTAAAATTGCGATCGGTTTCATAGATAATGCAGGCACACCTAAAATCCTAACCATTCACCAAGGTAATGCAAAGTAACCCAAGTATTCAAAGACAGCAGTTATTTTAAAATACAAATATACATGTGCCAATGCAAATAGGTATATTTATATTAATTTCTAGGTGTAAATCTTCAATATTTCTGCATATCAATACATTTCATTATGCTGGTATTGGGAACAAATGCTTCTAAGAACTCAAAAGGTTGTTAAAAACTAAACCTAAATTTGAAACATCATGAGAAGTTGACAATGTTGCAACCATAATTCAACATCCAACATTCATGGTTTCAATTGATTCAAAAACGCTTACCCAAAAATAATAATAATACTAAAGAGGAATCAAACAATAAAATAAAATAAATAAGTAACCAAACCGAATTAGAGCGAGACTAGTGACAGCACCTTTAATCCACACTCCAACTTTATTGAAACAATTATGAGTGTTGAGAAGAGGAGGACCAAGTAAAGAACCCAATGCTCCAATTCTCTACAGAAAATCAACAGAAGCACTAGGACTCGAGACCTTAAATCTGGCTACTGAAAACAGGGTCCAGCCCTTACCCCATCAGAACCAAGATTCAGAACTTTCTATGACACATCAAAATACTGATTTAGATTGAATTTGAATTGTAAAAAGTTTTATACAGCTAGAAATCAAACAAAATGTAAACCTTTGTAGAAATTAACATTCTTGCAAAGCCACATATAATAATCAAAAGCCTGAGATGAATCAAATTTGAACAAACAACTCTGAGAATGAACTACTTTCTCCACAACTTCATAATAATTGAGTTTATTTCTTCTTCCTTGTTTCATTAGCAACTCTGAGAAAAAATAAATCGATTTTTATAAGCACTCACTTTGATTCACAAGATTTATGACTTATGAGGAAAAGGGAAGAAAAGAAGGTTTATATTTTACATTTTATACAGTTTTCGTTCCCAAAAAAAAAAATGCACAGCACACCTCATCCAATCCAATTATCCAAATAGTTGTATTGCTGCAATAAACTCATTACCTGACCTTTACATACCTCAACCAAATATATAGCGTCTGGAAAGGCCAGCGTTTTTTCCCTTACTTTTTTTTTCCTTACAATTTCTGCGAACGAAATAGAGCCTTAAAGAATTCGAGGAAACACAAAAATTAATCTCAGATTGCTATAGTATAAGCAAATCGTATTGTGCAAAAATGACATAGATGAAATCCTAGAAACCCTAGAAATGAAAACTAGATCTGAAGCCCTAGAACTAAAATCCTAGATCTAAAGCCTTAGAACTAAAATCCTAGATTTGAAACTTGACCTTTACATACCTTACAGAGATGAGTAAAAAGAGAAATTTTGTCAAGAAAGAACAAAAGAAAAACATAAAAAACAAAACAAAACAATGAACTCACCAGACAAGGCCGCGGTAGGAGCAACGATGTTGACGGCAGCAACATTGATGTCGACGGCGGAAACAGGGGCGGCGACGATAGCATTGACGGCGTCATTTGTGGTTACTGATGCGAAGGCTTTTGAAGAAACAGAGGAGGGGGAGAGGCAGCGTGAGAGTAGAGAGAGGGAGATAGTGTTTGCAAGGGGAATTGGCAGCGATGGTGAGGGCGGCCTTGGGCGATAGCGACGGCGACAATGACGGCGACGGTGGAGAAACCGAGGGCTGGAGATTGGAGAGAGCGAGAGAGAGGGACTCAGAATGTTTGTTTTAGAAAGGGGATCGAGGAGCTCAAGATAATGATACGGGAGGAAAATGAAAAAAAAAACCTAATTATTTGTTTTTATTATTTTGGAAAGCGAATTGATAATGGGTTTTTTAAAACCGGTCATCTAATGTTATACTAATAATGACGGTTTTTATAAACCGGTCATCTTTATTTCTTAAAAGATGACTAGTTTAAAATTGATCTTATATAGCAGTCATCTTTTTATCTGAAAAATTAAAAGATGACCGTTTTTCTAAAAACAGTCATCTTTTAATTTTTCAAAAGCGTCATCTATTGACATTTTTCTTGTAGTGCTGTAAGATCAAGGTATCTAAGGTTGACCAACATTTCCAAACCGGGAGGCACTTCTTCAATTCCTATATCTCTGAGGTCCAACGTCCTTAGTGCCTTAAGCTTTGTTAACGATGGCACATATTTTTAGAACTCCACACCCTCTAAGAAGTAATGCAGCGAGGTTTTCTAAGTCTGAGATGCTGTTTGGTAGATTTTGAATGCCAGTGTTGGAAAGATCAAGAACTCTGAGCCCAACCATGTGTAAAAAGAAAGAACTTGGAATCTTTCTCAGTTCTTTATTTTGCGATAGCAACAATGTCGAAAGCTTATTACACCTTGGTGATACTTCACATGGGATTTCTCTAATGTTGTTGTTCCTTAAAGAAACCCTCTCAAGATCCTCCATCCATTTCTCCTCGTTTGGTAAATTTGTCAATTGCAAACCGGCTTGTACTATGCATCGAGAACTCATAATAATTTAGACTGCCATATCTCTTATTAAATCATGCATCTTCACACATTTTTCACCCCCATAATTTGTACAACTTTCTAATAAACAGGCATTTTCGAGTTTATTCAACATAGTTTGGCCATTGTCGAACTCTAATTGCCTACTCCTTCCTTCAGTTATTCCTGCATTAATCAAATACCTTACTAGCTCCACTCTTAGGACAAAAAGTCTTCAGGATATAGCGCGCAATATAGGAGGCATTGCTGGAGCTTTTCATATTTTAAGCGGAGGTAGCTATACTCTAGTTACTTCAATACCTTCTCCATGTCATTGAGCCCACTCGTCCCTTCTTGCAATTCTCTCAATGCATTCCTCCACTCAAATTCATCTACTACACCCTTCATACTTCTGGCTATTGTGATGATCGCAAGGGACAAACAGGCACATTCTTTAGCAACAAGTCTCATAGTTGCTTCTACACCTAGAGTAAGCAAAACATCATGACCAATTGTATCCAAAAATAAGTTCCATGCCTCATCTCCTGAAAGAAGCTCCATTTTGATATCTTTACACCTCATATTTCGACAGATTTCAAGGAATCGGGTTGTTAATACTATTTTGCATTCATTAGCAACAGTAGGCTCTGGGATTCCTACATCTTTAAGCTTGAATGTTTCCCACACATCATCTAAAATTAACACGTAACTCTTCTCTTCTTTTCGCTCAACTCAGAATATAACTTTGCTGCCCTTCTTGCTTTATCTTCACATCCAGAAAGATCTACCTAAAATTCTGTTGCAATGCAATCTTGTAATTTTATTATATCAAGCACCTGTGATACAGTGATCCAAATTACTCTATCAAACTTATCTCTTCGTTCTAGGAGTCTGTTGTTGATCTGCTTCATGACGGTAGTTTTACCAGATCCCCCCATGCCGTACACTCCAATCAATCTGGTAACATCATCCATCAAGTTGTCCCAAATTTCTTCCATATTTCTCAAGGCTGTAGTTTCACCTGCTAATTTTGTTGGTGGAAATGTTTCTCCATTGCGCAGAGTTGCATCAAGTACCAAACCGTCCAGGAAACTTCCCTTTTGATGAAGTTCTTCAACTTCTTGAATCTTCTTAGCAACACGTTTTCCAAGGTGTGCCCGTGAGAGATATTTTCCCTTTTCAACTTCTTCTTTAACTGTCTGCATTTTAACATTAATTCTTTCAACTTCTGCCAGCCAATCTTCAACTTGGCTCTTTGGTTTCTTTCCTGGACAAAGCTGTGAACTCATTTGTGATTCTATGTCTTCCTTCCGCTTGTTTAGTTCTCACAATTTCCTTTCCAAATTTTCCATGTTTTCTTCGAGGCTTCTGTGATACTTCAAGCATTTGCCAATCGGGGTCCATATCTTGTTTACAATTTCTAGGATTGGCCCCAATAACTCCATAGGCAAGTCCCTACACAATTACAAAATGTCCATTAAAATGTTATGTCTAATAGATAACAAGTAGTGACCTACGCATTGTGTGGAAATATCATACAACATGTTATGATCATGATTCTTCACCAGAACAACCATAAAAAAATTTATGACTTTGTATCTATGTATAGTACATAAATTAAATTAAAAAACAAAAAATAAATATAAAGAATAAATTATTACCAACTAAATATAAAAAACATTCATTAATTAAAGAAACGAGTTGAGAACAAAACATGTGTATGGATAAATTAGATTGCTTATCCAATTTTTTTTCAATTCAAAATTGTTTGATTTGTTATTTATCAAAGTGGCGGCACAATTTTGATTTACGAGCTTAAATACTATCATACAAAAAAGAAACCTCTAACCTAGAAATTTAATTCTCAAATTTTTTTCATTCTTTCAACAGGTCCATAAACTAGGGGTGTTAATGGTTCGGTTTGGTTTGGTTTTAGGGGAGATTTCAAACCAAACCATTATATTTTGGTTTTGTTCCTCCCAAACCAAAACCAAACCATACTATAAAAAAACCAAACCAAACCAAACCATTATATTTCGGTTTGGTTCGGTTCGGTTTCGGTTTTAACCTATCAAGTAACAACAAATAATTGAAAATGAAAAAAATGACATGCCAACCTTCAAATAAAAACATTTTTAATAAAAGCATTACATTAGCAACTAAAAAATACAAACATTGTATCAAAATAGAAACATATTGACATATATCAACATGTCAATATCACACACAACATTAATACACACAACATTAATAGCTAGTTTAATACATGCCAATTTAAAAAAGAGAAAACAATAAGAAACTTAAAATCAACAAAAACAAGCCCATTACCTAGTTTAACCTTGTTAGAATTGGGAATTTACAAACTTTAAGTGTATATATATATATATTATATTTTTCGGTTTTTTCGGTTTTTCGGTTTGGTTTGGTTTTTTAAAACTGAAAACCAAAACCAAACCAATTGAGTTCGGTTTTCTAAAATTAAAACCATAACCAAACCTAATGACAAAAACAGCAAACCAAACCGCCCGGTTCGGTTTGGTTCTCGGTTTTAACCAAAACCATTAACACCCCTACCATAAACAAGAAGCTTTCCACTTCAACAATTATAACTACAACTGAATTTGTTTAGATCCATTCTTAGTTTTCTGCAATTTCAAGACTTCCTTTCTATGTAGTCTGAATGAAATTTTTTTAATGAACTTGGATTACTCAGGTATGAAACTTTGTGAGGGGCAGTTTCTGGTATTTCCATTTTTAAAATTTTAGTCTTTTTTTTTTTTTTTTTTTTTTCAAATTTAGTCTTTTGTTTAACACAAAGAACAAAGCTTGGCTTTCTCATCAAATTTCAAGAGACTGCTTTTATGTATTATAAAGTGTAATATCTGTTGGGGTGGGGGGGATAATTAAAAGACCAGCATTTTCAGGCGGAGAATAAAATCTGAAACTGCTTTTATGTATTATAAAGTGCAATAATATACTACAATGTAGAAAAAGGATCAGATATGGCAAAAAGACAAGCAAAGACGCTTGAAGAGGAACCCAGTAGAAGGAACACTGAGTCTATACCAGTAACTAAAGATCACACATGTACATTTTTTGAGGCAGCTGCCCCGGCCTTGCTCGATCATATATCCTACATCAAACCACAAAAAACTCTAGGGATTAGTACCAACATTCAACATAAAATGTTTCCTTAAAGCAGCATATTAGGAGGGAGATAATGAAGTTACATTATGGTTTATGGATACTTAAAACCAAATCTGTATATCCTTTGCGATCGGGGGAGAGAGATTGAAATAAAGAAAAACAAAAGAGAAAGTTTTAGGAGAAAAAAGAGTGCCATACCAACGCACGTGCATTTCATTGAATAGGTTGTCCTCGTCTATATAAAATAAACCAAGGGTTGAAGGACAATTTTAGCATCTAGATGGTCCCACTCCAGCGATTCCCACCATCCTTCTTTAACACCACTGATTAATCCAAGATTGGGAGGAGGAGAAGGTTTACCATTAAGCACGGGCAAATAGAGAGGCAACCTCTTTAGCTTCGGACAATTATATACTCTAATGTACTCGAGAGAATCACAAACCATTAACCCCCTACCATAGACGATGCTCTTCAGTTCTGGAAGGTTTTCCAAACGCAAATGACACAACTTTGGGAGAGTGAATGTGATAAGGTTATCATCATTGTTGACAATAGATTACTGCTTTCACCCATTACTTGTTCTTCTTCTCTTTTTGATTTTGCCCCTATTATCTCCCCTATTCCCTCACAATTTTTCACAGAAATCCACCATAGGTTTTGTAGGTGCGGTAGCAACCTAGGCATGAACAGCTTCTTAATGTTGGGACAGCCTTTGATGATTAATGTGACAAGACAGGAAAAGGTGCTAGGTGGTGGGCATGCAGCTCCTTCTCCCTTGAAGAGGACGTGCAAGTTCCGCAATTCTTGAACCTTTAGATACTTAAAGCACTGAAGTGGGAGGCAGTAAGGGGAGGAAGATGAAATCAAGTACTCTATCCCATCATAATTTTGAATTCTGCACTACCGCAAGAAATCAGTTTTCAGCGACGAAACATCACATAAGCTAATCACATCGTGGCACCCCATAATAGCCAAGTCCTTGATGTTGCTTGGGAGCTCAAGGGGATTTTCTCCAATTCTGCTGATACTGCAATTTCTCAAAATTACATCTCTATTAATATCTTCTATTCCTTCATCAAAGCTGAAGCTAGGGTCACCAAGTCCCACTTGTAGAAGGTACCTGTGGGGCCCTGAACCCTGCTAGGACCTAACATATGTATTTAAGTCATGAAGGTCACCGAATTGGCCAGCAAAAGCTTCCAACTCCTCAAACTTGCAACTTCCTTTGCTTTTACTTTTAAAGTTTTTGATCCCCACCACAGGATGAGACACTGAAGACTGGAGAGTTTGGGTAATATCCCAATTGGAAACATTTTTAAAAGTATAGCTTTAAGATCAAGGAATCTAAGGTTGACCAACATTTCCAAACCATGAGGCACTTCTTCAATTCCACTACCTTTGAGGTCCAACGTCCTTAGTGCCCTAAGCTTTGCTAAGGATGGCACATATTTGAGATCTTTACAACCTCTAAGAAGTAATGCGATGAGGTTTTCTAAGTCTATGATGCTGTTTGGTAGATTCTGAATGCCAGTGTAGGAAAGATCTAGAACTCTGAGCCCAACCATATGTAAAAAGAAAGAATTTGGAATATTTCTCATTTCTTTATTTTTTGATAAAAACAGCGTTGAAAGCTTATTACACCTTGTTGATACTCCAGATTGGATTTCTCTTACGTTGTTGTTCCTTAAAGAAACCCTCTCAAGATCCTCTGTCCATTTCTCCTTGCCTGGTAAATCTGTCAACTACAAACCAGCTTGTACCATGCATTGAGAACTCATAATCTAGTGTGCCATATCTCTAATCAAATCATGCATCTTCACATATTTTTCCCTACCATATGAATAAATTTCCAATAGGCAAGCGTTTTTAAGTTTGTTCAATATAGTTTGGCCCTTGTCAAACTCTACTTGCCTAGTCCTCTTTCCTTCAATTATTCCCTCACTAATCAAAAACTTTAACAGCTCCTCTGTTTCAATTTCAAAGTCTTCAGGTTATAACGCACAATATAGGAGACAATGCTGAGCTTCTCATCTTTTAAGCATATATAGCTATGTTCTAGCTGCTTAAATACCTTCTCCATGCCATCGAGGCCCCCTTGTAGCTTCTCTCAATTCTTCCAATGTATTGCTCCACTCACATTCATCTACTACACCCTTCATACTTCCAGCCATTGTGACAATCGCAAGAGGTAAACAAGCACATTCTTCAACAACAAGTCTCATAGTTGCTTCTAATTTTGGAGTAGGTGAAACATGACGCCCCATTATACCCAAGAATAAGTCCCAGGCCTCATCTTTTGAAAGAAGCTCCATTTTAATATGTTTACACATCATATTTCGACAGATTTGAAAGGATCGGGTTGTTAATA
Organism: Liquidambar formosana; assembly: GCA_039720395.1. Classification (NCBI taxonomy): domain Eukaryota; kingdom Viridiplantae; phylum Streptophyta; class Magnoliopsida; order Saxifragales; family Altingiaceae; genus Liquidambar; species Liquidambar formosana. Next base: position 28,556 of record JBBPBK010000217.1, read on the forward strand.
CTATTTTGCATTCATTAGCAATGGTGGGCTCTAGGATTCCTATATCTTCAAGTTTGAATTCGTCCCACACATCATAAAAAATTAACACATACCTCTTCATTTTGGTCAACACAGCAAATAACTTTGCTACCCTTATTGCTTCATCTTCACATCCAGAAAGATCTACACCGAATTCTTTTGCAATGCGATCTTGTAATTTAATAATATCAAGCACCTTGGATATAGTGATCCAAATTACTTTATCGAACTCAGCACTTTGTTTTACGAGTCTGTTATTAATCTCCTTCATGACGGTAGTTTTACCAGATCCCCTTATGCCGTACACTCCAATTAATCTGGTAACATCATTCATTAAGTTGTCCTAGATTTCTTCCATATTTCTCATGGCTGTAGTTGCAACTGCTATTTTTATTGATGGAAATATCTCTCCTTTGCTTGGGGGTGCATCAAGTACCAAACTGTCCGAGAAACTTCCCTTGTGAGTAAGTTCTTCAACTTCTGGAATCATCTTAGCAACAAGTTCTCCTAGGCTTACGCGTTTGTATCTTGTCACTTCTCCAACTTCATTTTCAATACTTTGTATCTGGTTATTAATCTTTTGCACATTATCCAACCAAAGTTTAACTTCTTTCTTTGACCTCTTTCCTCGCTGACGCTCTGCTTCCATTTTCAATTCCACGTCTTCTTTTCGGCTGTTCAATTCTTCACGTTTTCTTTTGAGTTTATCCATGTTTTCATTGAGGCTTTTGTAACAATTGATCTTTTCAGCTATGCAACTGACTAGTTTGTCCATTAGCGAATCCATAGTCAAGCTACTGCATAGTATCAACATGGTGCATGAGAATGTTAACTTGAATACGCAATAAAACAAGTTGAGAGTTCAAAAAACGAATAAAAACTTAACCACCCCCCCCTCTCTAACCAGCGTAAAAAAAAAAGGGAACAAAAATGAATAAATAAATAAATAATTCCTCCAAAATTGGCTACAAGCTATTAGCATACAATTAACAATCAAACACAATGACGCCTACTGGGAATAATAGTAGATGCAATGGTTTTTAGTATTTTCTCTGTTCCTATTTTATTAGCCTCCTTTTCTTTTTGGAATGTTCCAAAATTATTCTCTTATTCAAAAAGTCAAAAGTTCTTTTATTTAATTCCTAAAATGCCCCTTTAATGGAGTATTTTTTTTTCCAATATTTTGTACACTTGAGGGTAAAATTAGAATATTCAAATATATAAGTTGATGTGAAAGCATTTAATAAGGTTTTCTAAAAAAACATATTTTTTCAAAGGGGACAATCAAGTAAGAATGGAGAGAGTAATTATTTTTATATGTAGGACTCTTGAGGAATCCTCTATCCAATGGTATAGGTTTTGTCTTAAAATTTATAAATTAACTTTGAAATTGTGGGAAAGCTCATCAATGCACCAATATGGAACCCCTCATGGAAGCCTTACCCATATAAGAAAGCCATCTAGTATCGATTTGGGCCAGATTAGTGATGCTTCTAAGAATTTATGTTGCGATCAATTTCGGGTTAAAAAGTAAAAACTGATGTTGTGATCAATTTGATTTTGAGTTAAATGACAAAAAATTAATTTTGAGTCCAGTTCGATTCTAAGTTGGTAGTAGACTAAAGATGCAGAATTGAGTTGTGGTGAGTGATCATATTTATGGTAACTCCTGATCACATTTTGCGGTGAACCCGGTTACTACAAATGTGACGTAGGATTAATACCATAAAATGTGATCACTTACAATAAAATATGACCACTTACTACATGAGCTAGAGTATCCCATTTTTTGTGTGAGTACCATAGATTTCCCCCTACCATTACACTATTTGCCATTTGGATTCATATTACTCCCATAAATGTTCAATGGTTGACAATCACATTGTCTCACACTCTATTCTAGGGAGAGGCATGCCCATCTTTTCATCAAAACATCAGTAGGAGTCTTTTTCTTTTATTTTTATTTTTATTTATTTATTTATTTATTTTTTTTTTTTTTGGGTCCGAATATCAAAAGTAATTTGATAAATCAAACATTTTATATATTTCAGTGCTATAACAAAACACCCCTTTATTATCTATTGTGGCACACTGATTGAGTGACATGGAATGGAAGTTAGAACAAAAAGAGGAGAGCCAAAGCTACAACGATTAAGGAGGGAAGGTAATATATATACCTGAACTGACTGGCTATTTTTTTAATAATATTGAACTGATCCATAAAGAAACACAGCGTTGGAACCAACAAGAAAACAAACAGCAACAAAACCTCCATTGCTAAATGCATCCTTTTGTGGGAAGAGACGTGAACTGCAAAGCAAAAAAAAAGACAAAAAAATTAAAGCGAAGGTTAAAGGTAAATGAAGCATAGGTAAAATGTTAACGGAAAAAATTGAGGAACATAGTCTGTGAAAGGACATCTGTCAATCTGATATGTGTCTTTCTGTTTATAAACCATAAAGATGGTGGGTCACATGACTCACGTTGTCATGCACACTCCAATCTATGGAGAGATATGCCCATCATTTTACGAAAATATCAAAACCAATTGGGTAACTTGACATTTCATAGCTTTCAATAGAATGACGAGAATATCCCTTTATTATCTATCGTGGCATACTGTGATTAAGTGACTGGAAATGAAACTCGACCTAAAGGAGTCTACTGGCACAAGATAATTTATAGGGAGTAGCAAAGCAAAGAAATAAAAACAGCCACCATATGTAAAAGATAATGCATTATGCACGTAAATAATATTGAAAAATATATATATTAGTAGTCATGTTATTGATGATTGTAGTAAGGTTGGCTTCCTAGTCTTATGATTAAAAGTATTTTAATAAACAAGTTTTTTCATCAAGTTTGTGTTGGGTGTTATATATTCTAACCAGATCCATAGTGACCCATTTGTGACCCGACTAACCCGTTTGTGTTATCTAGGTATTTTGACCCGATTCGGTTTTTGTCTTATAACCGCTTATATATATAAGGGTTTTGTTTTTAGAGTTCTTTCATGCTATAACCCGCTTATATAAGGGTTTCGTTTTTAAAGTTCTTTCTAATGAGAGAAGAGTCAACTTTCAGAGCAGTCATTGGAGTGCAAAGGGGATCGATGGTTTTGTGAGTCTTTTGCTCTTGTAATCTTTTAAATACTCAGTGTATTCATCATCGCTGTCCTTAGACGTAGGCATTTCACTGAACCACGTATATCTTGTGTCTTCTTTGTGTGAAGGTTTTATTTTCTCTTTGTGATTGATTTATTTGTTTTTGTTTTCACGCCTCCACACAACATAAGATCCACAAGAATCGTATGCTATCAGAGACGAAACTATTGCCAGGCCCGGGGTGGCTATGCCCCCCCCCCCCCCCCCCACTTCCACAAAATTGTCTTGGGAAAGTACTTTTGGTGACCAGATTCCAAGCTAATACCAAAAAGGGTATTACCTATTAACTTATTACAAATTGATTATCAACCTACTACAAAATGACTACTAATTATTTTGTTTTTGGTAATACATTGCAAAGTGGTCACCAAAACGTAATTTACCAGTTCCCTTTTTTTAGGCAACAAGGCATAATCAGCACAATGGTTACTCATATGATCCCTTAAAAGTCAAATAGGTAACTTATATCTACGGAGAAGGCTAGAATTAAGATATACAAAAGGTAAAATGTCCAAAGTAATTAGCCAAAAACAAACACCTTCTCCTACTATTTCAATTTCTTTTTTTTTACGTTGGATTTACCCTAAATCTCTTTCAAACAAAATACTTGGGCACACTAGAGAGTGATGGTCAGCAGAGAGCATCTTGCCGGAGAAGATCACTGCTCTATGTCTATATATTAAGGTACACTTTTTGGTTTATCTTTTATGTTTTTATTTTTTTAAAAAATTTAACCTTCTTCAAATTTATTGTTGCTGTCAACCCCTCTTCTTCTTCTTTCTTCCTTTTTTTTTTTTTTTTTGTCATGGTTTTAGAGAAGTATAAGCAAGGTCCAATCGTTTACCTCCCATTCAATGCATTAATTTAATCTTGAATCTTAATATAATTCCCATACTTTAATGGTAAAATTTTTTTTATATATTCAAACTTTGGCCACCCCTGAGAGAAAATCATTGTTCCGTCCCTGTATGCTATGTTTGTTTAGCTGGAATGGAATGGATGGAATAGAATCATATTCCAATTCATTCCAAACAGTGTGTTTGGATAAGGTAATTTAAATGGAAATGAAATCAAACAATGTGTTTGGACAACCATTTCAAATCCCTTTTCATTTCAGACTACTTCAAACGTAGAAATCAGATTTCATTCCTATCCATCCATTCTAGCTAAACAAACATGACTTTGGTGTGTCTACTTTAACATTTGTTTAGTTGAATATAGAGGAAGGATGGCTGTTCATTCCACAACTCATGCACGATTCTAGACATCAACTACTCAACTGGACTGGCAAAGTATATTGAAACTTGAAAGTAACATAATTAGAAAATTTGAGGGTTCATTTTAGAAGGTTAGGAAAAGGAGTGTTAATTTTGTGATGGATGGTGATTCCATAAAATTGAAATGATTTTTTAACCAACCAATGAGAACCACTTGGATTTGTTTAATTTAAAAAGAGAGATTATTTTGTAAGAAGCCAATTGACAGCAACATCACTTGAAGTGTGGCTGGAATTAATCATATTGAATGAGAGAAAAATAAGTCTGAATTAGTGCCACTTGGATTAGAGTTCATATAAAAGAGAAATAATTTTAATGTGAAATATATAACCATTGAGGAAATAAATCAAGATAAGAAAAGGATGGGATCAAGGATATATGAAAATAATTCAAGAAGGAGCATATCAAGGAAGGAGATCAATTGCAAGAAATTCATGGAGAAAATGCCAAAGAAGACTTTAATTTATTTCCTTGTTTATGTATTTCTATTATTATTAATTTCCATATTATTATCAATGAAAATCAGTTTTTCTCTAATAACCATGTCACCCGAGTGGTTGGCTAGAATGAATAAGAGTTGAGTGTTACGAAAGGAAGATTGAAGACAAAATTAAGAAGCTTACCACATCAATACATTCCATTTTATATAGGGCAGTGCTATATGAAGCATCCTTCTCCCACATTAGCAGGGAAATAAAATTTTAGTCCACCCTTACCTATATAAGAGGACTCTCTTTCCTCTTCTTCTGCGGTGTGAACCAGGGGCAAAAAAATTAAATTCGACCAGATTGATCAGTCCCATCTCTGGGTTAAAAAGTCAAGAACTGATTTTGTTTAGTATGATTTTGAATTGGTAGTAATTAAACTAAACCAAGCCAAATCAAGTTGCGCAGTTGCACCCTTATACTATTTATATGGTTAGTAATCACATTGTCACCCATTAATTAATCTAGTGAGAGGCATATATGCACATGGTTTTACCAAAACAACACCAGTTATCTGGTAAATCAACATGTCATATTTACCAGTGCAATGACAAAAATACATACCCCTTTATTCTCTATTGTGCCTCAGGGTGATTGAGTGACGAAATAGATCGAACTTGATGACAATAACAAGTACCAGATAATATTCTTAAAAGATAATGCATGGAGTGGAGGCAGATAATAGTCAAAGAAAAACAAAGATGCATGTGTCACGCAAAGCAAGCCTTGGATTTTAAAACAGAAGAGGAGAGCCAAAGCTACAATAAAGTAAGAAGGGGAAAATAATGTACCTGGCCTTAGATTTGGATTTGAAAAATGAGAAGTGCAGAAGTGCGCCAGGAAGATAATAAACACCCGCAAAACCTCCTTGCTAAATGAAGACCTTTTGTGGAAAGAGAAAAAATGTGTCCAAAAGAATTATTGAAGCAAAGGTATCAAATGAAGCATAGGTAAAAACAATCCTCCCGGACTTTGTCCTATAATTGTTTAGTGTGTGTGAGATGGGGGAACTGCATATACTCAAGGAGATTAGTCGAGTGCATAAGTATCTCAAACCTCCTATAACCATGGGAAACAGAAAAAAGAAAAAAGGTACTTGCTCTATGCCAATGCTTTAGAAAATGCAAATACTAAAACCCCTGTCTCTACATTCGGATTACCTTTTGTTATGAGGTGATTCGCATTATGTCATGCATGCTATAGTTTATAGCTCATGACAAAATTAAGAGGCGGAAGTTTGTTTGGTGACCCAATTCGATTTTTTTGTTATCAATTACAGTGTCCCACTATAATATATGGAGAAGGACATGCTGGTCATTTTACGTACCAAAACAACACGAGTAATCTGGTGACTCCATATATTTTATATTATTCAATACCATAATGAGAACACCCTAGCCTTTATCTAATAAGGAAATCGGCTAGTTCAAGATAATTTATACTCACTTCGTTCCACAAAGATAGGTTATTTTTGTTATTTTTGTGGTCCCAAAATGTTTGTTCACTCAGATTATAAATTATTTGAACCTTTAATTTTTATACCACCATTTGCTATTTTTAGAATTACTTTTAACACAAAATCAAATCCCAAATGAGGGAATGATACTTTTGGAAATAAAAAGTTCATTGGATTATAAGTCAATACATTGATGACCTTTCTTAATCGGTATATTTTGTCAAAATTGACCTATCGATGTGAGATTGCTCTCCTTGACATGTCTAGTGAAATCTAGACCATCCATGTTGGGCCCCATCTCATATGGATGGTCTAGATTTCACTAAACCAGTTATTAGAGAGGATCCTCTTTGTGAGACGAAGGGAGTAACAGAGAAAATCAAAAGTGAAAAAGAGACATAATTTCTAATGTATAATATTCAAGAAACAAAGATGATGCATTTAAAGCACTAAGTTTCAAGGGTAAACAAATCAGCTAAAATGGAAGCAAATTAACAAATGGACAACCCAGTCAGAGCAGAACAATATAAGCATTACGTGCTACTTGAGAAAATCAAAACAAAACTTTAGACAAGAGAGGAGAACTGAAGCAGCAACAATTGACGAGGGAAGCCTGAATGGCTAGTGGCTACTACTTCAAAGATTTTGATTAGGGCAAAAGGAAGCACATAAGTGACGCCACTTAGATGGCTAGTGGCTGCTAAAGTTGTTGGAAACGAATCATTGAAGCGAAGGTATCCAATGTAGCAAAGATAAAGGTGAAGGGGAAGAAAAAACTGAGAAAGTGAGGAAAGTCTATGATAGAATCGAGGGGCATTTTCCTTGAAGGGGGTGGGAAACGACTAATTATCTGCTAATGCCTTAGAAAAAAGCACAAAAAGTCGCGCCGCCATGGACCCCATAATTCAAAGTCCGCGTGTGAATTGTTTGTTTGTCTGTGTTTACATTTGGGGTCCCTTTCGTGATTAGGTGATTTGCATTACGCCCTCTCGTGAGTACAAGAAATTGGGAGGTAGAAAACCATTTTTCGGTGATCGAATATCACCTGATTTGTTGTCCAATTTGCATGATGTCCCCAAAAAATGCTGTGTGACCATATGTTTTAATTCATAATAAAATTTCATCTGAGCCGCAAATGTATATGTTCCAATAAATTAATTTTTTAAAATCAATTATAATTTTAAGTCAAAAAAGCAAGGACAGATGAGATTTAAGAATCAAAGATATGGTTCAAACCATCAAATAGTATTACTCAATGTCCCACATTTGTGAAGGTCCCACAAGTTTTTTTGTTAGTGGACATATGGGTCACCAATATTGTTTTAAAAAATTGAATCAAATAGCATCACTCTTTCCAAAGAATCATGTTATGGATTCCAATAGTTGATCGGATGGATGGGATTATAGAAAAATTTAACAAATTTTGTAATAATTTAATTGCAACCAACCCATTAGTGGGATTATATAGAATGAATAATATAGAAACAAATACCATTGGAATAAAACAAGAAATCAAAATTAATCAAATTCTTTTTTAACTTTTTTCCATAATTTTCTCTCAATTTGAATCTCGTGACATAATCTCTCCTATTCATTTTCATATTCACTTGATCCCTGTTAAGTCCATGTTTTTAGTGTTGTCATATTCCGTGTCAATGGTGTAATTGTTGTCTTCTGTGTCGTGAAGATTGGTGAAACTGCAAAAGTGACTATAGAAGCATGGTTTTTAATGTTTAAAAATCATTTCAAATCATTTTCAATATTTCTTTATTTATAAAAATGGTTTTGAAAAAGAATTTTTAGCTTCTGAGGTTCTTCTGCCTAGGTGGATAGTTCCATGGCTTATGCGGATCGATCCATGTTATTTTAAAAATGCAAATTTTGCTACTGCCTAGGTGGATCGATCCATGGTTTTGGTGGATTGATCCATATTGCTCTAGAAATGCAATTTTTGGTTCTGTCCACGCGGATCGATCCAGCATGAACTAAGATCGATTCGGGCTCATAAAAAATAGTTTTTAAAGTTTTAAAACTTGCCTTTTTAATACCAAAACGTAGTACAACTACTTGGGGTTTCTTAGACTATATATATAAAGTCTTTTATCATTGAAAGGGTGAAGCAAGTCTCTCTCTATTAGGGTTTTCATTGTTCATCTTTTTAAAACCTCTCTAGAGCACTTTAACCTAGGTTTTTCACTCATATGCTTTAGAGACCTTCAAACCACACACCATTCACAACCTTGGATGATTGTGAGACCGTTACGACGGTGATCGAGCTTGCGAGTTCATGATTGAAGGCATCGCTGTGAAAAAAGTTAGTTGTGACCAAAGCTGTGATGACAGAGATCGTTCGTGTGTGATCGTGGGAGTAAAGACAACTGCATGAGTCCTTGTGTGGTCTATAAGTGTGTCTTGTACTCATTGATTTCATAGTGGATTAGCTTCAACTGGACGAGGTCCCGTGGTTTTTTCCATCTATGGTTTTCCACGTAAAAATCTCTTGTGCCATTGTTAATTGCTTTTATGCTTGCTGTGTGACATACTGATTTATTTGTGGTAAAAGAGATTAATTGACTTGAAATCAAAATTAAGAAAGATTTATACATAATACCTATTCAACCCCCCTTCTAGGTATTGTAGGCTTGGTAAAACCAGAATTTCAATCCCCAAATAATCTTCTCTTAAATTATCTCCTCAATAAGAATCCCAACTCACACATATGAGTGGAACCACACCCATATAGGTTGGGTGTAGGTCCTACGATCCCAACCCATATGAGTGATTTGGGATCCTAAGTCCTAATTTATCGATAGACGCACAATCAAAAGTAGGGATGGCAATATCTTGGATTTTTCGATTAATCCGCCTTCATGTGAGTTCTTGATATTAATGGTTGCTTAACTGCTCGCTTCTACAGTTATAAAAAAGGACACTGCTATCGAAATGGCTGAGACACGAGAAGAGGAGCACCAAAGGCTGGAAGAACTTGCAAAAACAAGCCGATTAATTGATACAGGCATCACAGCTGCAACAGCTTAATTGCAGACTACTGCGAAGGACTATTTTGCCATTCCATTCTTTGGGCCTTTAAAACTACGAATTGAGATTGGTTTTTTGAATGTCAGCATGGCAGCATGTAAATTTTTTGCCATTTTTTCTTGCTCATATAGGCTTTGAGAGCTTCTGCTGCTTTAAAATCCTTCCTTGGATGTCTCAGGGCTCCTATCAAATTTTCATAATTTTGTTTTATTATTATGAAAACAAGTTTAAATCCTCCGCCAAATTTTCACGAGTTTAAATCCTCCGCTTGTTTGAAGCCTACTGTGATTACGGTTGGTTGCACCACGGCACACCACGTCGTGTGACAGATCTAAGGGTTGGTTTATTTGGTCAGAAGTGATGGGAATTAGAATGAAATGGAAAAAGATTTCAATGCATTGAAATCTATGTATTAAAATCTCATTCCATGTGGCATGTGCATTGAATTTTCATTCCATTTTATTCTTATTTTCTCTGATTCGGACCAAACAAACATGCTGTAAATGTTTAAAGTGTTAGTTCACTTAGTTGTTTTGCATGTGTCAAGCTAGACTATTTTAATGACATTGTCATTTAAGTCCGAGCTTCTCATTGGAAAAGCTGAGTTTTGACAAAGTTATATTTAGCTCAATTTGGTTCCGTTTCTGTTTTTTTTTTTTTTCACAAACAATAAAACCTATCCCTATTCCTTTACAATCAATAAAAAAGCATCAATGCATACTAGCTTCTTTATTAATGTAAGTGTATAGATATCGATGTCAAACCAGCTCCCCTAACATGTCTACAATTTAATTGTGGTATTTTTTTTCTATAAAAAACTGCACAAACCATGCAATGCAACTCTAATAAATATATGGTTTTGTAGAAAAAATTTCACTCTTTCAGGGGCTTTTATTTTGGGGTGGGGGTGGCAATTGAATTTTCTTCATCATCTTATTATTATTATTATTATTATTTTATTTTTATAAGTTCGGGGCATTAGTCATCGACTAATCTTTTGAGCACATGTAATCTAACATGCACCGAGTAATTACTAGGTCCTTCAAGCCGTAACCCATAGGAGTGTCCTCAAAAAGGATCAATATTTTTATGGGATTTCAAATACTTGACTTATACTTTTTGATATGTTTATCAAGAGTTGGCTTACCTCAAAGCTAACCCCTTAGGAATGAGGTTTGGGTATTCATTGTTTTAAGCTACCATCTCATCCTATATATAGTGTTAGCTTTCTGTAAGAAGTCAATAATTAGTACTTATCTACAATAATATTCATTCCGATTACACTCAAAAAGCTACATATGTCGAAAGGTCATAGGACCTGGGCAACAAGTCCCTATAGGCCGTTGGATCGGGCGTGTTTCGTCTGTGCATCGTTGATTGACTGATATACGTAGTCCCAAATTAAATGCCCATCTCTCTCTCTCTCTCTCTCTTTGTCATAGAGACAAAAGTAAAGCGACAAAAAGTAAAGCGAAAAAGCAACATTTGCCTCACCCCGAATGGACATTGGATGGAATTGGACACGACATACAAAGCACTAAGAGTATATTTATTTAGCTGAAATAAAATAGATGTAAAATGAAAGTTGATTCCAATGACAGAACTACACAGAGGCCTAAAAGGGCCATGCCCCCCCTAATTTTTAAGTTTTTAAAAGTATATATATATATATACATATAATTATATAAGTACATAATTTGATTCAAAAGTTACACTTAGCCCTCCCAAATCAAAACCCTTATTAATTTTATTTTCTATCTATTAATTTAGTATTGAATTTTTTATTTTTTATTTTTTTTAATTTATTTTTTAATGTTATCTTTATCACTTTTATGTGAATTTTTTTAGTTTTTGCTTTGCCTCCGTCGAGATGAAATTCTGATTCCGTCCCTATTTGATTCTATGTTTGAAATGAGTTGGAATAGAAAGAGATTTGAAATAGTTATTCAAACTCACTGTTTGATTCCATCCTTTTTTTTTTTGGGACCAAATGAAGGGTGTCTCAAGTCTTTAAGCTCAAACTAATCCCTGTAATGCAAAAACCACCTGCAAACTTGTGCATATGAAAATGAGGAGGCGTAGACTCAAACTCGGGAATTACGATTCTATTCCCGTTTAAATTACCTCATCCAAACATAGTTTTTGGAATGAATTGGAATGTTATTCCATTCCAACAATAAACAAAGATGGCCTAAGAATCTGTTTAGGTGGTTAATTCAAAGTTAAATAATTCAAAAAAATTTACATAACATTGAAAACACAACTCCATCACTTCAAGTTGACAAATTCAATAAAATGATGGTCATCATCACAAATAAAAGTAAAAATTCAAAATAATAGTTTTTTCATAAATTTTTGAGAATTGTTCCTATGCCATCAACTATTGTGATGGACCTTTTTCCGATGACATCAATTATAGTGATGGCTTCAACCTTTGTTAATATTCTATTTATGATGATGAATTTGGGCTTTCCTAGTATGCAAAATCTCTTAAATTATTCAATTTTGATTTAGACACCCAAACAAACCCTTAATTTACAAATTGCCTACGTATGTCTTGTTTCTTGGAGGCTGTTGCATTGGGTTCGCATTTTACTAATTTTTTTGGGTCATGTGAAAAATGGTTGGGGAGGGTGAGTGCTGCGTAGCGACCATAACTTGCCCAGAATGACCAATGGGAAGGGATCCGACGACTTGACCCATGCACAAAGGCACGGGTCATCCATGAAGTTATTTTGTTTTATCAAGAGAAGAAAAGATTAAATTGGGTACAGACTATTAGCATACAATTAACAAACAAACACAACATAATGACCAACCTATCGGCTACTAGGAATAATAATAGTAGATGGAATTCTTGGTGATTAATGGTGGCGTTAATTGTTAAATTTGTAAGTTGTCAAGGTGGATATATACTGCAACCATTTTTTATTTAGGACATTACGTAAAATAGTGCTAAAAATTAGGGGGATTTTTTATAGTTTACCCTAGGAAAAAAGACACTATTTCTAAAAGATAATGCATGGAGTGCATGTAGATAATATTCCAAAAAAAAAAAAAAAAACCAAAAAAAAAAAAAACAAAACAAAATGAAACAAATATGCAAATCAGGCAAAGCAAGCCATATGATCGATCTAATAAGTTATTAATAATATTTGGTCCACCAAATAATTAAATTTGAGACAGAGCAAACAAATAAAACATGGGAAAATCAAAGGAGAAGTAATTAGAACAAAAAGAGGAGAGCCAAAGCTACAATAATTAATAAGGGAAGGTAATATACCTGGCCTGACTGGCTATAAAGAAGCACAGCGTTGGGGCCAAGAAGAAAACAAACAGCAACAAAACCTCCTTTGCTAAATGCTAATCCTTTTGCGGGAAGAGAAGTGAACTTCAAAGCAAAAAATTGAGGCAAATGTTAATGCTAATCCTTAGAAAATCTCAATGTAATTTTTTTAAATGTCAATGGACGTTAGTGTCATTTCGCTAAACCTGAGAAGGTTAGTGTAATATGCCCTAAATTTTTTCACATTAGGGTTCCTTTTTAATTTTGTTTCAAGCAAATTTGGAAATTTTCTCTAGATTTAAATTATATTACATAGAGAAAATATAAGGGAGGGAAAAAAAGACACTTTCTAATAGATAAATGCATCGGGTTCGTGTAGATAGCTTTCAAGAAACAGAGATGCATATAAAGCTACGCAAGCCTTGGCCATTAGTGATGATGTTGGTCTCTCCACTAAATTTCAGAAAAAGGCAAACAAATTAACAGTCAGATGGGAAAATTGACCCACAAAAAACTTTGGGAAAATTAAAAGAGAACTTAGACAAGAGAGGGGGAAGATAATATATACCTGACCTGACCGGGTACTACCTCTTCAAAGATGTTGAGTAGAAAACAAAAAGAAAACACAGAAGCGAGGGCAAGATGATAGTAAACAGCAGCTTAAACCTCTTTGCTAACCGCTGATCCTTTATGGGAAGAGAAATGCAAGTGTAAGGCAAAGCAAAAGGAATTATTATTGAAGGAAAGGGTATCCAATGTAGAATAGGTAAATGGCGAAGGAAGAAAAAACATGGTGAAGTCAAGTCAATGAAAGAAAGGACATCACTGGGACAGAGGTCATGACTCGAGTGGCATTTTCCTACAAGGCGCTGCGGAAGGGCCAGCTACGTGCCATCAATAATTCAAAAAAAGCAAATGCTAATACTCGGGTTGGTGGATTCCCTTCCATAATTATTGAAGAGAAAAGCTATGGTCCCCTCATGAGTGAAAAAAGCTCGGGGCAATTAGCTTTTGGTGATCATTTCTTAATTTAACTAGCTTTAGAAGCCGTGCGATACCCAGATTAATTTATAAAAAATAATATTATTAAAAAATTAGAATTTTAACAAAATATTTATTCTTTAAAATTGTAAAGCTTCAAAATTTATAAATTATAACACGTACAATTTTTTATGAGCTCCGTACAAATAATTTTTTTCAAAAATACATTCCATTTGAAAACATAGAGTATTGCGCAGCTGCGGGTAGCCATGGTTAACCCAAAACTCATCATCAATATACATTGGCTAACCAAATGAATAAAATTATATCAGCTTTAAATAAAATAAATGTACACAACAGCCTTTCCAAATCTCGACCCCAATTCTACTAGCGATCACTTCTCCAAATCTTGACCCCAATTCTACTACATGCCTCTAACAATTATCACCTGAAAATATATTGGGGTGAGCGAACAACTGACCAGTAGGAAATCGAATTCCTATACAATAAATAATGTTTCAAAAATCACATGCAAGCATTTATATATTCAAAATAATATATAAATCAAATAATACGAACTCTAAATCATCAACCTTAAATATAATCCATTTGTCAATAAAATCAACCACCATAATCCATGACATCAAATAATATTACCATCAATAATTATTACCTTGCATAAATCAAATCTTAATATATGCTTAAAAATAGTCATCATTCACTGTACAAGAATTAAACCCCCTACCTTAAAACTGAGTGAATAAAATGATTAACCATAATTGTAGACGTATAGATCTGCTCAAAATATAAAATCCATACTCGTATATATAGGATTGAAACTCCCATGATCCGATGACTAGACCATCGGCCATTTGCCTCTCTCGCTGCGCCCTGCTCGGTACTCTCTTTCTCTCCTCCTTTCTCTGTTTATTTCTTTTCTCTCATCTTCTCTCTTTCTCCCTTCTTTTCCCACGTCACTACCCTTCTCTCCCTTCCTTATCTTTTCTTCTCTTCCTCTTTTTCTTCTTTTCTCACCTACCCATTTATTGCTTTAACTTTCTTATCCTTCCCTTCTTTCTTTTCTTCTTATCTTCTTTTCTTCTCTGCACACCGAAAACTAGTCTTTTCTTCTTTTCTTTTCTTTTTTTTTTTTTGTTTTTTTGCTATTTCGTTTCTTTTCCTTCTTTTGTCTTTTCTTTCTTTCCATCTATATATATATATATATATATATATATATACCATTTAATCATTTTTTTCCTTTCACGCAAAGTAATTTAATGCAATGTCTCCTAACATCCAACTAACCTCAAAATATTTAAAATTATCACCCTGTGTACAATTCCACCAAATATACACGTAAAATAAATCAATAAATATTCGGGGTATTACATTCCACTACCCTTAAAAGAAATTTCGTCCTCGAAATTTGAATAGCCTTAAATCAAATACTTATTGGTTATACCACTACGCTTCCGCTGCAAAACTCTGATTTTTAAAAAAGCTCATAAATCAACAAAATTTTTTCCTTATCAAGAAAAACAATTTTCTGAAATAGTAAGGTATTGTATTTTCTCATCAATAATTTCAAATAAATCACAGTACCTCACGTAGTACTAACTCAACCATATCATCTCATACAAAACAATACCTTCACTTTTCCTAGATCTTGGACTTATCCGCTTCTGATATGAAATATGTGACTCATCCCTCAACCTCACCCACACCCTATTGAGCCTATTGGGACTGTTGGGACTATTGGTTCACTTAACCTCACCCTCACCCTCACCCTCACTTGTCTTGGGTTTATTGAGACTGTTGGTTCTATTGGGACTATTGTCACATCATCTCCCATCCAAAAGTCAGAGTCGTCCTTAACTCTAATACCAACTTGTAAAGCTCCAAAATTTATAAACCATAACACGTACAATTTTTTATGAGTTCCGTACAAATAAACTTTTTCAAAAATACATTCCATTTAAAAACATAGAGTATTGCGCAGCTGCAGGTAGTCATGGTTAACCCAAAACTCATCATCAATATACATTGGCTAACCAAATGAATAAAATTACATCAGCTTTAAATAAAATAAATGTACACAATAGCCTTTCCAAATCTCGACCCCAATTCTACTAGCGATAATTTCTCCAAATCTTGACCCCAATTCTTCTACATGCCTCCAACAATTATCACCTGAAAATATATTGGGGTGAGCGAACAACTGCCCAGTAGGAAATCAAATTCCTATACAATAAATAATGTTTCAAAAATCACATGCAAGTATTTATATATTCAAAATAATATATAAATCAAGTAATACGAACTCCAAATCATCAACCTTAAATATAATCCATTTGTCAATAAAATCAACCACCATAATCCATGATATCAAATAATATCACCATCAATAATTATCACCTTGCATAAATCAAATCTTAATATATACTTAAAAATAATCATCATTCACTGTACAAGAATTAAACCCCCTACCTCAAAACTGAGTGAATAAAATGATTAACCACAATTATAGACGTATAGATCTGCTCAAAATATAAAATCCATACTCGTATATATAGGATTGAAACTCCCATGATCCGGTGACTAGACCATCGGCCATTTGCCTCTCTCGCTGCGCCCTGCTCGGTACTCTCTTTCTGTCCTCCTTTCTCTGTTTATTTCTTTTCTCTCATCTTCTCTCTTTCTCCCTTCTTTTCCCACGTCACTATCTCCCTTCCCTTCCTTCCTTATCTTTTCTTCTCTTCTTCTTTTTCTTCTTTTCTCACCTACCCATTTATTGCTTTAACTTTCTTATCCTTCCCTTCTTTCTTTTCTTCTTATCTTCTTTTCTTCTCTGCACACCGAAAACTAGTCTTTTCTTCTTTTCCTTTTTTTTTTTTTTTTTCTATTTCGTTTCTTTTCTTTCTTTTGTCTTTTCTTTCTTTCCATCTATATATATATATATATATATATATATATATATATACCATTTAATCATCTTTTTCCTTTGCGTATATATATATATACCATTTAATCATCTTTTTCCTTCCACGCAAAGTAATTTAATGCAATGTCTCCTAACATCCAACTAACCTCAAAATATTTAAAATTATCATCCTGTGTACAATTCCACCAAATATACACGTAAAATAAATCAATAAATATTCGGGGTATTACAAAAATAATCTTTAGCGTGATGTTAACGTAATGTATCATACAAAATTTAATTATACTTTTGAAAAAGATAAATTATTTTGAAAAACAATTAATTTAATGGTAAAAACTTGTAAAAAATAAAGGAATTGACACGTTATGATATTTGGTGGAAAAATATTAAGATTCTCTAGAGCCTAACCCATCCCACAATCATGGTTTTAACATGTTAGTATATACCAAAGCAAATATAACCGTTGAAGGTGTCTCGAAATCTGACGGTAGAGATTGTAAAATACATGACAATAATAAATCTTGACCTTTCATGAGGTTTCAAATGGGTTGCATGAAAAATGAAAAACCATTGGGAAAAATATTAAAAATATGTTTGAGATTAGAGCATAAAAAAATGAGAGAACAGTCTAACTGAGAAAGAGAATAGGAAAAAAAAAATGTAGAAGGAAAAGAAAATAAGAGAAAGTATAAATCTTTTCAATTTTATGTAATTAACCATATGGAAGAATTTTGATTAAAATAAATTTTTTATTTTATTTTATTCGTGTTGGAATAAATTAGGAGAATCTGAAGATTCCGACGGATCACATTTTCTTTTTTAATCCTCATTTCCTCTATTTGTCTCTCTTTTTAATTATGACTATTTATAGTTTTATATATTCAATTTTTAAGAGGGAAAATGAATAGACATAAAGAAAATGGAGAAATATAGTACAATCTATTATGTTTGGGTTGAACATTGTATAGTGTGAGTTTTCTAATCCTTCCACATAAAAACAAAGAGATATACAATGAACACCAAGTGTCAATTTACCTCCACCACGTGAAAAAGAGCAAATAATACCAAAATAAAAATAAAATCACTACACCAGAATTTGTCTTTAACAACATTCCTAAAACGTTGTTAATGACTTTCCACAACATTTTTACAAATGTTGTCAACGCCCATGTTGTCGTTGATAAGAAATTTTTACAACGTTTCTTAAATGTTGTTGAAAGGAGAAAAAAAATGTTGTCACTATACTGTTACCACGTTGAAAAAACGTTGGGATAACATTATAGACAACATTTCCCAAAACGTTGTCTTTGATCCCATATATTAACAACATTTTCCAAAATGTTGTCTTAGATCTTGCTCATTAACAACAATTTGCAAATGTTGTTGTAAATAATTAGCTTTGACTTTAACAACATTACACAAATGTTGTCTTAAATCATATACATTAACAACATATTACAAATGTTGTCTTAGATACTATTTAAGCACATTAACAACATTTACAAAATGTTGTCGTTTGTGGACACAATGACAACATTTCTCAAATGTTGTCTTAACTTTTCGAGATTTTTATGACAACAATTTGTAAACGTTGTCTTTTCCCTTTTTTTTTTTTTTTTTTGGTTTGTGGTTTCATTTATGGTTTCTTGTACCTATTCCCTGTTCATATAAAATAATGACCAAACACACCATTATCAAAAATATAAAACTACAATTCATTTGATCTCAAACTTTAAACACTTAATCACATTTCATTTGATCTCAAACTTCAAACACTTAACCATGCCCTATTCATTGAATAAATTGAAGTATCCAAAATTTCATTACATATATGTCATTAAACATTTTAGTTATCATTACATGTAACTTTTCAAGTGAAAACAAAGAAAGCCAAAAAACTAAAACCAAGATACAAAATAAGACGATCTTGGAGCATGCATCCACCACCCAAAAAACTGATGAATCATCAACCATCTACCCCTGCAAAACAATATTGCAAACCTAGACTTAGAAGCCTTTTAACCAAATGATACTACCATGTCTGTCCATCCTCCAACCAAAATGTCCACATATCACAACGTAGGCAAGAATGCTCCCCTTAAGAACTCCAATAGGACTCGATGGCGCATATCTCGAATTTGACCCTACCACGTAACATGAAGTATATTATAATTGTTATCTAACAGTATACATGGTAGTGATAATAAGAACATTAGTAAAGTTTACATTTGAGAAGTCAGTTATCCCAAGAACCTGTTTATTGTTAAAACCGAGGAAGTTTTAGTACAATTAGAAGGTAAACATGTGGGTGGTCATCTTGACAAGTAAAAACTAAATGAAGATTGCAGCACAGAAGTTACCTCTTTAGTGTGATCTCCTAAAATTGGGATGCCACACATTCTCTTACCAAAAAAAAAAAAACCTATAATTTACAGAATATTCATGGGCAACGTAAAAGAAATAATAATTTTCCAAGTATTCTAGAAAGGGTCAAGGCAATTGAGTAAATGTTTTTTGGCATAAAGATTGTTCAAGACAAGTCCATAATCGTGGAAAGGAAATGGCTGATCTACCAAAGAAAGATAAAGAAACAAAAAGTCTTTATGCTCTGTTTCGTTTCCGAGAAAGCGACGGAACACTAATTAAAAGGGTCAGGTTATTGTCATCATGTAAAGTGTTTTAAATTCCCTACTAAATTTATAGTTTTCAAGGTTTTTGTGAAAAATATAAAATATTTTTACGAAAACTAGTAACATAGTGCACTATAAAACATTATTCCGAACAATTTTGGAAAGGAAATTTTTTTCAAAATCTGTCATTTAAATGAAGTTTTTGGTAATTTTTCATAAAACATTTTGTAAAAATAAAATAGAAATTGTAAATGACAAAAAAATATACTTAAATAATAGATTTTGGAAAAAATTTCTTCTACAAAGTTGTTCAAAATGATGTTTTTTAGTATACAACACGACTAGTTTTCATAAAAACCTTTTATATTTTCATAAAACCTTAAAAAAAAAATTAAACTAAATGAAGAGTTTAAAGTACTTTATATGGTGGCAATAACCCTCCTCTAATTAAAATTAAGGTGGCAAAATTTAAGTACATTGGGTTATGTGGCTGCTGGGATTCAAGCCCAGGTCTCTATGGCCACAACGTAGAATTCTTACCACTAAACTACAGCCACTTTGTGGTAGAGAAAACTAGCTTCAAATGATTTAATTTACAAGTTCAAAACAATTCCACACACCCTCAGTATAGGTTAGTGTGTGTCTATGTGAGGCCCAGCTACCACCTCAATCATCATGATTGTAATGATTGTACATTTTCCCACTATCCTATAACTTTTTTTTTTTTTCTCTCCTTTAATTTTCTATTTCAGTCAGCAGTCCAAGATACAATCATGAAGAGCAACGTTCCATGAGTGTGGGAAAATCACATTGCAAATGAAATGTGCTCTTTATGATATGGCAAGATAAATTAAGAATTACATAGCAAATGTATTGAAAGCCTATCCTCATAATTTACCTGAATGCTTTGACTGAAGTACCAGAACATCCTGAGTCATCAATGTGCCAAAAGAGTCTAACACCTGACTGTGTATTTGTCCAAATGCTGGTTAAATATTTTAGCGCCTTTCTCAACTATTTAGTGTTGGCAGCAAAATTAATGTTCCACCTCTCCATTATTAAATAGAGCCATATCTCCATTCAAACTGGTATCAGCAAAATTTACTCGCAACACCAACCCACTCTTTTTCTAGCCTCAACTTTATTCTTTAAGCCTCAACCTGCATCAGACTACTCATCTCACTGGTTCAGTCGGGTTTATGTACAATTTTCAACCTCTCCCAAGCAATGTTCCTTTCTCAAGACCAAACTGGTGGAGTCCCTCAAAGGTTCTCCTTTATTATATGCAACTGCCCAAAGTATAAATATAACTTTTCAAGGAAACATGACAGGAAGATTATTATGTCAAAATAAAAAAGAAAAAAGAAAAAAAGAAAAGAAAGCAGGCTAATTGTAAGATACCAACAGGCTAGGTGGTCTAACAAGAGAAAATTTGCAAGCTATGACAAAAGAAACTTTTAATTACCCATGGGGAACTTTATAATTGCAGAAAATAGATAATGTTAGTAGCTCAATGGAAGATATAAACAGCATACCCCGTTTAAAATCTCCCCATTGAAATCATTCATTTGCAAGAAATGAAATTCAAAACATATAACAAAACAAATATAGGAAACCATACCATACAGAGACATAATGAGAGCACTGAGCACTAGAGCAACTAACCTCACAACTTTTCTTTTCCCAGTTCAAGTAAACTACACTCAAACAACAAAAATAAATATTGCACTGAGCAAAATTGCCCAGGTGAATATCTTTCTATGTGTGTACATCAATACTAAAAAAGGTCCGAACCTTACCATGAATTGGTCTAGCTCTTCTTGATTGAACATACTCAAACTGGACCTGCTATCGGCTTGCTTCTGCACAATTCTATGACTTGTATCAATGTCCACAACATTGCCTTACCCCACCTGCGAAAAGGAATCATATCAAACATGATTTTCAACAAATTAAAGCTGTTTATACATCGGCCCAAATGCGCATTCAGAAACAAATACATGTGTGTGGGCAGATTATCTTCAAATTTGGTATCAGAATTTATGAGCAGACCAAAGCAAAGCAAACCACCCTGACCTGACCCACCTAAACCCATAATGTGTAAAGTTTGATCTTGCCATCTTACATATATTCAGTCATGCGTTTAAAAGAACAAGAAATGATTATGTTGTATGTTGCACTAAGTATACAATTGTGGGTTCAATCGGCCTACTCTATGAGACCGCATTCACAAATGAAAGAACAAGAAAAAAAATAGCGTTCTCAGATTGAACCACCATGATGAACCACGCTCATGGCCACTTTAATTGACAATCATGAAGGGGTCATAATTGACAATGACTGGGCAACCTATCAAATCTTCACTACACCCAGCAAAATGGTTTAATGAAAACAGAGAGATAATAGCACCTTCTCTGTTCAATTCCTCTTTTGGGTATTATAAAAACCATTAGTTATATGAAGAAGCACAGCATAAAGAAGATCCTCATCAAATGGTTTTACCTGCTCATGGAGGTAGCCTTTCACCAAAATTTTACAGTTCAAAACAGTAATAAATAACAATTACACACACACACACACATCGAACTTGATAGGCAGCCTAGAACAGGGATCCCTAAGACACCAAACAACAAACACTTGGAGAGCACCAGATAGAGGTAAAAAAAAAAAACGAACCTGGAAAAATCCCACCAACCTATCACATATGGCCAATTAACACATCAAATCAGCACACACCACAAGCCAGCAGCAAAGCCTTTCCATGAAAAAAAGTACCTACAGCAGATCAGAAATGGATCCTAATCAGCGGGCTAGCAATGAGAAGAGGAAACCATCAGACCACTGCCAAGCCAAGAAACAGAGACCGCCATAACTAAACCAATCGGGTGTTGTCTTTACATTAAGGAATGGAAAGAGTAAGAGAAGAGAGAGAGACGAGACAGAGTGATAAATCAGAGTGAAACATACCAGAGGAAATGTTTGCAGATGAGGGGAAAGAAGGAGCTGATCGATCTGAGTTATAGAGCAGAAAATAAAAGAGGGATTATTCCCGAGAAAATGAAATCGATGAGAAGATTAAGAGAGAAAGTGCACACCTTATGGCAGCGAGAGGAACACCAGAGGATGGACCGCGAGGCTAGGGCGACGAGTCCGGCGATGGCAACGGTGACGATGCCGGCGATGGCAACGGTGACAATGCCGGTACTGATGGCAGCGACAATATTGGTCTGAGAGAAATAGAGAATAAGAAAAAGGGTTTCCAAACGTAAAGACTAAAAGTCTAAAAGAGACTAAACCAGTCCAAAAAAATAAAAATAAAAAAAAAATGGAAAGCTCAGCGCGCGGGAGACCAAAAATGAGTTCCCTCCTTTAGTAAAAGGTCCCTCAATTACAACATATACGTAAAAGTTGTAATAGACTCCCTTCAATAACAACGTTTATAAAAACGTTGTTAAATCAAGGTCCCCTTTAACAACATATATATAAACGTTGTGATAGACTCCCTTCAATAACAACATTTATCAAAACGTTGTTATAATCAACAACGTTTATACAAACGTTGTGGAAGCACTACACATCAACAACGTTCACAGAAACGTTGTTAAAGAGTGTATTTACAACATCTATATAACCAATGTTGTTAATATCTCTATAGTAACACTTTTTAACAACGTTTTTGTCAAAAACGTTGTTAAAAACCCCCTACAACAACATTTAACATGAAACGTTGTTGATGTAGTGTTGTTAAAAACCATTTTTGGTGTAGTGAATAAAAAAGGTGAGGAATTTACCTTTTGGTGACCACTTCCCAGCTTGATACCAAACAAAGAGAGTTAGTAATCCTTTTGAAGCACTTATCAAGTCAATTTGTAGCAAATTGATAGATAATATCTTTTTTGTGGTATTAGATTGGAAAACCAGTACTAAAATGTAATTTTGCTAAAAGAGTTTTCTCCAACTCATTGTTTCAGCACGTGAAAGGGGCAAAAAAAATAAATAAATAAATAAAATGTAAAAGACTCTTATGTGAACACATGGCACACAACAATGTGCCCTCCCTCCATTTTAGATCGATATATATAATAGGTACCAAACAAAGGATATTGTCGGTGGATTTGTTACAAATTGACTTGCTATTAATTTCCTATTGTTTGGTTGGTACTAAGTTGGGAAGTTGTCATATAAAGTAATTTCTCTTAAATCCTCAACTTGTTTGAAGCCTACTGTAATTGTGATTATGTACTTGATCTTTGCTAGGTTTATTTTTTAGGGATCTTGCAGGATTTTTCATACCTTTCAAGTTTTGATGATTCAATGGTTTTTTATTTTTGGAGCACATCTTATATTGATTAAATATCGAGTCTAACATGTTAGACCTGCACTTGAGTGAGGGAGAGTGTTGAAAAAATATCACATCCACATTGATTAAATATTAAATCTAACATGTCTTCATATACCTATTTGCGCCCTCCACCTATAAGCTTAAGATTTTATGTTAGAAACTTAACATGATATCAGGACATATTATTTCTTGGGCTGTTTTTGTTCATAAACCCGTTTTTGTTATCCATGTGACAAATTAAAAAGAAAAAAAAAAAAAACGTTTTAAAATAGGTGGAGGGTGCTTAGGAAATTTTGTGGTCGTAATAGCCACCCCCTTTATAAAAATATTTTTGAGGTAAATAATCTTGCTTTTAAATAAAATTGTCATATTCTACTATACCTCATTTGGTCAAAAAATTGAACAAATGATTAAATGAATTGTAAGTATAGAAATGTAGTGGAGAACCAGTTGTAGCATTGAAGGGGCCAATATTAATATTAAAAACTATGAGAGAAGTGTAAAGTTGTTGGAAAAAAATTGGAGGGCCATGGACCCTCCTTGTCCTAAGGTGGCTCCACCCCTGAATATATATGTTTTGACATTCCAATTTTGCCCTTAAATGTACTAAACATTGGCATTGGTAAAAGAGAAATAGATTATTTTAGAAAATGAAATATAAAAAATGGGGAAAATTACATTGACCTCCCCTGAAGTTTCAAAAATGCCACTCACCTCCCCTGAGGTTTGATAAAAATCACATAGATTACCCCTCTATCCATTGATTGTTAGTTGACTAACGGAAATTGCTGATGTCATGCAAAAAACTTTCAAAAATGCCAAGATTGCCCTTATTGAAGGTGATAATGCATGGAATGACTAAATTAACCCTAAAGTCAAATTTAAAGATGAAAATGCCCCCAAATCTGCATATTTTTTTTAAAAAAAAATGCCCCCAAATATGCTTATTTGATACACGTCTCTTGGGTAATCATTGTGTAATACAATACTATTTGAAATTTTTGAACACTTGTCTAGTCACCACACGTAAAAGTAACAAAATAAATAAACAAACCATGTAACTAACAATTTGACAGAGTCCTTTAATGGATGGCTAGGGGATTACAAGGCCAAGCCTATTCTAAGTGAGAAGATTGTGATTAGACTCGTAACGATTATGTACTCCTTATTACTTTAAGTATATAGATATCGATGTTGAACCTCCCATAATATGTCTACAATTTAATGGGGAGAGGATTTAGTGCTGAGTTGATAAAACTCAGTATGGTGCCAAGGTAAAATGGATCTTTGGATTAAATTTTGGATGGCTTGGATTTAATGATAAAAAAATTGTCCACTAAGGTCATTTTGGTCATTTCAATAGCAACTTTTGATTTTTAAATCCGAACTGTTCAAAAGCTAATCTAAGGGCTCATTTCACCTCAGCACCATGCTGAGTTTTATCAACTCAGCACTAAATCCTCTCCCAATTTAATGATGATATCGGTTTTTTTTTTTTTTTTTTTTTTTAAATTGCACACACCGTGGGATGCAACTCTAATAAATATAGTCTTGTAGAACCAATTTCACTCCTTCACTGGCTTTTATTTTGGGGGTCCCAGGTGGCAATTGAATTTTTTTTAATTTTTTTTGGTAATTCCAGGGCATTAATCGCCTACTAATCCTTTGGATATATATAATCTCTCAGTTTTACAACCTATATGCATCGGACAATTACAAAATCCTATGAACCTTAAGGATGACTTAAAAGAAGATCAACGTTTTTATAGGGTTTTCGACCTATACCTCTTATCAGAGTTGGGTTTGCCACGAGACTAATCCCTCGGGGTTGGATTTGGGAATTGATTGTTATAGGCTACAATTTCATCCAATATGTAGTGTAAGCTACTGTAAGAAGTCAACAATAAGGAGTTATCAACAACAAAATTCATTACTAATACACTCCAAAACTACATATGACAAATGTCAAAAGGCCGGAGATCACTCAGAACGCAGCGAACTACACATTAACATCACCTGGGTATGGGGCTCTTCCTGTATCTAACCCCCATGTACTCTATCAGATCATCCAACGAACGACTTACCCATAAATTCCTTCATCACCAAAGAATCTTTTCACATCTTAACCCGATTTTTTTTATTCACATTTTTTAACGTAAGCGGCGTGCCTTTCCACCACTGGATTCTTTCTCCGCTTCTTCTTCTTTTTTCGTTGAATTTTCCGTCTCTTCTTCTTCTTCTTCTTCTTTTTTGGTTGAATTTTCCGGTTCGTCTTCATTTTTTCCGGATGAACTCTCCGGTTTGTCTCTAGCTTGCGATGCCTCTCTCTTTTTTCTATCATTCTCGTACTCACGCCAAGATCGCGAGAAAATGTTATAAGCCGAAACTCCACCTGCACATGTATTGCCCGTAGATCGAGAGAACTGAAATGGCTATAATACAACAGATAGATCGCACTATGCAGAGGCCAGAGGGTATTTTTCACATTTATAAAACACACACAAAATTAAATAAACAAAGGAAAGGACCAAAGGAGTGAGACCTGGGATGAGTTTCAGCACTTCAAGGCTTGCGATTTTACCCGTAATGGTGACGAACTTGAAGATCTCCGATCGGGCTTCATCGTCCGGCAAGTGACGGTTCAGGATCTCGGTAACAGCTGACCGTCTGTTATCGTAGGACCTGCGCAACGCGTCCCTATAGGCCGTTGGATTGGGCGTGTTTCGTCTCAGCGTGCCGACGATCGACCTGATGTGGTCCCAAATGCCCATCTTGCTCTCTCTCTCTCTCTCTCTCTCTCTCTCTCTCTCTCCCTCTCAGACAGAAGTAAAGCGACAAAAGTACAGCGAAAACCATGAATTGAACGGACTGGGATTTGTTCAAGTTGGGGTCTTCAAATGGAAGCTCAAGTTAACGTTGGATTTCGGACATATGGAGGATGCCATTTTCAACGGCTGGGATGAGGAAGCTTTACCATTTGCAGGAAAAGGTAACGCCGTGAGCCTTGGATGGAAATCAAAAAGAAAAACGGCACTGTTTTGGGTTGATATTCTTAATAGTAGAGATTCGAAGTAAGCAATCAGAATCTTCCTTCTGTATACATCGCTACCCGTATTATTAGGAAGAGTAAAAAATTGTTTCTCTAAATTCTAGATTTAATCGGAAGGTTAAGAATGAGATGCTGCTTTTTGAGCCCTCTTAGTTGGGCCGTATTGGAAGAATTTTATTTAAATTCATGTGGGTTGCCATTGATTAAATTAAAATTAATATTTTATAAAACCCGGATTGATGAGAAATTGATTACGTGATGTACTGGATTCCCAATAAAGATTGTGATTAATAAAGTTCATATGGGTTATGGTGCACCTTAGTCACGTGTGATCACGTGTATTGAGATATGGATAGGAACGTGTAGATGTCTTTCTTAATGGATAAGAGATACCTTTCTTGATGGACAAGAAAATGACGTTCTTAATGGATAAGAAATCGGTTTACTTGTTGGACAAGATAAGAGCTTTCTTGGTAAACAAGAAATAGCTTTCTTGTTGGAAAAGATAAGTCATAATGGGAAGACTTATCCTATTCCATTCTCCTATAAATAGGGCATTGGTCCCCACCCTCACATAACCTATTAGCTTAATTCAGTGTAGTCTTACCCCATTGAAAGATTGAAAGACAGAGAGTGTTTGTGTGGAGAGGGTAGAAGACTATTGCTATACTACTGAATTAGTGGTTCAAAGTACTGGATTGCGCATCAATGGAGTCTTCAGGTACGTAAGAATTGTTTTAATTTCTATACATGCTTATGAACTTGGCAAATTTATCGATCTATTATATTCTAACACGTATTGCCAAAAGGGTGCTGCTGATTAGTGGTTATAATCTTTGGTGGACTGTTGAGCTAAGAGAAAATTTCAGAGAGAAATTCAGTAGTCAAAATTTGGAAAGTAAAAGTATTTATCCCAGGGAGATATTCAGGTCGTTATCCTATTATGTTTAACAATTTTTGGAGTTATTGTACCAAAGAGTCATAAAATACACCTCTTCATGGGAAGAGAGAAAATAAATAAATAAAAGACAAGGAATAGGAGAAAATACAGAAACAAAATTCAAAGAAACTCAGCCAAGCCAAATGCCAACCATTTGGAGTCAGTTCAAGTAGGGCCATATTGTTTTGTTTAATCAAACTTGTTATAATTTTTCTTGATATCTCAACCCATGCTTTTATGGCCTGCCCTCAGTCCAAGTAGCACCATCAACTTGAACTGTGTGACTCGTGAATTGTGCTTTCGTTGGTTTTGTTGTACATTACAAAGCCATCTCAGTTAGTTTTCACTTGTCTTGTTCAAATTATTATTATTATTGTTATTATTTTTTATTGCTAACTATTGTTCAAAGTCGGTGACATTTTCTATTTAAGCTAAGTGCCTGTTTGGATGAGATTCTGGGAGGCCCAAAATCTCTTCTGATGGCTCATAATCACTTTTAAGAGTGTTTGGATAAAAAATGAGAAAAGTGATTGTAAGCCCAAAATAGATTTTGAGGCCAATTTGCTCAAGCTGCCTCCTCCCTGATTCTGATTCAGCTTCTGATTCAGCTTCTGATTTAGCTTCTGATTCTACTTCTGATTCTACTCTGAAGCTATCCCAAACAGGCACTTATTCATCTTGGCATCCTTATTCTTTTTTAACAGATATTGGATCCTTATTTTAGGTTGCCCTTTTTTATAATTAAAAAAAGAAAAAGAAAAAAGCGAAAATGTTGCTTCTTGACTTGCTAGCATGGTGGGCTTTAAGGTGTTTGGGACATGAAGAATATTGTCTTTGTTGGGTGCTCATGAGATTTGACAGATCAATTGGTAGGAATTCTAAATTAATATTTGAACTTACAGACCCAAAAAAAGGGAGAAAATATTCACGTTCCAAGAAATGCATGCAATGGTTGGAGAATCAACATGATAATATAATATGCTTTGAATAATTTGATTGTGACAATCAAAATGTTGATGTAATGAATTTCTGATCCATGTTACCCAAAAAAAAAAAAACAAAGAAAGATAATAAGATACTCTTATTTTATCTCTATTTTTTTTCAGTTTTTGGGTGGGTGGAGGAGCGCGCAATTATGCCTATTTTCCTTGGGTAAAACAAAATGCACTGATTTCAAATTCTATGTAAACCACATTGGACTTATTTAATTTTCATAACAAATTCAAATGCTCTCTCGATCAGTTCCTGTTTAAAGCACTAACTGATGCATTTTTCTCTAGCAGGTAACCTATTTTGTGACCTCATCAGGGGAAGTTGTATATAGAACTCTACTCCGACAGAGAGGCAAGGAGGCCATGTAAATTTCTCAAGCCAAAAGGGCTCCACCTTCCTGACCCACAACCCAAATTTTATTTTATGAGGTGATGCAGCTTGATTTTTTCGTATATTCACAAACACATGCACTTGCAATTAATTTGTAATTATCAATAGAAATCCACTTGAGCTCTTCCACTAGTGTTGTAAAATCGTCCTCTTGACTTCAATCTGATTCTACGATGCGATTTTGCATACCCATCAGCTCAGTAGAAGTTTTGTAGTCTTTTTGCGACCACCTGCCATTTATAGATGCTTGGCAATGAAAGCTTATCTCGATTGATTGAAAAAACGGGGGTAAATTCCCTTTGGATCCATCCCAAACTTGTTGGTTTTGGCATGTGCATTGTATTTCTCAATGAAGCTACTAAATAGGTAGTGGTTTTGGCACTACAGCTGATGACAACTCACTCATCTTTCTTCGTATGCAAATACACAATCAAACAGTTTGATTGGCATTAAACAGCTAATTTCTTAATTAAACTCTCCAAAAATTTTGGGGAGAAAATTTTCAATGGAGTAGGACCATGGAGGTCATCCTCACACGCAGGCAACACGAAGGGAGATTTTCTGCCTACTACAATGCCCGCTTTGGTGATTAACAACCTAGATTTTTAAGGCATTAGCCTATCTTCTCTAACAATCTATTGATCAATTGAAACACAGCGATAATAGAAAATGTGAGTGTTAAAATGGTAAAAACACAGCGATAATGAGTACCACTATCCATTTGTTCAATTGAAATCAATTCCCTGCAGAAAACAGTTTTGTGAGTGTTAAAATGCAACAAAGAAACTTTTAATTCGATAATTTTTCAATGATAAGTCATGTTTTCCCTTGCTTGCATTAGTTTTAGAACTTGCATAAAAATCTAGGAGTTCAGCGCACACAAGCATATCCCCAACTGGCAGCTAAAAAAAAATAAAAATAAATAAAAATGAAAACCCTAACTCACCATTGCTGTCAAGGGGAAGGAAGTTGTTGTCGGCGGGGGGAAGGGCTTCACCACTGCCGTTGCATTCACCACAGCTGTCAGGGGGAAGCAATTCACCAGATCTGGTTTTTTCACCAGAGAGGAGAGAGAGTGGAAGATGCGAGAATGGAGAAGAGGAGAGAGAGAGAGAGAGAGAAAGAGAGAGAGAGAGACGAGGAGAGTGCAATTTTCGAAAACCAGATCTGACTCCTCCCCCCCCCCCCCCCCCCCCCCCCCCAATTTTCGTTTTGTCTTTGCATTCCCATTCCAAACAATGCCGTTTTTCTTTTTGGATTTCCATCCAAAGCTAACGGCGTTACCTTCTCTTGCAAATGGTAAAGCTTCCTCATCCCAGCCGTTGAAAATGGCATCCTCCACGTGTCCAAAATCAAACATTAACTTGAGCCTCCAGTTGAAGACCCCAACTTGAGCAAATCCCAATCTGAATTGAACTAGGTCAAACTACAAGAAAGTGAAGAAACCCCTAATATTTGGTTCTTTGTCATTTAGCTTAACCTTTCCAAAAGAAAAATAATTGTATCTCTCTTAGTCAACTTATAAATTGAGTGATTAGCGTCCCTATTAACCATTGTTAATTAACAAAATTACATGGAAAAAAGTCACGTGACCATAGTAAATTCCACGATGACGATTTATGGTGAGAGTAATTGCTAAATTTACAAGTTATCCAAAGAACATTACAATCATTTTTTCTTTAAAGAGTTGTGAGAAAAGACTAAACATTATAGGGTTTCTTGTACCGTTGGACACTACTTGAACCTTTTGTGGATAATAGGACCAACATACATTATATACGAAGTAACCATTGCCTCAACACAAATGGACAATGGTTAAAATTGGATGGGACATACCAAACAGTAAGGACCGTTTGGGTATCGAATTCAAAATTAAATAATTTAAAAATTTTACGCACAAATCCACCATTTTTAATTGATAAATTCAAAAAACCGATAATTATCATCATAAGCAAGAGTATAAATAAAAAATAATAATATTTTATGAATTTATGAGAATTGCTCCTATGACATTAACTATAGTAAAAGCTTCAATCTTTTTTGTATATTATCTTCAGGGTGATGGATTAATTCATTACTATGTAAAATCTCTTGAATTATTTAATTTCAATTAAGACACCCAAACAGATCCTTAATTAACGGATTGACTAGTGTGTCTTGTTTCTTGGAAGCTGTAGCTTTGGGTTCATGCGTTTCTGTTTCTTACTACATTTTTTTGGTCGCTAGTTGGTGCACACGTGCATTGCACGTGGCTAATTTTCTCCGATTTTGATAAAAAAAAAAAAATCTAGAAATTTAATTAAAAATTTTGATATAGAATTATAATTTAGTTTTTGGAATCAAATTTGGACTCAATTATCCTAGCCCGTTTGATTTTCATGGACACTTTCATTATTTGGTAAGAGTATCATAGCTATAAAAGGATTTTGAGATTTTTTTTTTGAATAAATGCATTTTCGTTGGGTTGCTAACATGAAAAAATTCTTGTAATTCCAATAAGATGAACATCAATATTTCAAACCTATGTGTTCGAAAAATTTCCAATAACTACCACTGCCAGATTGTGTAGATGGTACAACTACCCACAAAATTTCATAATATTATTAAGATAAACAATCTGAATTACCTTTTCTAATCTAACTGGTAACCGCAATCACCCAAGGGTTTTTTAAAAATACAAGAACTGATATGACATAATTCAGAAAAATCTAAGCTCATGGATCCTCCTAATCATTGTGCAAAACTTTAAAAATTGTACTTGAGCTCATAAACATTGTAACACCTTTATTAGAGATTTACAACCAATCAATGTTGGTAAGTTGCTTCCCTGTCAAATACAGTACAATACTCATACTACTAGATAACAAGTGAAATGTTATAAATTGATACTGCTTAGCAGAAATGATAGCACAAAAACTCTTCAGCCTTTGCGTGCAATGCTGAAGTTACTACAACAGAAATAGTTGTTACTGCTTTTATTTAGTTCTTGTTAACTCCATATGCAACAAAACCAAACAGTGTCCAAGTAATATAATTTTCCAAGGGCAAAGTACAATGTTAGGAATCCAAGGAAAGCTCTAGGTTTGAAACTAAGTAGAATAAGCACCAAAATTTTTAAAAATTTCATGGACAACATGTTTATATGAGTGACTTCATAAGTTAACATTATTTGAATTTTATTTCTTCTTTTTAAATTAGGCTAAGACTCTTAAACAAAATTTATTTTTCTTTGATTTTTATTTCAAAATAGAACCTAACTTGATTTACACAAAAGCCTTGTTAAAGTAAAATTTCAAAGGAAGTATTTCAACATTAAGCCCATTCAGGCATTTTGTCAAACATTGTCTTTGCTAAATTGCCAATAGCTTGGATAATATCTTTATTGTCTAACTTCACTATACATTATAATGCATATCATACAACAAAAAAGAATTGAAATACGTATTCTAAAACTCAGTTTTGATCATAATGTATGGGCAGTGGAAAAGAGTCAAAGGATAATGGGATATTATCTAAAATTCAAATTTTTTTGTCTTGCTTCATCTCCCCGATTTAACCT
Organism: Liquidambar formosana; assembly: GCA_039720395.1. Taxonomy (NCBI): domain Eukaryota; kingdom Viridiplantae; phylum Streptophyta; class Magnoliopsida; order Saxifragales; family Altingiaceae; genus Liquidambar; species Liquidambar formosana. The sequence goes on from JBBPBK010000217.1 coordinate 61,106, forward strand.
TCTGATCATTGTTAAGTGTGCAGTTCTATATTTAATAGGTGTAAACCAACAAGGAAAAAAAAAATCTACAAAGAATGAAAAAAGCATCCAAATAAAAATAGGAATTGAGGGCATATTAACCAAAGAAACTTACATATCCGTGTGGCTCTATGTACCAAATTCGAGTTGTTTGAGCCACAAAACCTATACAATTCAAAGCCACCGAATGCTGTAATTAGTCGATGTAAAACTATGGAAGACAATAAAAAAAGCTAGGGTTTCACATTGGATTTAAATTAACTTGTAAGATAGGGAACCTTCTTCTGGTGACCTTGATATTCTCTGTTTTGGAGACTCTTGAACGATATCGATTATGCCATCTCTGCAACCTAGAAAAAATAAAAGGCGGGACAGATTATGTCTATTCTATAGACTTCTTCTGGAGATTATGACTGACTGAAAAGAAAAAAGGATGAAAGGAGCAACAAATATCAATATATTGAGAACAGAAGAAAGGATATCCTGTAATTGTTTATACTCCATATTATGGAGTATAAAGGGGAAGATGAAAGGAGGAATGAGTAGAGCAATGGTTCGGAAAAACATAATGATTAGAGCAAACGTTTGGAGAAAGCATTAGGTTTTTTAGAATATATTAATGTGTTTTAGAATTATAGTTTCCATATTCCTATATATTTCTATTTATTATATAGGAATTATAGTTTCCGTTTCCTTTGAATTCCTATTTTTGTTTTATATATTAAGTATGTGTTTTAGAATTATAGTTTTCATATTGCTATATTTCCTATATATGCAGAAGGGTGGATAATTGTGCATTTAAAAATTAAAATAAGGGTATATTAGTCAATCAAATTTTTTTCTTACATTCATCTTTTTATAGGTAGTATAGATGTGAAACATGGTTAGGGAGAGTGGCCTTCAGTTCCTATAGATGGTCAACCACATGAACACAGTTAGTTTTTTAGCTTTTCTTATCTCTTGGAAGTGTTTGGAGAATAGTTCTTATATAATAATAAGTTCCCATTATAGATTAATTTTAAAATCCTTGGATATTCTTCTTGTCACTCTTTGTTTTGGAAAGTGCTGGTAAAGCTTTTCCTTTCTTCTTCACTCATTTATTTATTATTTGAAAAGAAGAGACAGCAATTTTATGCTAAAAACTTAAAAAGTGATTTAAGGTGTAATGCTTTAGCACTGACTAAAACTCTTATAGGGCTGCTTGCAAAGAACAAGATGCTGTGTACAAAATGGCAATGTTGTGTGGGCATGTGTGTGTAGTAAGTTCCCCTATGGGAATTTAATATTTCAAACTCTATGGTAAACAAATCATTATTTTTCCTTCTAAGCTAGCAACAGGTGAACTATTGTGACTAAGGGCTTAAAAAAGGAGTATAAATGTTAAAAAAGGAGCATATGATTGATACTTCTTTTTTAAATAGGCGCATTATGTTCATAAATGGGAAGGCAGCAGGCAATGGTTAAATTATTGTTAGAAGCTTGTCTATCTTTAATGTTTATGGTTGTTGTGCATCCACGATTTATCTACCACTATTAAGTAATTTTTGGATATCACATTAGTTTGAAAATCTAAGGGATATCCTGCAAATGTTATTATTTATTAAGCCTTGCAATTATCTCCTCTATTTAAGGATTTAAACTTGGATCTGAGAAGCATACAACAGAAGTAATAGTAAAGAAGTCTGGTGCTTTACAAATGACTTCTGGTGTTGAAGGATTGGTTGTGCTCAAGACAACTAAGGTAAACTTATCTCTCTTTCTTGGTTCGTAATACTTGACATGGCTCTTGTGTAATCTTCAAAATACTTTTTCCCTGAATAGGATAAGTAAACCTCTCATCAAATATAGCAATATTCTTCGAATTGAGACTTGTTTTAATTGACAAACAAAAGGAAGTCCACCAAAATTTGTAAATTTTTTTTCAGTGAAGTCATTAGAAGTTTGAAATGACTAGAAGTTTGGAAAATACTCACCAAAATTAAGATAATCCAGTTTTGGAAAACTTCTAGAAAAGTTAATGGATAAAAGATTCACATATTTAGTGCTCTTTTGTATAATGATTTGGTTAATGTTTTTATCACATATCTACAACTCTAACTATGTTTTTCCTTTTCTTTTTTCTTTTTTTTTTTGTCAATTTCAGGTAGCTAGAGCAAGATGTCAAGTAAACGCAATATATCCAAGTCTGGTGAAGTAAGATCTATATTAAAATTTTAGTCACATATAATGTTATAAAAATGGGAAATACAGTTTATCACTTATTGACTTTTGGTATTGTTGTTGTTTTTCATATAATTTGTCAAAGAGCTCAAAAATGTTGAAAAACGTGCCAAAAAACAAAATACAGCTGCTATTGCTGCCTCTATGGAGGAGAGAAGTAATTCAAGAGTTAGAATTTTTTATGAAGGGTCAAATTCTCCTCCCAGCATAACACCCAATACGGAAGGAGATTCCAATGATAGTCAAGAACCACCAAAGAAAACAAGGGGGCCATCAAAGTTGAGACTCAATGACAAAGGAAAGGAGCATCGTGTTGATGTTGAGTTTAATAAGAGGTCTTAGCCAATTGGTAAACATTCTATTAAATTGTCTTCCTATCTTGGGAGCTTGGTGAGAGAGAATATCCAAGTGACACAACAAATGAGTAAGCTTCCAAAAAAAAGAAAAATGCATTATGGGAATTAGTGCAGGTATTTTATAGATATATAATAAATCGTTTGCAAAATTATTCTTGTTTTCATTTTTAGTGACTGATTTTTTTAATATGATAATCCAGCAAAATTACAATCTTGATGATAGCCATAAGAAATGTATATTTCAAAGAATGGGAAAACATTTAAGAGAACACAAATCTGTCTTAACAAGATCAATAAGAGAAATGGCTGCAAATGGTGATGTAAATGGCATTTCAAATGCCCAGCCTAATAATGTAACAGATGATCAATGGAAGGAATTCTTGGATCAATGATTGTCACCTGAATTCCTAGTAAGTAGTTTGTTAGTATGTTTTGGTTTTCAAGTTGTGCTTAGAATTAGTTAAACGTAGATTTGGACAGTATCCAAGATTGATTAGAAGAGAAGTATATACATTAATATTAGATAATTGTGGAAACTTGTCATTTTTGACAAATTTCTTTATTGATTTTATTAGAAAGTTATAAAAAGAATATTGTATAGTTGTAATTTGATAACTTAAGTATGCTTGCTACAAAACATGTTATATAGTATTATGAAACTGCACTTATTTTACAGGCAATGAGCAAATTTTTTCAAGAAATGAGTAAGCGCCAAAAACTCCCACACATAACAATTCGGAAGGGATACGCTCGATCGGAAGATGATATGGTAAGAAGTAAATATGTTAAGTTAATTTATATTTTGTAATTTAAGAGTTTAAATAATCTTATCTTCTTCCTGACTTTTGAATGTCCTATTTCAAATTTAGAGAAGGGAGAGTAATGCACCTGATGAGTTGACTCATGTTGATGTGTGGATACGTGGGCATTTGAAGGGAGGTAAACAGCCTATCACTGAAGTTGTTGCATAAGTTATGGTAACATGTTCTTCCCACATTTATTTTTACACTTACAATGTACATTTTTATCACTTTTTTGTTTTGTTTTGTTTTGTTTTGTTTTTTTTTTTTAATAACAAATAATGCGTGTGTTCTTCTAGGAAAAGATGAAGGAATATCCTAGACAGCCTGTAGGCAATGTAAGAAATGATGTTCTTGCACATGTCCTTGGTCCCGATCCTCGAGGCCAAGCACGAGGGTTTAGACATGGGACATCAATTTCTAAAATAGAAGGACAAGCAAGACAAAACAGTATGATAAGAAGCCTGCAAACTGGTTTACTTAATGTCAACCGAGAGATGGAAGAAATGAAAAAACTAGTTTCCCAATTACTCATGAGAGATAAGGTTGGTGTTTTTCTTTGCAAATTGTATACTCTTTGAGACTTGAGACTAGAGAGGGAGTAGGAGAGTGCGAGATCTAAAGTCTTATTTGGTTTTAAGAATAACTTTAATACCATTTATCTTCTTAAATTTTATACTATTTGATTTCATGACGTGTAATGTTTATAGGGTCAGAGTGGAGGCGATGGAGATAGAATGCATACTCCTGTGTAGTTAGCTTCTATTCGGCATGCGGTAAATGTGTATAAACCATGATTGGATATAGATATGTGATTTATTTTAATAACTTCTTATTCATCAATTCTTATTAATTAAGTTCTTTTCATCTTCTCCATTACCTTTGTGTTCAAACCCACACTTTTAAGTCAATTAAGCCCAGTGGCATATTTTGAAGTTCTCTACTGAATATATGTAGTTTTAGTGTATGTGCGATGCTTTGTATACCATTGGTACATATTAATTCAAATAATATAAGTATAATGCATGTTTATAGGTTCGGAGTGAAAGTGATGAAGAAAGGACGCATACTCCTGTGCATACAGCTTCTACTCAACAAGTAAATATGTATAAACTATAGTTGGTTATAAAATTTTGTTTTTCATGTAGATTTGTTCCTAAAAACCCCTTATTTTTATGGTTGTGCGTGGTAAAGTGCTAGCATGGGCATACAAAGTGGTGAAATTTTGGAAAATACCAAATGCAAACTATTACATTGGATGGGAACAGATATAGTAGTAGTTGCAGAATCTAGGATTGCATCAACTTATCCCAAATCGAATGTGCATCATATGCCTTTTGGCCTCGGATTTTTCGAAGTTTGGGTTGATCGGGTAATACACAATGTAACCTTGTTTTGCCCTACAAGTGATATGTCTTGTCTTAACGAGGCGAAAGGAAGTACAACAGCCTGGCCAACACAATTTATCCAATTTGATGGTTAAGGAAGTATAGGTATATATATCTTTGCTCAGTGTCTTACTCAAGTTAGCTGATATATATAAATTATTTATAAAGAATTTTGCAATTACAAAACTAGCTCAGCTCTGAAATACTTGTTGGTTCTATTTGAACAATATAAAGAAATTTTGTTAGGATATTCTATCTTAGTCAGGGATTGGTGATTTTACTGAACAATAAATTTTGATGTTTATGCCATTGGGATCGTTGGAGGATCATTTACATGGTTAGATTGCTTCCCTTTTATGTGGTAGTTATTAAACCATGATATAGGATACTAGTGTGACTTATTGTCCCTTGTTAAATTGTGTTTTCATTTCATTCACTTGAAGTTTAATTGAATAGTTAGGAGGATTACTTGAAATTGTGTTTTCATTTGCTTCAAGTTTAATTGGATAGGTAGGAGGATTACTTGTTTTTATCTTGTATTATGTTGTAGCATGTTTATCCCCGAAAGGATGTATGGGTTTGCTCTAAACTTAAGAGGTCCTTAGGATTGCAGTGTTCTTCATCATATGATAACATGGATCATTAAATGGTTTAACTTAGTCATTGATGTAGGTCTTTTAGGACTTCAGTGCATACTCACTCGTGAAAGTGTGGAACCTGGTATTGTTTCTCTTTTGAATATCTACAATCATGTTAATATGCTTACCTTGTTTGCATACCAACTATAAGTAGTTAGTATTTAGTAAAGCTCTTCAATTGAGTGAACCCTTATAAGAGGTTTGCTATCCAAAATTTTCCACAATTTAACATTATTTATAGCTATTATGTAACTTTAAGTCTTTAATTGTGTCATCTTAAGTCAAATTGAATACAACTTCATAAATCCATTAAATATGAATCTGACTTGTCTATTTTAGTTTAATCTGACATTTTATATCTTGGTCAAATGCTTATGCTGAAACTTCATTTTCATGGTGCCAGTGTTGATGTCTTTGGCGCAAATTAATATTGTTCATGAAGAAAAGTAATTTCTACGCCAAGTACGTAATCTAGTATTAATTATATTGCTTAGCTCTAGGGACGTTTTGTGAATAATGTGTACTGCTTGATCAATGTTCAAGGATGAGCAAAATATCTTGTGACTGAGAAATTGTTCATGAGCTTTGAATCGAGTGCTTCTTTCATTACACCCTTCCACTTGATACATTGTATTGCTTCTATCACCCAATAGTTGGTTATAACATTGTGTATTGAACAACATCTAGGATTAAATCTAATTATTTAGATAAAAAATAAAAATAATGAGGATCCTAACCAATGAAAGTGCAAGTTTTTATCATCTTATTTGCTTCTCAAAATTTTCTGTAGGCAAGATTTTGTACAAGAATGGTATCTCAATTGACCAAGTAAAATATTAGTTGTGTTGATTTCAGATTAATGGTTGAAGAAGAGGTTTAGTCCATAGAATTCAATGTTACATATTGGTTGTCCCCTATTTATTGTTAATCTAAATTTATGATGCTTGCTGCACAATCACTGCTAGTTGCTCAAGTATTGGCCATTCTATGTCCAATCATGCACCTTTGGCCTTTTTACCTCAGCATTCTTTCTTTGTAGTTTGGTTGGCTTCGGCATTTTTTTAATGCATTCTTACTTACACCTTAGCTTTTTCTATATTTTGAAATGACCCGTATATGTTATTGCATTACTTAGAATTTCTCCAAATTTAGGTTTTCTCAATTGTTGTCTTTATCTACCAATATTTCTTACCACTAATAATAAATTATATTGTTTTCTATTTCAGGGACATTAGGTTGAGGAGGTATCTTAGCAACTCTTCTAGTTTTTGAGATTGAGGAGGCTAGCTAGCTATTTCAGGCCAGGGAGATAGCAGCAATGAAAACCCATTCTCTCTTTTTGATCTTTATTTTGACATTCCTATAAATTTTGTTAGTCCAGTTTAGAAATAATATATGTACTTTAACTTGATGGATGGATGAATGTTTTCTGAATTGGGTTCAATTTAATTATTCAAATTATAGCTATGGATATATAGTTGTTTGTTGATGTTAATTGTAGATTATTAATGCAAATAGGAATAAATGATTTTAATAAATGATTTATTATGTGTTGGGTAATGATAGACATATGGCATTTGAAAAGTAAAGCAAGAAATAGGATATCCGAAGTAGGCTATAAAAAAAAAAAAAAAAAAAAGAATAAAATCCACGGCATGCAATGCATGTCATACATACATTATAAACGACGTGCAAAGTATGTTGTGAAATTTTTTTTATCTCAAACGCTATTTTATTCACGACATGCAATGTACGTCGTGAATGCATGGACTTATTACGACGTGCAGTTTGTACGTCGTGAATGCATCTATTACGACGTGCCTTGCATGTCATTAATGTATCTATTACGACATACAACCTGCACGTTGTGAATGCATACACTTATTACGATGTGCAATGTACGTCATGAATACATCTATTACGACGTGCTTTGCACGTCGTTAATGTATCTATTACGACGCGCAATGAACGACGTTAAAAAGTCTCTACTTTCCATGGCATGGCCCTATACGACATGCGGATGTGTGTCGTGAAAACTCATTCACGACGTGTTACCCACGTCGTGAAAAGTGGTTTTTCTTGTAGTGTTGGGAGCTTGTCTTCCATCTCTTTGGGATCAAATGGGTTTTGCCTTCCTCTACGCACGAATTTTTAGCAAGTTGGTAGATTAAAGGGTGCCGGAAAGACATGAAGACTGTTTAGAGGATGGTTTCCATGCTATATTATGGTGTATTTGAAAAGAATGAAATTTGAGAAATTTTGAAGGAATTAAGTCACCTATAGTGGAGCTCAAATCCCTTTTTGGTTAACTTCTTTTTTGGTGGTATTGTAATTACACGGGAGGTTGTAAATTTTCTTTCTTACTTTTTGTTGACTCCCTCTGTTTGTAAGCTTGATGGGGGTTGAGGCTTTTGGAAGCTCCTCCTTTTTCTTTGGAGTTTTGGTTTTTCTCTTGTATATGTCTCATATACAATCAGAAGACACAATTCTATACATAATAATCAATAGCCTTTTGTGTGACTTATATTTACAAAACCCACCATCAGATCAGCTATCTTTTACATGCAGGTCATGCATGCCAAATATCACATTGATCAAATATCAATAGCCAAATGATGCACAAACCCATAATTCTGATTAATAAAAAATCTTACATTTATGGATGATGCGGCTCTTAATCCTAGATCAACTTGATGTGTAGCTACTCACTGGAGAGCATGACATGGCCTGTGTAGGAAGAACATCTAATACAATGGTGAATTACACAAAATACAAGTCAAAAAAAAAAAAAAAAAAAAAAAATTCTACTAAGAATTGTTTAAATAAATTGTATCTCTGATCATGATCCATCAATATATGACAGACAATCATGCCAAAATATGCCACGCACTTCAAAACAAACTTTTTAAAAAATTATATATAAAAATATAAATAAAATTATGACTGGATTACAATTAACCGCTCATACACACGCCAGTTAAGAATATTTCTAATGTCTGTAAACCATTGTTTATAAATGACAGTCGCAGTACAAAGATAAAGCAACAAATAAGGGAATGAGACCTGGGACGCATTTGAGGCCATCACGCCATGCATAAACGGCGGCGGTTTTGGTCACATTGGTGGCGACCCGACCGATCTCGGATCGGACCTCATCGTCGCGCACACACTGGTTCAGCTTCTGGATTCCGTTAACCCTAACGACGTCGTCGATCTTGATAACGGCAGAGCGGTTGTAGTCGTAGGAGCTCCAGCACGAATCCTTGACGACCGTTAGATTGGGTGCGTTTCGTTTCAGGGTATCGGTGGTCGAGTAGATGTAGTCCCAAACCCCCATCTCTCTCTCTCTCTCTCTCTCTCTCTCTCTTGCTTTCTCTCCCTTCTGTGGATGACTAGAGATTAAAAGTGAACAAAAACCAGCAAACCCTCCTTGCGAAATGCTCTGATCCTTTGTGGGAAAAGAAGTGAAATATATTGAAGCAAAGAAAAGACATTCATAAAGGCACAGGTTAAGGAAGAAAACTTGAGGAAAGTGGGCTGTGGGTAAAGAGGGCTGTGGGCTCTTTACTGAGATGCAGATTACATTTTTCAGGAGTGGTACTCTGGTTAATGCCTCCACTGTCCTCATCAATTCATTAATTAATCCCACTTTATTATGGGTAAAGTAAACAATCCACCAAATCTTGACCTGACGGTCCGAATCCATCATTACTGGATATTAATTCTTTACCATTTATATCGTGTCAATGTTTTTTTAAGCTACGTTTGGTGGACGAGTAAAATGAAAGGAAGAAGAGGAAAGGAAAAAAATGAAAGAAATAAAAGCGGTTAAGAAAGAAAAGTAGGGGAAGGGAAACAATAGAGGCAAGAATGATTATGAAGCATAGTAACAATATAACTAGTTTATAACCGTGCGTTGCTCGGGTGAGGTTTGTAAAAATAAATACTGTAAAATATATCTATATATATATATATATATATATATATATATATATTACACATCCGATAGGTCAAATGACAAAAAACCGTGACTCAAGAATTATAGATCTCAAGTTTATGTCTTTGCTCCCTCACTATCGAATGCATGGATTTGTAGGTAGTTTGTGCATAATGGAGATTAGTTTGGATCTAACAGTTTGAGATACCCCTTATTTGGCAAAAATGTATTTGTACAATTTTTTAAGCATTTTTATAGTTTTCTAAGTAATTTGATATATTAATACATATTTTGGTGTGTTGCGTTTTCTTTTTTAATTATCATTGCCTCTATTTGTCTCTCTTTCTAATTATAACTATTTAGAGTTTTATACATTCAATTTTTTGGAGAGAATATGAATTGTTTATAAAGAAAACAAAGAAATATGGTATAGTCTACTAAGTTTGGGTTGAACATTGTACAGTATAGGTTTTCCAATTCTCTCACATAAAAACAAAGAGATATGCAGTATACACTAAACGTCAACTTAACTATACCGCGTGAAAAAGAGTAATGAAAACCAAAAAAATGAAAAGTTAGAAAATTTACCTTTTGGTGATCACTTCTTAACTTAATACCAAACATGAAACATTAGTAGTCCTTTTGAAGTATGTATATAGTTAATTTGTAGCAAGTTGGTAGAGAATATTCTTTTTTTGATATTAAGTTGGAAATAGATCACTAAAAAAGTAGTTTCTCCAAAAGTCACTAAAAGTAACTTTCTTTTTGAGAAAATTACTTTTTAGTGACTCTTTCTCAACTTAATATTCAAAACTATTCAATGTGCCCCAAATTTTTTTTTTTTTTTTTTTAAATTGACGACACTGTTAGTCGCCGTTTACGTGAAAAGACAGAAAATAGTCACGCGAACATTATCGGAAGTAAACTATTTTTTGTCCTCCACTGGGAAAATCAATTTAACCACTTGTTCTTCAAACCCTCTCTAAAGATTGTAACTCAACAGACTCGACTTGCATTATCATAAGGGAATTTCTACATCTTCAACAGCCATATTAAACTTTTTGCACACACTTTATTAGGTGCAATTAAACATTCAAGACATGATGAATATAATCACAAATAAGAATGGAAATCCAAAATAGTGTAATTTCATATACTTTTTGAAAAATAATAATAACTGTGCAAATATTCATTACTTTGTGCATTGCTATTACCGTATTACGTTTATACCGAAGCTGCATCTATCTACTGATTTTAACCTTCTAACTAGTCTATCTTGTTTTACGATTTCATATCCACTGCTCATGTTCCCTTGTGGTTTGCCTGAATACATAAGAGTAGATGTAGTAGGTTATTTTATCACAACCTGAAGCAACCAATCCAAATATTCTTCTAGTGGCCTGAGTACCACATGCACTTGTCCTCTGTTTATAGAGGAAAGAGGACTTGGACCAAGCCATCCATTATTTTCCTAAATTTTGTCCATCTTTCATTTTTTTTTTTTTTTTTTTTTTAATTTAAATGTTTGGAAGTTTGATGATTTAAACAAAAATGAAAAATACTAATCCTTTGATTAGAGAATTTTTACCAGAGGTTCAACAATCTATCGATTGAAGTAGCAAACTGGGTAACAGCTGGAATTTATGCCAAACAACAATGGGCCATGATCCTGACTCAACAACAATAACTCCATCCAATTAATCAAGAATTTATACCAAAGGTGATATTAAAGTGCAACATCCACTTCATTTCTTTATCGTTCAAGAATTTATACCAAAGATGGTTTTATGATGCTCTCATCCTTTCGACTCTTTTATTTTCATGTTAGAATTATTTTTGTTTAACATCATATCATATATCTAGCTTGATTCCCAAGTTCAGCCAACCACTCGAATTTTGAACCTATGTACGTACAACTAGATTTAATCATAACAAGGTGTTATGACGAGCTAGCTAATTAAACCACATATCACCATAGATCAACTTTATAAGGCTCTAAGAGATTAGGTACTACTGTAATAAAGAGCAATATTCCAACAAGGAATACACTTTTGCCATGTTTGTTTGGCTAGAATGAAATGGGTGAGAATGAAATTTGATTTCATACTTAAAATAGTTTGGAATGGTCTATTCCTTTTCTTTTTATTCCATTCCTGTTTAACTATCTCATCTAAATGCGCCGTTAGAAATGAATGCCATGTTTGTTTGGATGAAATGGATTGAGTGGAAATGGAATCTAATTCCATGTTCAAAATAGTTTAGAATGGAATGAGATTGAAGTAAACATTGTGGGATGAACATCATTGCAATTCACTACTACTGCTTCATTCTATTCCCATTTAATTACCTCATCCAAACGTATTGTTTGGAATGAATTGGAATGTGATTCCATTCTATCCATTCCATTTCATCCATTCCATTCCAACCAAATAAACATAACTGAATTGAAATGTGATTCCATTCCATTCATTTCATTCTATCCAAATGAACATGGCCTTTAAGTAACACAATGTTAACAGCATTGTCATTTAAGTTGAGCTCAAGCATTGTTTCTTACGGAGGAACTCTTATATATATCAATCAAGCCTGAGTTCAAACAACCTAATCATAGCCCTACTTGACTCGTTTATTCTCTTATTAATTGATATGAGCATAGAAAGTGATGTCAAACTTGCCACAATATATGCCCACAACTTAATAGTGGTCTCGTTTTTAACAAAAATTGCACAAATCATAGGATGCAATTTTAGCCATTTGAAAGAGATGGCTTCCTTCTAATACCCTTTAAAGTCATCTCTATGGATTTTGTCTTATAATTGCCCTGTGCATGTGGGACTGGGGAATTGCATGTGTCCAGGGAAATTAGTCAAGTGCAAAACATCTTAAACCTCTTAATATTATTATTTTAAAAAAAAAAAACCGTAATTATATTTTAGCTTGGGACTTTTTTTTATTTCACATCGAGAATTCTTCACAAATAAAGTGACATCAAAGGGGTTTCTTAATTACTTCCCAAACAAATCTTCTATCATTTATATTTAAATACTGGTTTATCCAGAACGAGGAAAAATTCACACTTTTGGCGGCCTTATGAGAGGAGAGAAGGGGGCCGGGACAACAGATCACATTAGCAACTTGAGACGAGGGGTTCCTCTGGCAACTTGCTTTCACAACGAATGAACCCTTTAAAATTTTTTGAAATTCCCAATTAAGACACCTAAAAAAATAAAATAAAAACAAATTGAATCTCTAAAAATACCTCCAGCTGCAAGGCCAATTTGACAAATGCCAATCTTGTGCGGGAAGGGCACTGAAATGTTAAGCAAAGATATCCAATCGAGCTCTAAGGTAAAAAAGGTGAAGGAAACAAACATGATAAAGCCAGTCATCAGTCAATGAAAGGACAACAATGGGTCCAATGCAAGACTCGAGAGTCTCAAAGTGGCATTTTTCCGAGAGGGTGCTAAGAAAGGGCCACCTATATACATATGCCATAAACGCTTTAGAAAAAGCATAAGGGTGTGTTTGGTTCGGGGAAAGGGAATGTAATGTCAGGGAATGGGACATTACTTGGGAATGGGAATGTGATGAATATTACCTATCCCACGTTTGGTTGGTTGGGAATGGGTATTGGGAATTCTTTAAACATTTCTAAATCCTATGTTTGGTTGGTCAAGAATATGATTCCTATTTGAATGAAATTCCTATAATACCCTCACTCTCTTTCTTTCTTTCTTTCTTTCTTCTCTCTTTTTCCTTTTTTTTTTTTTTTTTGTTTTTTTTTTTTTCCACACAGTCACACTACCCTCTCTCCTCTCTTTTTTTTTTTTTTTTCTTTTTTTCTTCTCTGTTTCTTTCTCTCCCTCACTCTCCTCTCTCACTTCGGAATCACCATCGTCGATCGCCGACGAAGGCAAAGAAGGAGAAGGACCAGCGAAGATCACTTCGGAATCGCCGCCGTCGATCGCTTCAGAATCACCCTTCACCACCATCGTCTTCTTCTCCTGTGAAATCCACTCCCCTCACCTCAGCAATTTCTTCCCCATCACACCATTCTCAACCATAAAATTTGATTTTTAAAAACCCAAATTTTAGATCTATAACAACTTGTTTGGGTGAAATCCACACCATTCTCAACGATTTGCAAACCCAACCCCCCCTGGTTTTCACATACCCAGCCTCAATGGGAAACTCAAGCTAGCGGGAATGACTCTTTGCTGGCCATCAGTCCGTTCCAAACATGGTAAATGGGAATATTGGTTCACTCCCGGGCATGGTAACCGTGAACCAAATGCACCCTAAGGTGGTATGGGGTGGATTCCCTTCCATAATTCTAAGCAAAAGCTACACCTATCACATATTACCGTAGATCACCTTTAATAATTATATTCCTTGGGTTCCATTTTATTTGACCACTTTGATCAAACACATATTAAAACGATACGTTAAGTGTATTATCATGACACATATTTAGTTATAATTTTCTAAATTTGTTCTTGAAAAGATTAATTTTCTAAACTAAAAGTAAAAATATATTTTAGGAAAATAACTTCTCTTTTTATTTTGCATTTTAAAAGTGATCATCCCAAAATGAAAAAAAAAAAAAAAAAAAAGATCAAATAAAACATATTGGACGGAGTGTGTACGTATTAAAAAAAGATGTTAATTACTTGATAAAAAAGTAGGTGTATCAGTAATTATTTTTCCTAATGAACTTAATAATTAGGATTGTAGAACCACTCAAATTACTGCTCGAGTTTGACACAGTAATAGCTCGCTTGGAATTGTTCGTTTTTCTTTTTTGGTAAATCTTGGAATTGTTCATTTAGGGTGTGTTTGGGAATTTTGAAAATTGAATTGGATTGCTTTCACCCTCAAATTGTATTTATACCTTGTTTTCAATAGCTAAATGTATTAGCAAGAAAAAGAGACTTACCAAAATAGAGTAAAATAAAAACTAGTCGGACTTCGTTTCCGTTAACCAAATTTTTAAGTTTCCCAAATAAACCTTTATATATTAAGTTAAGCTTGCATATCGAACCCTAGCCCGTTATACTATCATGCTGAGCTTAATCAACTCCATACTTGGCTCAATAAAGTTTGAGAAGGCAAGGCAATACACATTAAGTAATGACTTGTTTGGTTGTTGAATTCGAAATTAAATAATTTAAGAAATTTTATAGAGAATTGAAGGTATAAATCTATCAGTTTGAATTAACTAGAATATTTTAAAATGTTATAATTATTGCTATAATTGATGTTGTAGAATCAATCATCCCAAGACACGGCAATACTTTGGCACGGAATTAGACAACATCTCAAACATGGTCTTTACATCTCGTATTTGAATTATTTGCGTAAAGCCTCTATTTGGATTTTGAAAAGAATAAAGGATAGGAAAGGGAAAAACTTAAAAATGCTAAAAAAGGAATCAATGTGTAAGCAAATTGTCATATTTTATTTTCTTTTTCCTCGTACTTTCTAAAACCAAACAAACTATTAAAAAACAAAAACTTGGAAAAATCAAAAGAGAATTTAGAACAAAAGAGGAGGGCCAAAGCCACGATATATAATTAAGAAGGGACGGTAATATGTATACCTGGCCTTACTGGCTACTGCTTTAAGGATTTTGAATGGATCCATAAAGATGCACAAGGTGAGGAGAGGAAACTAAGAAGAAAGCAAACAGCAACAAAACCTCCTTGCTAAATGCTGAAGAATGCACAAATCTTTTCCCTTCAAGAAAATGATGATCCTCATCACAGATAAACGTGCGAATTCAAAACAGTGGCATGTCATGAATTTAAAAAAATTGATCCCATAACATCAATTGTAGTAAAAACTCCAAATTTTTTTAATATTTCAATTCAAGGTACACAATTGTACTTTCGATACTATCTAAAATTTGTTGAATTGTTGTTTGAGATTGTAATAGTTTGTGTTTTGATTAATAAAATTGATTTTCTTTTGCTGATCCAAAAACAAAAAATTTGTTGAATTGTTTAATTTCAAATTGACCACTCAAAATGGCCTGGCCTTAAGTTTACCCATATCATAGATCACCATCACTCACATTAATTGACTTATACAGTTTTGGTCCTAATCTTGATAGATTTGATAGAATTTAGAAAAGGAATTCTAATCTTGAAAGATTCTTGATACAATTTAGGTTCATAGAGTCTTAATCTCATGTTTTGAATAGTTGTAGTTGTAGATCTAAATTTGGGGTTGTTTGGTTGTCTAATTCAAAATTAAACAATTCAAGAAATTTTACATAGGGTTGAAGGTATAAATCTATCACTTCGAATTAGAATATTTTAAAATGTTATAGTTATTACTATAGTTGGTATTGTAGAATCAATTTTAAGGAATTCATGAAATACCACTATTTTGAGTTGTCACTTTTATTTGTGATCATTCTTTTGAATTTGTTAATTCAAAATGATAGAATATGCCTTGAATACTATGTAAAATTTCTTGAATTGTTTAATTTCGAATTGGACAACCAAACAAGCCCTAAAGGTATAACTTTAACATTCTATGAAAAAAAAAATGTACTCTCTGTGTTCCAAATTGTTTGAGCCACTTTGACTAAACATGCATAATAAGATCATATATTTAATAGATTGTCATGTCATTCATATAATTTATCTTTCACTTTTATCCTCTTACTTTATTTTGCGTTGTGGTTTGAGTAATTGTAATTTTTAATATAGTTGAGGGTAATTTGAGAAAGTAAAACAATTGTTTGCTTTGACTTTTAAAATGGAACAAACATTTTTTTATTTCTCAAAATAGAAATTATTATCAAATAAAGTGGGACAGCTTATTAGGCTCAGCTTATCTGGTAGTTAATTACTCCCCATTAATAAGTACATAAAGATGGCAACACGCCATAATATGCCCACAATTCTATCTTGGTGTGGTTTCTAACAAAAATTGCAAAAATCATGGGATGCAAACATTTCACCAATGGGCCATAACAAGTTTAAAGGATCAATAGAGATACTCGTCTGAAGGTGGTGTGGATTATAGTGTTAGGATTCAATAGAGATTGCGTTGTGAAGATGAAATTCAATGGGCCATCAACCAGTGTAAAGGATCACGGCTCATTTGAAGACTAAGAGGAAAGCTACTGTGGCCGCAACTGTAAGCTACATATGGCAGTAGAGAAATAACTGTTGGGGATTCTCAATAAAATTATAAATAAAAATCACAATAAAAAATAATAATGAAACAATGTTACCGATAGAAGCGAAGTGGTGGGTTGAGGCACGGGTATCTCGCTCTCTTTAAGACGATTCGTGCCTCTGCGGAAGCTAGTCCGATGCAGCAGGTTCACTAGCACGTCGTCCCCAGGATACAACAGCCCAGCCACTTACACTGTAGACTCAACGAATCTGCACCATTCGAAGAGTAAAAGCTCCACACCAATACACCATTTTCTTCACCCGTATAATATATTATGAAAATTGTGTATATATGTATATATGTATATTGCATATATAATATACAAAGATAATAAACCTCAGCCAACAATGCTTGCAATGATCTCATACAGTTTTTTTAACCGAAGATGCACAAATAGCTATATTATACACAAAGCCACAACGGCTAACAAAGAGCCTTTAAAGCTCATTTTATGCCATATGTAACGGTTTATATTAATACTAATAATTATGCACACATAATAACACCCAACCGTTAGAAATTGGTCATTGAATGGTCACATGCATAGGCAGCCAAAAGAAACGGTTCATTAAAAATAATATTTTTGTTAAAATAATCCAGCAATCCCCCACTTATTTTAAGAAAAATAAAATACGCACACATATTGGGTGAAGATAGATTATCATGCTTAATGAAGGTAGCAATGCCTTGAACCTCCACTTAGTGAGTCGGCAATTCTTGTACCAGAGTCAGTAGTGAATCAAGTTTTGAACTATGACTGCTTTTGGGATACAAAAAATTGCGTCACACACAGGACAATCCAGGTGTCAACTTGAGCTTTTTAAGCCAGCACGTTACGGCCCTGTGCTTAATCCCAGTTTCATGAGTGATCTAGAGAACAAGCCAAATTCTCATAGGAAGCGGCCCCACTCCCACACTCACATAGGTAAAATCCGTCAAGGATGCTTCTGTAACTATGACATCCCACTCATAAGAGCTACAGATTTTATTAAGAGATAATCTCATCCTTATATCCGTTACAGAATTGATGCACCTACACCATAGGGAGAGACCGAGAGAATAAACTCCAATTTGTGCATCTCACCACCAACCAACTCTATGATTCGTTTTTCCCTTTGAACCCAGTTCTTGGGATCTCCACTCCCCGGGTTGGGTATCCTCATAAGCGGTTTATATTTTATTGGCTTTAATCGTCTCATCCCCCTCGATGTAATCAATCCAAATAATTTCTCTAGCTATAGCCTTTTATCATTGTTTCAATATATCTTCACAGTATACCACATATTTGGATTTCACATTAAAATATTTATATGGGCTCTGCCAATTATGATAGTAGTCTCACAAATATTATAAGACAGGCGGTGATAAATTTCACTTATATATCTCAAATAATATTTCACAAAACCTGCCCGCTTCTTCACTGACTGAGGCCAAAGCTATAAGCTTGCCTTCTTGGTGGACTTTTCAACAAATATATAGTTCCACCTCCCAATAACACATAGTCAGTGGTAAACACAAAATTATCCGACTGAAAGTTTCAATCATCATCACTATACCTTCAAATATAGTGGATATTTGATTATCTCTAATGTAATAAGCCACGTTAGTAGTTCAAAAAACTACTTAACTACAATTGTAAATCCCGACTATCTGTGGAATTAAAGGACATATCCGCATCTGTAATGTAAAACATTTTTATCTCTTCTATTGAGAAAACATATCATCTCACATGCATCAAAGTATGCCCCCACAATTCAAATTTTTTTTCTTTTTACTAGCCACAACACATTTTGAGCATTTACCGTTGTAACACATCTGATAAGAGTTAAACTCATTTTTTTAAATAAAATGTATTTCTCAACATACACTTGAAGAATCATTTAACATAAACACATTTTATAGTTTCATGTGAATTACACTCACATAAAAAATAAAATTATAGAACTTTAACCAAACTATAACGGTTAAAATAATTTAATCAGTAATAGTCACAAAAAATTTAACGCTCAAAAAGTTACCAGAATAATCATTCATCAATCAACTGGCTAGCAAATAATTAAAACTCATAAAATCATATTTGATTAATAGAAACTTTGTAACCGATGAATATATATTCAAGACTATTATTCAAATATGATTAAGTAATGAATTTCATAGGGATACGTACTCTGGATCTCCAGTATATAATGCATACTTAATCCATTACTACCAAATTCATAACAAAAACATGAATTTCATATTTTCTTCAAGTAAATAGCATCATAGAAAGCCCAATTCAAATTTTACTTGAATAAACAAAGCGAGCTAGTCCAATGTGACCCTACAAATTCCACATATACCCTAAACACAATATTCCTGCATAATTATGTGAGGGTTTGACCAAAAATGAAAGATGGTATAAAGGGTACTAAAAACGGTTTGTCTGAAAAACCCAAGTTCTCAACACAATCCACAATATACCAAATGTAAAATAAGAAACCACCAACTACATTTCAGTGCATGTAGAAATGAAATTGAAATTGAAAGAACCCAGTAAGAAGTTAATAGGAAATTCCCTGTTGTAATATAAGTATGATGCTTTTACACAAATTTATGACAACACATTTGCATAACACATGTAAATCAAACATACTATATAGATAAATCATCTAAATGATGATTATTATATAATAGAACCAAATACATGTGTAAGTTAATATGCTCCACAGAAATTGGGTTCTTCGAAAACTTCTAATCAAATTAAAAATTTTTTGGCACAAATAACTTAAATAACTTAAAACCCCAAAATAAAATTTCAGAAACCCAAGCACCAATATAACACAATTAATCAAAGGTTTTGTTAGCAATTCTACTCTATTAATTTGGTACTACAAATTTTGCTAGGAGCAAATGTGAAAGACTAGAAACACGTCTTTTGCTAAACAGTCTTATTAATAGAATGGTGCCAAACATGTATGATAGAAGAGGACACTCATAAGATGATTACAACACTTTCCTATATGCATTACACGTAGGAGACATGGGTTATATTGCAAGCTTTTTCATCATAGAAATAAAAAGTATATATATATTGTAAACTTCTTCTTGCACCAATTAAAAAATTCAGCACCCTAAATTAATTTAAAGTATTCATCACCCATCATAGATAAGCTCCCAAGATCACATGCATATACAAAAAACATTTTCTCGAGGAGCTCATAACACCAAAAAATTCATATTAGCTTTTTACTTAAAAAGCACGTCCTAGATTCTTATTGGAAGAGTATCAAAATTTGAAAAGAAGCTCTCAATTTTTCCGGACCCATAGCAATAGTCTTTAATCCTTTCTAAGGCGAATCGTCTTAAAATTGTTGGGGATTCTCAATAAAATTATAAATAAAAATCACAATAAAAAATAATAATGAAACAATGTTACCGATAGAAGCGAAGTGGTGGGTTGAGGCACAGGTATCTCGCTCTCTTTAAGACGATTCGTGCCTCTGCGGAAGCTAGTCCGATGCAGCAGGTTCACTAGCACGTCGTCCCCAGGATACAACAGCCCAGCCACTTACACTGTAGACTCAACAAATCTGCACCATTCGAAGAGCAAAAGCTCCACACCAATACACCATTTTCTTCACCCGTATAATATATTATGAAAATTGTGTATATATGTATATATGTATATTGCATATATAATATACAAAGATAATAAACCTCAGCCAACAATGCTTGCAATGATCTCATACAGTTTTTTTAACCGAAGATGCACAAATAGCTATATTATACACAAAGCCACAACGGCTAACAAAGAGCCTTTAAAGCTCATTTTATGCCATATGTAACGGTTTATATTAATACTAATAATTATGCACACATAATAACACCCAACCGTTAGAAATTGATCATTGAATGGTCACATGCATAGGCAGCCAAAAGAAACGGTTCATTAAAAATAATATTTTTGTTAAAATAATCCAACAATAACATGGCTTCATGAGCAAGAAACTCAGTTTTCTCAAATGGAATGGGACATATCCAAGTAAAACTCAACCCTTTCATAACATTCACCAAAATTATAGCCGTATTAAACGATATAGGGCCCTTAAAAATTAGCAAAGAAAAACCTCAGTCCACCCCAAAAGCGTCTGGCATCTTTCATTTATATTCAAATACCCTTTAATATTTTTGCAATACCCAATTAAAAACCACCTAAAAAAAATCAAAAAACAAAATGAATATTTAAAAATACCTCTAGCTGCTGGGATTGGCACATCCATCAGCAAATAACTTTGGCAGAATGAACCCAAAGACGCACGCATTAGGATCACCAAGGCACAAGAAAACCAGCAACTCACTAAGACACCTCAATGCGATTGCAAATGTAAACAGTGTTGGACTCTCATTACGTAGTAGAAAACAGGGCAACACTGAACAAGTATCAATTAGATATGTAAAATGGGTAATCAATGTCGATTTATGGAGTTTAACTTGAACAATAAAGCACTGTTCGCTCATCAAATATCAAGAGCCTTCAGCAAGATACAGACAGACCTCATTGGGGTCTAGTTCATACAAGTAAGGGAGTACGTACACGATTTTAATTATATAAAACTCAAAAATACATAGTACAGAAAGGATCAAATATTATAGAAAGACTATCCAAGGATACTTGGAGAGGAACACTAAGCCTATTCGTATAACTTAGAGCAAATACATGTGAAGAATTTCTGGGTGGGCTGCACCTAGGTCATATGTAGTAGCAAGATCGAACAGGACTAACATTGGAAATGTTTCTTGAAGAAGTCTCACATTACAGTTTTTAGGAGAGAAAAGAGAACCCTTACCAGCACGAGCATTTCACCGAGTGAAGGGTTGGAGAATGACTTTAGCGTGGGGATGGTCCCATTCCAGTAATTCCCACAATTCTATATGTACCCCGATATGTCGAAGAGCAGGGGGAGGAGAAGGTTTACCATTAAGCATAGGCAGATAGAAAGGCAGCCTCTTCAGCTTTGGACAATTGCTTACATAAATTTCCTCGAGAGAATCACAAACCATTATCGCCCCACCATAGACGATGCTCTTCAGTTCTGGAAGTCTGCTCAAAGTCAAAAACCTCAACTTTGGGAGAGTGATTGTGATGAAGGTATCACCATTGTTGACAATAGAATGGTCGCTACTTTCACCCATTACTTGTTCTCCTTCTCCTTCTGAATTTGCCGCTATCATCTCCTCCATTCCCTTACAATTCTCAACAATTAGTATTGTTAGGTTTTGAAGGTGCGGCAACAACCCAACTGTGAACAACTTCTTAATGTTCCGACAGTCTCTGATGATTATCCTTTTGAGACAGGAAAAGGTGCCCGGTGGTGATGGCGAGGCTCCTTCTCTCTTGAAGAGGACGTCTAAGCTAACCACATCGTGGCACTTCTCAATAATCAAGGACTTGGCGTCAATTGGGAGCACAAGGGGATATTCACTTCCTCCACTAATGCTGCATTCTATCAATACTACTCCTATTTCAAAATCTCGTATTTCTTCATCAATCAAAAAATCTACATCAAATGAGAAAGAGTTGTATGCTCCCACGTCAATAAGGTATCTGCGAGGCCCCCGAACCCTGCCAAGACTTGACATATATACTTAAATCATGGGAGTCACTGAATCGGCCTGCAAAAACCTGCAACTTCCTCAAACCTACAACTTCCTCTGCTTTTACTATTAAAGTTTCTTTGCCGCACCAAACAATGAGGCACCGAAGATGACAGAGATTAGGTAGTATCCCCAATTGGCAACATTTTTAAACGTCTTGCATTAAGATCAAGGCGTTTAAGGTTTACCAACATTTCCATACCTTGAGGCACTTCTTCAATTTCTGTACAATAGAGGTCTAGCGTCCTCAATGCCCTAAGTTTTGCTAATGATGGAACATACTTTAGATATCGACACTCTCTGAGCACTAATGCAGTGAGGTTCTCTAAGTCTGAGATGTTGTTTGGTGGATTCTCAATGCTAGTGTTAGAAAGATCAAGAACTCTGAGCCTAACCATGTCCGAAAAGAAAGAAACTGAAGTCCTTCTCAATTTATCATTTCTTGATGGCAGTATGGTCGATAGCACACTACGCCTCGGTGATGCTCTAGAACGGATTTCTCTCATGTTGTTGTGCATTATGGAAACCCTCTCGAGATCCTCAGTCCATTTCTCCTCATCTGGTAAATCTACCAATTGCTCACCCTCTTGTACCATTCATCGAGAACTCACAATCTGAAGCACCATATCTCTAATCAAATCATGCATCTTCAAACGCTTTTCATTAAAGTACAACTTTCTAATAAGCAGGCATTTCAAGTTTATTCATTAATCAAATACTTTATGAGCTCCTCTCTTTTAATTTTATTACAGAGAGAGAGACACCTTCTATTCCATGACAGAATTTCGTATTTTAGTTAGACATAGCATGAGAAAAAGGATTGGATCCTACCATATGACCACTCCCATTAATACATCATATTCACTAAAAATCAACTAACATTCCAATTTGAACAGTTTTTACTCTTTTTTTCCGCATTGTTCCTAGAATCCAATACAAGATCCAAGTAGAGATAGGCTTACAATTTTGTCATAGTTTTGCCCATCCAATTTAAAATTAAATTCGTATTAAATATTTATTTTGAATCTTATCTTCATTATAACCCCATTATGTTTAACATTTTTGCATTGTCCTGGGCTTCATATTTTTTCCTAAAATGTAATGAAGCCTATTGTGTTCATCACGACAATGAGAAATAAAAAATAAAAATTCAAAGTACAAAAAGAAAAATATGGAGGGAGCAAGGGAGTTTTGCAGGTAACATCAATTTCTATACAGAAAAACAATATGTATATATACTTCAATGGCCTTAAGTATCATAAGAGACAAAATTGCTTTGGACACTTATGGCCTGTGTGGATGTCCCATAATGTTCATTGTGTTTTGCATATAAATTAGTGATCAAATCCATAATTATGAATGAGGCAATTCAAGATAATGTCAGCCATCATCTTAATGACACTAAAAAGAAATCCATGGAGAGTTATGCCCATCATTTTTCCTAAAAAAACAGGGGTATTTCATGATTTACAAGGATTAATCCTATGAAAGGACATCACTGGGGTCTCATTGTCACCCTCTAATCTACGAATAGTTATGCCCATCATTTTACCTAAATATCAAGGGCAACCTCACTAGTCAACATATTATAAAATTTTCAGTAGAACGGCGAGAATACCCTGTTATTCAAGAAACAAAATGCATATCTATGGCACAGGAACCCAGGAGTTAGTATAGCTTATAGCACATCAGGAAAACAAAAACAAAAACAAAACTAGAAAAATAGAAAATACTAAAACAAAAAGATATTAATGCACAACCCAAACAGATTAACTAGTCTCTCCCTTTCCAAGCATGAAATTGCAAAAACAAATAAAATATTCACATGCAACTTGGGAGAATTATATGATATTTTATAGCAAAGAAGAAACCCAAAGCCGCAGCAATTCAAATGGGAAGACAACATACCTCTGGCTGGACTGGCTTTAAAGATTTTGTGTAAGATGTATAGAAGGAGAAGCACAAAAGCAAAGTAAAGAAAATCAGCCCTCTTGCTATCTGAGAATCAATTATGAGAAGAGAAGTGATCGAAATTTGCATAGGAAAAGAATATCAATGAGGCAAAGGTCTACAATGTAGCGAAGTCAAAGGGACCTTTCCATGAAGCTGTGTGCAGGGAGTCAACACAAGACTTGTTCATTCTATATATATATATATATATATATATATATATATCTTTCCCTCACCTCTTCTAGAGGTGATTCCAAGTGATGTAGATCTTCTCCTTGCATTTTTTTTTTTTCTTTCAAATCCTGGTTTTTCTTCGTTTTTAATGTGAGCAAAATGGAGCCCAAGACTATATAGTTTTGCAAACATGAAAAACAGGCATACCAAATTACGTAGTTTTCTATCCTTGTTTTTCCGTATAATTTTTTTACTATTCAGAAAAAATGGATTCAATCGGTTTGAGATTTACTTCATGAAATTTGGATTACACGTATCCACTGACCTAGTTCCAATCACGGTGGCCTATTTGAGATTTACCAAGATTCCTTGTACAGGGTAGCATCGAACAAGTAGCAAACATAAATGTAAAATTTAAAGTGTTGAATTGGAGGAGGGTTTAACACAAAGAACAAAGCTTGGCTTTCTCATCAAATTTCAAGAGCCTTCAACTAGGTGCTAACCGATTGCACACGCGGAGTCTCAAATTAATTGAAGTGCAATATCTGTTGGGGTGGGGGGGATAATTAAAAGACCAGCATTTTCAGGCGGAGAATAAAATCTGAAACTGCTTTTATGTATTATAAAGTGCAATAATATACTACAATGTAGAAAAAGAATCAGAAATGGCAAAAAAAACAAGCAAAGACGCTTGGAGAGGAACCCAGTAGAAGGAACACTGAGTCTATTCCAGTAACTAAAGATCACACATGTATATTTTCTGAGGCGGCTGCCTCGGCCTTGCTCGATCATATATCCTACATCAGACGAAAAAAACTCAAGGGATTAGTACCAACATTCCACATAAAATGTTTCCTTAAAGCAGCGTATTAGGAGGGAGATAATGAAGTTACATTATGGTTTATGGATACTTAAAGCCAAATCTGTATAGCCCTTGCGATCAGGGGAGAGAGATTGAAATAAAGAAAAAATAAGAGAGGAAGTTTTAGGAGAAAAAAGAGTGCCTTACCAACACACGTGCATTTCATCGAATAGGTTGTCCTTGTCTATGAAAATACAACGAAGGGTTGAAGGACAATTTTAGCATCCGGATGGTCCCACTCCAGCGATTCCCACCATCCCTCTTTAACACCACTGATTAATCCAAGATTGGGGGGAGGAGAAGGTTTACCATTAAGCACGGGCAGATAGAGAGGCAACTTCTTTAGCTTCGGACAATTGTCTACTCTAATTTGCCACAGAGAATCACAAACCATTACCCCCCTACCATAGACGATGCTCTTCAGTTTTGGAAGGTTGTGCAAACCCAAATACCACAACTTTGGGAGAGTGAATGTGATGAGGGTATCATCATTGTGGACAATAGAATGGTTGCTGCTTTCAACCATTACTTGTTCTTCTCCTTCTTATTTTGCCCCTATTATCTCCTCCATTCCCTTACAATTTCGTACAGAAATAATTCCTAGGTTTTAGAGGTGTGGCAGCAACCTAGGCGTGAACAACTTCTTAATGTTGGGACAGCATGTGATGGTTAATTCCCCAAGATGGGAAAAGGTGCCAGGTGGTGGGGGTGCGGCTCTTTCTTCCTTGAAGAGGACGCGTAAGTTGCGCAATTTCTCAAGATATAGATTTTGAAGGCATTGAAGTGGGAAGCAGTTGAGAGAGGAAGACAAAATCAAGTACTCTATCCCATCACAATTTTCAATTCTGCACCACTGTAAGAAATCAGTTTTCAGCAACAAAACATCGCATAAGCTAATCACATCGTGGCACTCCGTAATATCCAAGTGCCTAATATCGTTTGGGAGCTCAAGGGGATCTCCTCTTCCTCCTCCTCTGTTGATGCTGTATTTTCTCAAAATTACATCTTTATTAGTATTTTCTATTTTTTCATCAAAGCTGAAGCAAGGGTCGCCAGGTCCCACTTGAAGAAGGTACCTGTGGGGCCTCGAACCCCCCTGCCAGGACCTGACATATGTACTTAAGTCATGTAGGTCATCGAATTGGCCTGCAAAAGCCTCCAATTGCCTCAAACCTGCGACTTCCTCTACTTTTACTTTCAAAGTTTCTAATCCCCACCAGATGATGAGGCACTGAAGATTGAAAAGTTTGGGTAATATCCCAATTGGCAACATTTTTAAAAGTGGTGCATTAAGATCAAGGCATCTAAGGTTGACCAACATTTCCAAACCGTGAGGCACTTCTTCAATTCCTGTATTTCCGAGTTCCAACATCCTTAGTGCTCTAAGCTTTGCTAACGATGGCACTTATTTAAGATCTACACACCCTGTAAGAAGTAATGCGGCGAGGTTCTCTAAGTTTGAGATGCTATTTGGTAAATTCTCAATGCGAGTGTGGGAAAGATCCAGAACTCTAAACCCAACCATGTGTAAAAAGAAAGAACTTGGAATCTTTCTCAGTGCTTCATTTTGCAATAGCAACAACGTCGAAAGCTTATTACACCTCGGTGATACTCCAGATCGAATTTCTCTTATGTTGTTGTTCCTTAAGGAAACCCTCTCAATATCCTGCATCCATTTCCCCTCGTCTGGTAAATTTGTCAATTGCAAACCAGCTTGTACCATGCATCGAGAACTCATAATTTGGAGTGCCATATCTCTAATCAAATCATGCATCTTCACATAGTTTCCCCCACCATACGGACAAATTTCTAATAAACAGGCATTTTCAAGTTTATTCAATATAGTTTGGCCCTTGTTGAACTCTGCTTGCCTACTCCTCTTTCCTTCAATAATTCCCTCACTAATCAAGTACTCTACCAGCTCCTTTGTTTCAATTTCAAAGTCTTCAGGATATAACGCACAATATAGGAGACAATGTTGGAGCTTCTCATCTTTTAAGTGCAAGTAACTATGTTCTAGCTGCCTAAGTACCTTCTCCATGCCATCGAGCTCCCCTGTAGTTTCTATCAATTCTTCCAAAGTATTGCTCCACTCACATTCATCTACTACACCCTTCATACTTCCAGCCATCATAACAACAGCAAGAGGCAAACGAGCACATTCTTCAACAACAAGTCTCATAGTTGCTTCTAAATTTGTAGTAGGTGAAACATGAAGCCCAACTATATCCAAGAATAAGTTCCAAGCCTCGTCTTTTGAAAGAAGCTCCATTTTAATATGTTTACACATCATATTTCGACAGATTTGAAAGAATTGGGTTGTTAATACTATTTTGCATTCATTAGCAATGGTGGGCTCTGGGATTCCTATATCTTCAAGTTTGAATTCGTCCCACACATCATCAAAAATTAGCACATACCTCTTCATTTTGCTCAACACAGCAAATAACCTTGCTACCCTTATTGCTTCATCTTCACATCCAGAAAGATCTACACCGAATTCTTTTGCAATGTGATCTTGTAATTTAATGACATCAAGCACCTAGGATACAGTGATCCAAATTACTTTATCGAACTCAGCACTTTGTTTTATGAGTCTGTTATTGATCTCCTTCATGACGGTTGTTTTACCAGATCCCCCCATGCCGTAGACTCCAATCAATCTAGTAACATCATTCATCAAGTTGTCCTAGATTTCTTCCATATTTCTCATGGCCTGTGTGGATGTCCCATAATGTTCATTGTGTTTTGCATATAAATTAGTGATCAAATCCATAATTATGAGTGAGGCAATTCAAGATAATGTCAGCCATCATCGTAATGACACTAAAAAGAAATCCATGGAGAGTTATGCCCATCATTTTTCCTAAAAAATAGGGGTATTTCATGAATTACAAGGATTAATCCTATGAAAGGACATCATTGGGGTCTCATTGTCACCCTCTAATCTACGAATAGTTATGCCCATCATTTTACCTAAAAATCAAGGGCAACCTCATTAGTCAACATATTATAAATTTTTCAGTAGAACGGTGAGAATACCCTGTTATTCAAGAAACAAAATGCATATCTAAGGCCTAGGAACATAGGAGTTAGTATAGCTTATAGCACATCAGGGAAACAAAAACAAAACTAGAAAAATAGAAAATACTAAAACAAAAAGATATTAATGCACAACCCAAACAGATTAACCAGTCTCTCCCTTTCCAAGCATGAAATTGCAAAAACAAATAAAATATTCACATGCAACTCGGGAGAATTATATGATATTTTATAGCAAAAAAGAAACCCAAAGCCGCAGCAATTCAAATACCTCTGGCTGGACTGGCTTTAAAGATTTTGTGTAAGATGTATAGAAGGAGAAGCACAAAAGCAAAGTAAAGAAAATCGGCCCTCTTGCTATCTGAGAATCAATTTATGAGAAGAGAAGTGAGCGAAATCTGCATAGGAAAAGAATATCAATGAGGCAAAGGTATACAATGTAGCAAAGTCAAAGGGACCTTTCCATGAAGCCGCGTGCAGGGAAGGAAGAGTGAGTCAACACAAGACTTGGTCATTATATATATATCTTTCCCTTACCTCTTCTAGAATGTGTGGGAATAGTAGTTGGAGAGCTTTGAGGTGATTCCATGTCATGTAGATCTTCTCCTTGCCTTTTTTTTTTCTTTTCTTCTTTTTTTTTCAATCCTGGTTTTTCTTCGTTTTTTATGTGAGCAAAATGGAGCCCAATACTATGTAGTTTGGCAAACATGAAAAACAAGCATACCAAATTACGTTGTTTTCTATCCTTGTTTTTCCTTATTATTTTTTTACCACTCAGAAAAGAAAGGATTCAATCAGTTTGAGAAACATACCACTACGCCTGATAATTAATTGTAAAAAATCATATTAATATCGTGCACCTTACATTACTTCATGAAATTTGGATTACACGTATCCACTAACCTAGTTCCAATCACGGTGGCCTGTTCATTTAGCCAGCGGCCTATCAGGATTCAGGTATGACAAAGGGAGGTGGGTGGGGTCAATGGGTTCTAGTGTTCTACATCAATATAGGTAGAGGAACAAACTTCATGGCTAGGGGTTTTGGAAGGTGGATGTGGAGTCTCACTCTCCGACAGCATCATGAATTTAGAATTGGGGATAGTGAATCCCTCTTTCATGTTCCTATTAAATATCCCTTTGCAATTTGCATGATTAGGCATAAAAATTGGGCCCTAGTAAACAAAGGGTCTAACTTAATATGACTTGTCTTGTAATTGTTCGGTGCATGTGGGACTGAGGGATTACATCTATCCAGAGGATTAAATAGATGTAAAGCATTTGGAACCTTTTGATATAAAAAATAAAAAATAAAAATAACGTCATATGATTTGTCTTTATAGATCAACTCATTTAAAGTGGTTGTGACCATTTAATTATAATTAAAAAAAAAATTCGTTGAGATATTATCAAAATCTTCACCATTTTTTAAATAACTTGATTAAATTCGAAGAATAGGATTCGTTGAGATAATATTTTAATGATGATAAGAACCCAATTATATAAAGAGGGCATGAAAGGGGAATACTTAAGAGCGCAGAGCTGCGGAGCATCTCCGTCCATCCCCATGGGCAGGCTATATGGGAATCTAAATATTAACGAATGACTTGGAAGAAATGGGCCAGCTTTTAGGCCTTAAAAATCTAGTAGTTGCAAATTTCAAAATTTTACCAAGATTCCTTGTAGATATATGAAAATTTAAACATGTATAATACAATACAATACAATTTAAGTAAAAAAGGAATGATATATTCAAGCATGAGAAGGCCAAGATAATGACAAATGGAAGGCAGATTTTCAACCCGGAATGAGCAACAATGCAAAAATGGCTCGGCCACATACATCATATTACAATCACATATAAGACCTCTATTGGCACCCCAAGACTTACTTTTCTTTACCCCTTTTTTAAAATGTCTTTAGGTTTTATGAAAAATATAAAACGTTTTCATGAAAATAATTGACTGTGTGTTGTTTACTAAAAAACATTATTTTTGAATAACTTTGTTTTTTTCCTAAATTTATCGTTTAAATGGACTTTTTGCCCATTTACAGTTTTCATTTTATTTTTATTTGGTTTGCATAAAATATAACAGAACATATTAAATAAACATGAAATTCGAATTCTAGCTTAAATAACAGAACATGTAATGTAAGGAATATGTTAAATAACAGAACATGTAATGTAAGGAATATGTCAGAAGGCAATTACAGAGTGGAATTTCACCAGAGGTGAGTTTAAAGGAAAAAATTAAAAAAAAAAGGGACCTTTCCATGAAGCTGCGTGCAGGGAAGGAAGAGTGAGTCAACACAAGACTTGGTCATTATCTATATATATATATGGATTTCCCTTACCTCTTCTAGAATGTGTGGGAATAGTAGTTGGAGAAAAGGAGGAGCTTTGCGGTGATTCCAAGGGATGTAAATCTTCTCCTTGCCTTTTTTTTTTTTTTATAATCAATCCTGGTTTTTCTTCGTTTTTAATGTAAGCAAAATGGAGCCCGAGACTATGTAGTTTGGCAAACATGAAAAACAAGCATACCAAATTACGTAGTTTTCTATCCTTGTTTTTCCTTATAATTTTTTTACTATTAGAAAAAAAGGGATTCAATAAGTTTGAGAACCATACCACTACGCCTGATAATTAATTGTAAAAAATCATATTAATATGGTGCACCTTACATTACTTCATGAAATTTGGATTACACATATCCACTGACCTAGTTCCAATCACGATGGCCTGTTTATTTAGCCGACGGCCTGTAACAGGGGGAGGTAGGTGGGGTCAATGGGTTATAGTGTTCTGCATCAATATAGGTGGAGAAACAAACTTCATGGCTGGGGGTTTTGGAAGGTGGATGTGGAGTCTCACTCTCCGAAGGTGATTGACAGCATCGTGAATGGGGAATTGGGGATAGTGAATCCTTCATCCTTTTGCAATTTGCATGATTACATCATGTTGGTATCATAAAAACTGGGCCCTAGTAAATAAAGGGCCTAACGTAATATGATATGTCTTTGTTATTGTTCGGTGCACGTGGGACGGAGGGACTACACGTGTCTAGGGGATTAAACGGATATGGAACCTCTTGATACAAAAAAAAATATAAATAAATAAATAAATAAAGAACGTCATATGATTTGTCTTTAAAGATCAACTCATTTAAGTGGTTTTGACCACTTGATTAAAACCTCTTTTTTTTTTCGTTGAGATATTATCAAAATCTTCACCATTCTATAAATAACTTGATTAAATTCGAAGAATAGGACTCATTGAGATAATATTTTAATGATGATAAGAACCCAATTATATAAAGAGGGGCGCAGAGCTGCGGAAAATATTAACTAATGACCTGGAAAAAATGGGCCAGCTTTAGGCCTAGGCATGTCTCAAATTAGTCCTTAGTGCCGCTCCCCCCAATTG
Source organism: Liquidambar formosana (assembly GCA_039720395.1). NCBI lineage: Eukaryota > Viridiplantae > Streptophyta > Magnoliopsida > Saxifragales > Altingiaceae > Liquidambar > Liquidambar formosana. The sequence continues at coordinate 92,740 of JBBPBK010000217.1, forward strand.
TACAAGGAAAAAAAAATAAACAAAAAATAATCTACAAAATTTAAGCAGCTTAAAAATCTAGAAGTTGCAAATTTCAAAATTTTACCAAGATTCCTTGTAGATATATGAAAATTTAAACATGTACAATACAATACAATTTAAGTAAAAAAGGAATGATTCAATACAGTTTTCATTTTAAATAAACATGAAATTCAAGCCACCAAATTCGAATTCTGTTGCAGATGGTAATGCAAGGAATATGTCGATCAGAAGGCAGTTATAGAGTGGAATTTCATCAGAGGTGAGTTTAAAGGGAAAAAGAAAAAAAAAAGGTTCAAGATACATTTAAGAGCAAAGCTTTAACTGAGAAAGAATTGTAGCTTATTATTCTATGTAAGAGAATTCATATCACGCATTAAATGAATTATCATGTTACATATCTAGTTATAATTTTCTAAATTTGTTCCCGAAAGATTAATTTTCTAAACCAAAAAGTAAAAATATATTTTAGGAAATTAAAATGACAAATCTTTTTTGTTTGAATTTTGAAAGTGATCATCCCAGAATGAAAAAATATCAAATACGGAGTAAAACATATTGGACGGAGGAGGGTGTATTAAAAAAAGACCAGCATTTTCAGGCGGAGAATAAAATCTGAAACTGCTTTTAAGTATTATAAAGTGCAATCATATACTACAATGTAGAAAAAGGATCAGATATGGCAAAAAGACAAGCAAAGACGCTTCAAGAGGAACCCATTAGAAGGAGCACTGAGTCTATACCAGCAACTAAAGATCACACATGAACATTTTCTGAGGCGGCTGCCCCGGCCTTGCTCGATCATAAATCCTGCATCAGACCAAAAAAACTCCCAAGGGATTAGTACCAACATTCAACATAAAATGTTTCCTTAAAGATGCGTATTAGGAGGGAGATAATGAAGTTACATTATGGTTTATGGGTACTTAAAACCAAATCTGTATAACCTCTGCGATCTGGAGAGAGAGTTTGAAATAAAGAAAAAATAAACCACAAAGTTTTAGGAGAAAAAAGAGTGCCTTACCAATGTACGACGTGCATTTCATCGAATAGGTTGTCCTCGTCTATTCAAATAAAACGAAGGGTTGAAGGACAATTTTAGCATCCGGATGGTCCCACTCCAGCGATTCCCACCATCCCTCTTTGACACGGATAAATCGAAGAGAGGGGGGAGGAGAAGGTTTACCATTAAGCACGGGCAGATCGAGAGGCAACCTCTTTAGCTTCGGACAATTGTTTACTTCAATGTGCCAGAGAGAATCACAAACCATTACCCCCCTACCATAGACGATGCTCTTCAGTTCTGGAAGGTTTCTCAAAAACAAATTCCTCAACTTTGGGAGAGTGAATGTGATGAGGGTATCATCATTGTTGACAATAGAATGGTTGCTGCTTTCACCCATTACTTGTTCTTCTTCTCCTTCTGATTTTGCCCCTATTATCTCCTCCATTCCCTCACAATTTTCCACATAAATGGAAACTAGGTTTTGGAGGTCTGGAAGCAACCCAGGCGTGAATAGCTTCTTAATGTTGGGACAGCCCGCTATGGTTAATTCCATAAGACGGGAAAAGGTGCCAGGTGGTGGGTGTGCGGCTCCTTCTCCCTTGAAGAGGACGCTTAAGTTCCGCAATTCTAGAAGCCGTAGATACTTAAGGCATTGAAGTGGGAGGCAGTAGGGGGAGGACGACGAAATCAAGTACTCTATCCCATCACAATTTTCAATTTTGCAAAACTGCAAGAAATCAGTTTTCAGCGACGAAACATCGCATAAGCTAATCACATCGTGGCACCCCATAATAGCCAAGTCCTTGATGTTGCTCGGGAGCTCAAGGGGATCTTCTCCAATTCTGCTGATGTTGCAATTTCTCAAAATTACATCTCTATCAATATCTTCTTTTCCTTCATCAAAGCTGAACCTAGGGTCACCAGGTCCGACTTGTAGAAGGTACCTGTGGGGCCCCGAACCCGGCCATGACCTGACATATGTATTTAAGTCATAAAGGTCACCGAATTGGCTTGCAAAAGCTTCCAACTTCCTCAAACTTGCAACTTCCACTCCTTTTACTTTTAAAGTTTTTGATCCCCACCACAGGATGAGGCACTGAAGACTGGAGAGTTTGTGTAATATCCCAATTGGCAACATTTTTAAAAGTTGCACATTAAGATCAAGGCATTTAAGGTTGACCAACATTTCCAAACCGTGAGGCACTTCTTCAATTCTTGTATTTCCAAGATCCAACATCCTTAGTGCCCTAAGCTTTGCTAACGATGGCACATATTTGAGACCTACACACCCTCTAAGAAGTAATGCAACGAGGTTCTCTAAGTCTGAAATGCTATTTGGTAGATTCCGAATGCCTGTGTGAGAAAGATCCAAAACTCTGAGCCCAACCATGTGTAAAAAGAAGGAACTTGGAATTTTTCTCAATACTCTATTTTGCGATAGCAACAAAGTCGAAAGCTTATCACACCTTGGTGATACTCCAGATCGGATTTCTCTAATGTTGTTGTTCCTTAAGGAAACCTTCTCAAGATCCTCCGTCCATTTCTCCTCGTCTGGTAAATCTGTCAAATGCAAACCAGCTTGTACCATGCATCGAGAACTCATAATCTGGTGTGCCAGATCTCTTATCAAATCATGCATCTTCACACATTTTTTTCCATAGTAATTTATACAACTTTCTAATAAGCAGTCGTTTTCCAATTTATTCAATATAGTTTGACCCTTGTCGAACTTTGCTTGCCTGCTCTCTTCTTCAATTATTCCTTCATTAATCAAATAATATATCAGCTCCTCTCTCTTGATCTTAAAATCTTCAGGATATAATGCACAATATAGAAGACAATGTTGGAGCTTCTCATCTTTTAAGCGAAAGTAACTATGTTCTAGCTGCTTAAGCACCTTCTCCATGCCATGGAGCCCCCTTGTCCCTTCTCTCAAGTCTCGCAATGTAGTCCTCCACTCAAATTCATCATCTACACCCTTCATACTTCCTGCTAATGTGATTATTGCAAGGGGCAAACAGTCACATTCTTCAGCAACAAGTCTCATAGTTGCTTCTACACTTGGTGTAAGCGAAACAGCACACCCAACAATATCCAAGAATAAGTTCCAGGCCTCATCTTTTGAAAGGAGCTTCATTTTGATATCTTTACACCTCATATTTCGACAGATTTTACGTGATCTGGTTGTTAATACTATTTTGCATTCATTAGCAACGGTGGGCTCTGGGATTCCTATATCTTCAAGTTTGAATTCGTCCCACACATCATCAAAAATTAACACATACCTCTTCATTTTGCTCAACATAGCAAATAACCTTGCTACCCTTATTGCTTCATCTTCACATCCAGAAAGATCTACACCGAATTCTTTTGCAATGCGATCTTGTAATTTAATAACATCAAGCACCTTGGATACAGTGATCCAAACTACTCTATCAAACTTATCTCTTCGTTCTACGAGTCTGTTATTGATCTCCTTCATGACGGTAGTTTTACCAGATCCCCCCATGCCGTACACTCCAATCAATCTGGTAACATCATTCATCAAGTTGTCCCAGATTTCTTCCATATTTCTCATGGCTGTAGTTTCACCTGCTAATTTTATTGATGGAAATATCTCTCCTTTGCGTGGAGGTGCATCAAGTACCAAACCGTCCGAGAAACTTCCCTTGTGATAAAGTTCTTCAACTTCTGGAATCATCTTAGCAACAAGTTCTCCTAAGCTTACGCGTTGGGTACCTGTCACTTCTCCAACTTCATTTTCAATGGCTTGTATCTTGTCATTAATCTTTTGCACATTGGCCAACCAAAGTTCAACTTCTTTCTTTGACCTCTTTCCTGGCTGATGCTCTGCTTCCAATTTTGATTCCACGTCTTCCCTTCGGCTGTTCAATTCTTCACGTTTTCTTTTGAGTTTATCCATGTTTTCATTGAGGCTTTGGTAACAATTGAACTTTTCGATTGTGTAATTGACTACTTTGTCCACTATAGAATTCGTAGTCGAGCCACTGCATAATATCAAAATGGTGCATGAGACTATTGCCTATTCAAGGCAATAAAACATGAGAAAACTCAAAGGAGATCGAAGTAATTAGAACAAAAAAGAGGAGAGCCAAATTAAGCTACAATAATTATTAAGGGAAAGTAATATACCTGGCCTGACTGGCTATTTCTTTAATAATTTTGGATGGATCCATAAAGAGGCACAGCGTTGGGGCCAAGAAGAAAACAAACAGCAACAAAACCTCCTTTGCTAAATGCTAATCCTTTTGTGGGAAGAGAAGTGAACTGCAGAGCAAAAAAAAAATTGTTCTTCATAAGGCACCCGATTGCACTCAATTTGAGAAGACTAAGTCTAGTACAAAAAGGAATATATATATATATATATATAGATATAATTTTACCTAGTAAACTCCTCTTTTTGTTTGATGCTTTCAATTTGATGGAGATGCATAAGCATTGTCATCTATTTCATGTGCCGGACCGTAAGTATGAGCCATCCTATATATTGAGAAACATAAAAATTGTACATTCACGATTCAATAAGGTGAAGGAAGATCAGCTTTTAGAAATATCAGAACATAATAACCATGATGAAACTCAAATTAACTTTATATAAATCGCACAAAAATAAGAAAAGGTTTTTACATTGTAGAAGCAAGGGAAAAAGAAAAAAAAAAAACATTACCTGATTAAGCTTTATGTCCTTTTTACTTTTCCCCCAAACAAACCCCATGACACATGGCTTAATGTATGAGCTCCGAGCGCAATGAAGCCATCCACCTCATCGCCACATGGAGTGAGAAAGTGACTTAAATGTTACTTTATTTTATATATATATATATATTAGATTAGATTTCAAATAGGCATCTCATTTGTGTCTCTCTGCTTACATTTGGATTACCATTTGCAATTAGAGATGAATAGCATTATATGTGTCCTCTCGTGTTAGTTTTTAATTCAACAAAAACTAAAGATAAAATTATATCAAGCCAAAATTATTCAAATTCTTCTTCTTCTACTTTTTCTTTCAATTTTTCACCCTTAATAAAATCCGGGAATCAAATAGAGCCTTAGTGACCAAATATGATCGAATTTTCGGTTAAAAATCACATTTTCACCTTCATTTTTTTATTTTTTTTATTTTTTTTTCTAATCACAGTGGCAGAACTTGAACCTACGTCACCTCTTACACCCCCATCCCACCTAGATATCACTAAGCCATGAAGACTTATGGTCACATGACTCACATTGTCACACTCCAATCTACGGAGAGGTATGCTCATCATTTAATGAAAATATCAAAGCCAGTGGGGTAACTCGACATTTTATAGCTTTTAATAGATTGACGAGAATATCCCTTTATTATCTATCCGAGCATGCTGTGATCAAGTGACTGGAAATGGAACTCGCCCTAAAGGAGTCTGCTGGCACAAGATAATTTATACGGAGTAGCAACAAGAAGAAGAAGCCCGGCCCCCACATGTAAAAGATAATGCATTATGCGCGTAAATAATATTAGAAAACAAACATTGGTAGTCGTAATACAAAATACATTAAATACATGAGTTATACTCTTGCTATAAACAAGTTTTTTTCATCAAGTTTGTGATGGGTGATTTGCTTTATGTTCTCTTCTTATATTTTATAATTTGCGAAATTCAGAGGCAGAAGTTAGTTTTCTCTTGTATATGTCTCATGTACAAGGGTTTTTCCCTTTTATTTAATACATATCTTTACCTTATCAAAAAAAGAGGCAGAAGTTTGTTTGGTGACCCAATCTGATTTTTTTGCTATCGATCACTGTGTCACACTCAAATCTATGGAGAAGTATGCTGATCATTTATCAAAATACCGAGAGTAATCTGATAACTCAACATTTTATATCTTTCAGAAGAATTATGAGAATATCCCTTTTATTATCTACTAGTTGGTGCACATGTGCGTTGCACGTGGCTAATTTTCTGCAATTTTGATTAAAAAAATCTAGAAATTTAATTAAAATTTTTAATATAGAATTATAATTTAGTTTTTGGAATCATATTTGGACTCAATTATCCTAGCCCGTTTGATTTTCATGGACACTCTCATTATTTGGTAAGAGTATCATAGCTATAAAAGGGTTTTGAGATTTTTTTTTTTTTGAATAAATGCATTTTCATTGGGTTGCTAACATGAAAAAATTCATATAATTCCAATAAGATGAACATCAATATTTCAAACCTGTGTGTTCGAAAAATCTCCAATAACTACCACTACCAGATTGTGTAGATGGTACAACTACCCATAAAATTTCTTCACAATATTAAGATAAACAATTTGAATTACCGTTTCTAATCCAACTGGTAACCGCAATCACCCAAGGGTTTTTTTAATATACAAGAACTGATACGACATAATTCAGAAAAATTTTGAGCTCATGGATCCTCCCAATCATTCTGCAAAACTATAAAAATTGTACTTGATCTCATAAACATTGTAACACCATTATTAGAGATTTACAACCAATGAATGTTGGTAAATTGCTTCCCTGTCAAATACAGTACAATACTCATACTACCAGATAACAAGTGAAGTGTTATAAATTGATACTGCTTAGCAGAAACGATAGCACAAAAACTCTTCAGCCTTTGCGTGCAATGCTGAAGTTACTATAACAGAAATAGTTGCTGCTTCTATTTAGTTTTTGTTAACTCCATATGCAACAGAACCAAACTGTGTCCAAGTAATATCATTTTTCAAGCGCAAACTACAATGTTAGGAATCCAAGGAAAGCTCCAGGTTTGAAACTAAGTAGAATAAGCACCAAAATTTTATATGAGTGACTTCATAATTTAACATTATTTGAATTTTATTTCTTCTTTTTAAATTAGGCCAGGACTCTTAAACAAAATTTATTTTTCTTTGATTTTTATTTCAAAATAGAACCTGACTTGATTTACACAAAAGCCTTGATAAAGTAAAATTTCAAAGGAAGTATTTCAACATTAAGCCCATTCAGGCATTTTGTCAAATATTGTCTTTGCTACCAATAGCTTGAATAATATCTTCATCGTCTAACTTCAATATACATTATAATGCACATCATACAACAAATAAGAATTAAAATACGTATTCTAAAACTCAGTTTTGATCAAAATGTATGGGCAGTAGAAAAGAGTCAAAGGATAATGGGATATTATCTAAAATTCAATTTTTTCTTTTGTCTTGCTTCGTCACCCTGATTTGACCTTCTGATCATTGTTAAGTGTGCAATTCCATATTTAATAGGTGTAAACCAACAAGGAAAAAAATAAATCTACAAAGAATGAAAAAAGCATCCAAATAAAAATAGGAATTGGGGACATATTAACCAAAGAAACTTATATATCCGTGTGGCTCTATGTACCAAATTTGAGTTGTTTGAGCCACGGAACCTATACAATTCAAAGCCACCGAATGCTGTAATTAGTTGATCTAAAACTATGGAAGACAATAAAAAAAGCTAGGGTTTCACGTTGGATTTGAATTAACTTGTAAGATAGAGAACCTTCTTCTAGTGACCTTGATATTCTCTACTTCGGAGACTCTCGAACGACATGGATTATGCCATCTCTGCAACCTAAAAAAAATAAAAGGCGAGACAAATTATGTCTATTTTGTAGACTTCTTCTGGAAATTATGCCTGACTGAAAAGAAAAAGGGATGAAAGGAGCAACAAACATCAATATATTGAGAACAGAAGAAATGACATCCTGTAATTGTTTATACTCCATATTATGGAGTACGAAGGAGAAGACGAAAGGAGGAATGAGTAGAGCAATGGTTCGGAGAAACATAATGTTTAGAGCAAACGTTTGGAGAAAGCATTAGGTTTTTTAGAATATATTAAAGTATGTGTTTTAAAATTATAGTTTCCATATTCCTATATATTTCTATTTATTATATAGGAATTATAGTTTCCGTTTCTTTTGAATTCCTATTTGTGTTTTATATATTAAGGTATGTGTTTTAGAATTATAGTTTTCATATTACTATATTTCCTATATATGCAGAAGGGTGGGCAGTTGTGTATTTAAAAATTAAAATAAGGGTATATTAGTCAATCAAAAGTTTTTCTTACATTCATCTTTTTATAGGTAGTATAGATTAGGGTCCATCACTGTGTGATTGACTGACTAGAAATGGATAAAAGATGTACAATTACTAAATGAGAGCACATGGCGTCATATAGATGATATTCAAGAAACTTCAATGAAGGGGTAGCTTACAACTCGAAAGGTACTTGTTTCCACTCCTCACACTTTCGAAGAGTTTATCACCCATCCGGGTTTCTTAGCTAATTACATGCTCAATTTGGCAGTGGCATAAGTCAAAGATCGAGTGGGGAATAATCGGACTAAAGATCCGGACACCTTGGGAAGATAGCCAGAAAAGAAGAAGACAATATTCAAAAAACAAAGATGCATATCAATTATCATGCACTAAATTTAAACCCTAAACAAATCAGAGAAAAAGAGAAACAATTAAATAGAAAGGACCACCCAAAATCAAATCCCAAATAAGAGAATGATACTTTTGAAAATAAAAAGTTCATTGGATTACAAGTCAATGCATTAATGACTATTCTTAATATGTGTGTTTTATCAAAGTTGACCTATCGTTGTGGAGCATGGATCCTCTCCTTGACATGTCCAGTGAAATCTGGACCATCCATGTTGGGCCCCACCTCACATGGATGATCTAGATTTCACTATACATATCTGGTTACTAGAGAGAGGATCCTCTTTGTGAAACGAATGGAGTTGCATAGAAAATCAAAAGTGAAAAAAGAGACATAATTTCTAATGTATAATATTCAAGAAACAAAGATGATGCATATAAAGCACTAAATTTCAAGGGCAAACAAATCAGCGAAAATGGAAGCAAATTAACAAATGGACAACCCAGTCAGAGCAGAACAATATAAGCATTACGTGCAACTTGAGAAAATCAAAACAAAACTTTAGACAAAAGAGGAGAACCGAAGCAGCAACAATTAACGAGGGAAGGTAATTCAATTACCTGGCCTGAATGGCTAGTGGCTACTACTTCAAAGATTTTGATTAGGGCAAAAGGAAGCACATAATTGACGCCACTTAGATGTATAACAAATACCAGTAAAACCTCCTTGATAGGGAACTCTAGAGGAAATGAATCATTGAAGCGAAGGTATCCAATGTAGCAAAGATAAAGGTGGAGGGAAGAAAAATGAGAAAGTGAGGAAAGTCTATGATAGAGTCGAGAGGCATTTTCCTTGAAGGGGGTGGGAAAGGACTAATTGTCTGCCAATGCCTTAGAAAAAAGCACAAAGAGTCGCGCCGCCGTGGACCCCATAATTCCAAGTCCGCGTGTGAATTGTTTGTTTGTCTATGTTTACATTTGGGGTCCCTTTCGTGATTAGGTGATTTGCATTACGCCCTCTCGTGAGTACAAGAAATTGGGAGGTAGAAAACCTTTTTTTGCATTATGTCCCCGGAAAATGCTGTGTGACCCATATGTTTTAATTCATAATAAAATTTCATTCGAGGTGCAAATGTATATGTTCCTAGAATTAATTTTTTAAAATCAATTATAATTTTAAGTCTAAAAGGCAAAGACAGATGAGATTTAAGAATCAAAGATATGGGTCAAACCGTCAAATAGTATTACTCAATGTCCCACATTTATGAAGGTCCCACAATTTTTTTTGTTAGTGGATGGGTCACCAACATTGTTTAAACAAATTGAATCAAATAGAATTACTCTTTCCAAAGAATCATGTTATGGATTCCAATAGTTGGTGGTAGGGGTGTTCATGGTTTAGGTTAAAACCGAAAACCAAACCAAACCGGTCGGTTTGGTTTGGTTTGGTTTTTTTGTCATTAGGTTTGGTTTTGGTTCCAATTTTAGAAAACCGAATTGAATTGGTTTGGTTTTGGTTTTCATGTTCAAAAAACCAAACCAAACCGAAAAAACCGAAAAATATATAATATATATATATTATTTTATTTTATATATTATATATCAAATTTTAATTTGTAATTTGTTGATTTTAAGTTTCTTATTGTTTTTCCTATTTTAGCTTGGCATGTATTAAACTAGTTATTAATGTTGTGTGAGATAATGGCATGTATTAACTTGGAGATTTAAACTTGGATTGACATATGTCAATTTGTTTCCATTTTGATACAATGTTTAATGTTTTTTTTTTAGTTGCTAATGTAATGTTTTTATTAAAAATGTTTTAATTTGGAGTTTGGCATGTCATTTTTTTCATTTTCAATTATTTTTTGCTACTTGATTGGTTAAAACCGAAACCGAACCGAACCAAACCGAATTTTTATGGTTTGGTTTGGTTTGGTTTTTTTATAGTATGGTTTGGTTTTGGTTTGGGAAGAGCAAAACCGAAGTATAATGGTTTGGTTTGAAAAGTACCCCAAAACCGAACCAAACCGAACCACGAACACCCCTAGTTGGTGGGATGGATGGGATTATAGAAAAATTTAATATGTTTCGTAATAACTTAAATGCCACCAACCCATTAGTGGGATTATATAGAATAAATAATATAGAAACAAATACCATTGGAATAAAACAAGAAATCAAAATAAATCAAATTCTTTTTTAACTTTTTTCCATAATTTTCTCTCAATTTGAATCTCTTGACATGGTCACTTCTATTCATTTCCATATTCACTTGATCCCTAATTCCTTGATAATCTTCTCTTAAATTATCTCCTCGATAAGGATCCCACCTCACACATATGGGTGGAACCACACCCATATAGGTTGGGTGTAGGTCCCACGATCCCAACCCATATGAGTGATTTGGGATCCTAAGTCCTAATTCATCGATAGACACAAACAAAAGTAGGGATGGCAATATCTTGGATTTTTCGATTAATCCACTTTCATGTGAGTTCTTGATATTAATGGTTGCTTAACTGCCCGCTTCTACAGTTATAAAAAAAGGGCACTGCTATCGAAATGGCTGAGAAACGAGAAGAGGAGCACCAAGGCTGGAAGAACTTGCAAAAACAAGCCGATTAATTGATACAGGAATCGCAGCTGCAACAGCATAACGTACTGCAGACTACTGTGAAGGACTATTTTGCCATTCCATTCTTTGGGCCTTTAAAACTACGAATTGAGATTGGTTTTTTGAATGTCAGCATGGCAGCATGTAAATTTTTTGCCATTTTCATAATTTTGTTTTATTATTGGGTTATAGGTTGTTCTAGTCAGAGTCCTTTGTTTCAATTTCAGTTTTTTTCCTAGATTTACAAAATTGTATTACCCAGAGAAAATTTAAGGGGGAGAAAGAACCAATCTCTGATAGATAAATGCATTGGGTGTATGTCAAGCGGCTAAGCAAGCCTTGGCCATTAATGATGTTGGTCTTTCCGCTAAATAAATTTCAGAAAAAGCAAACAAATTAACAGTAAACTGGGAAAATTGACCCGAAAAAAAAAAAAAAAATAAAATAAAATAAATAAATTGGGAAAATTAAAAGAGAACTTAGATAACAGAGGAGGGAAGATAATAATACCTGATCTGACGGGGTACTTCTTCTTCAAAGATCTTGAGTAGGGACAAAAAGAAAACACAGAAGCGAGGCCAAGAAGATAGCAAACACCAGCGAAACCTACTTGCTAATCGCTGATCCTTTGTGACAAGAGAAATGCAAGTGTAAAGCAAAAGAATTATTGAAGAAAAGGGTATCCAATGTAGCACAAGTAAAATGGTAAAGGAAGAAACATGATGAAGTCAAGTCATTGAAAGGACATCACGGGGACTCGGGTCAAGACTCGGGTGGCAGTTTCCTTGAAGATGCTAATGCTGGGGAAGGGCCAGCTACGTGACATTAATGCTTCAGAAAAAGCAAGTGCTAGTACTCAGTTGGTGGATTCCCTTCCATGATTCTGGAAGAGAAGAGCTCCAATGCTTGTGAGTGTTAGTCGAGGAGTTTAAATCCTCCGCTTGTTTGAAGCCTACTGTGATTATGGTTGGTTGCACCACGGCACACCATGTCGTGTGACAGATCTAAGGCCAGGGTTGGTTTATATGGTCGGAAGTGACGCGAAATTGGAATGAAATGGGAAAAGATTTCAATGCATTGAAATCTCATTCCATGTGGCATGTGCATTGAATTTTCATTCCATTTTATTTTATTTTCTCTGATTGGAACCAAACAAACATGTTGTAAATGTTTAAACTAGACTATTTTAATGACATTGTCATTTAAGTCCGAGCTTCTCATCTGTCAAACCGAGTTTGGACAAAGTTATATTTAGCTCAATTTGGTTCCATTTCTTTCTTTTTCTTTTTTTTTTTTAATTTTTCACAAACAATATAACCTATCCCTATTCCTAAAACCTTCTTTACAATCAATAAAAGGCATCAATGCTACTTCATCAGCATAAATCTGATATCACTCGCTCAATGAGTAAGAATATTGCAATTAGACTCTTTACAATTACATGCTAGCTCCTTTATTGATATAGGTGTATAGATATCGATGTCAAACCTCCCCTAACATGTCTACAATTTAATTGTGGTATTTTTTCTATAAAAAACTGCACAAACCAAGCGATGCAACTCTAATAAATAGTCTTATAGAAAAAATTTCACTCTTTCAGGGGCTTTTATTTTGGGGTGGGGTGACAATTGAATTTTCTTCGTCATCTTATTATTATTATTTTTATTTTTATTTTTATTTTTATAAATCCAGGGCATTAGTCACTGACTAATCTTTTGAGCACATGCAATCTCACCCGCACCGAGTGACTAATCTTTTGGGCACATGCACTGAGCAATTACTAAGTACTTCAGGCCGTAGCCCATAGTACTTATCTATAATAATATTCATTCCGATTACACTCAAAAGCTACATATGTCAAAAGGTCGTAGGACCTGTGCAACACGTCCCTATAGGCCGTTGGATCGGGCGTGTTTCGTCTGTGTATCGTTGATTGACCTGATGTAGTCCCACATGCCCATCTCTCTCTCTCTATCTCTCTCTCAGAGACAAAAGTAAAGCGACAAAAAGTAATACGAAAACCATGAATTGAACATTTTGTGGACAATAGGAAGAATATACACGATATGAAGCAACATTTGCCTCACCCCGAATGGACATTGGATGGAATTCGACAAGACATACCAAACACTAAGACCACATTTGTTTAGCTGAAATAGAATGAATTAAAATGAAATTTGATTCCATGTTTGAAATGAGTTGGAATAGAAAATGATTTGAAATAGTTATTCAAACTCACGGTTTGATTCCATTCCATTCCTTTTGTTTTGTTTTGTATTTTTTTTTTTTTTTTTTTTTTGAGCCAAACAAAGGGTATCTCAAGTCATTAAATTCAAACTAATCCCCCGTAATGTACAAACCACCCGCAAACTTGTGCATCCGATAACGAGGGAACGTAGACTCAAACTCGGAAACTACGATTCTATTCCCGTTTAAATTACCTCATCCAAACATAGTTTTTGGAATGAATTGAAATGTTATTCCATTCCAACTATGTTAATTCGAAATTAAATAATTCAAAAAAATTTACATAGCATTGAAAACACATGCAACTTCATCACTTTAAGTTGACAAATTCAATAAAATGATGGTCATCATCACAAATAAAAGTGAAAATTCAAAATAATAGTTTTTCATAAATTTCTTAGAATTGTTCCTATGCCATCAAGGCATCAACTATTGTGATGGACCTTTAATTTTCCGAGGACATCAATTATAATGATGGCTCCAACCTTTGTTAATATTCTATTTATGATGATGAATTTGGGCTTTCCTAGTATGCAAAATCTCTTAAATTATTCAATTTTGATTTAGACACCTAAACAGACCCTTAATTTACAAATTGCCTAAGTATGTCTTGTTTCTTGGAGGCTGTTGCATTGGGTTCGCATTTTACTTCATTTTTTTGGGTCACGTGAAAAAATAGTTAGGGTGGGTGAGTGCTGGGTAGCGACCCTAACTTGCCCAGAATGACCAATGGGAAGGGATCCGACAACTTGACCCATGCACAAAGGCATGGGTCATCCATGAAGTTATTTTGTTTTATCAAGAGAAGAAAAGATTAAATTGGGTACAGACTATTAACATACAATTAACAAACAAGCACAACATAATGACCAACGGATCGACTACTAGGAATAAAAATAGTAGATGGAATTCATGGTGATTAATGGTGCCGTTAATTGCTAAATTTGTAAGCTGTGAAGGTGGATATATACTGCAACCGTTTTTTATTTAGGACATTACGTAAAATAGTACTAAAAATTAGGGGGATTTTTTATAGTTTACCCTAGGAAAAAAGTCACTATTTCTAAAAGATGATGCATGGAGTGCATGTAGATAATATTCCAAAAAAAAAAAAAAAAAACAAAACAAAACAAAACAAATATGCAAATCAGGCAAAGCAAGCCATGAGATCGATCTAATAAGTTATTAATGATATTTGGTCGACCAAATAATTAAATTTGAGACAGAGCAAACAAATAAAACATGGGATCGAAAATCAAAGGAGAAGTAATTAGAACAAAAAGAGGAGAGCCAAAGCTACAATAATTAATAAGGGAAGGTAATATACCTGGCCTGACTGGCTATAAACAAGCACAACGTTGGGGCCAAGAAGAAAACAAACAGCAACAAAACCTTCTTTGCTAAATGCTAATCCTTTTGTGGGAAGAGAAGTGAACTTCAAAGCAAAAATTAAGGCAAATGTTAATGCTAATCCTTAGAAAATCTCAATATAATTTTTTTAAATGTCAATGGACGTTAGTGTCATTTCGCTAAACCTGAGAAGGTTAGCGTAATTTGCCTTAAATTTTTTCACATTAGGGTTCTTTTTGAATTTTGTTTCAAGTAAATTTGAAAATTTTCTCTAGATTTAAATTATATTACATAGAGAAAATATAAGGGAGGGAAAAAAGACACAATTTCTAATAGGTAAATGCATCGGGTTCGTGTAGATAGTTTTCAAAAAACAGAGATGCATATAAAGCAAAGCAAACAAATTAACACTTAACAGTTAGATGGGAAAATTGACCCACAAAAACCTTTGGGAAAATTAAAAGAGGACTTAGACAAGAGAGGGGGAAGATAATATACCTGACCTGACCTGACCTGACCTGACCTGACCTGACCTGACCGGGTACTACTTCTTCAAAGATGTTGAGTAGAAACAAAAAGAAAACACAGAAGGGAGGGAAAGAAGATAGTAAACAGCAGCTTAAACCTTCTTGCTAACCGCTGATCCTTTATGGGAAGAGAAATGCGAGTGTAAAGCAAAGCAAAAGGAATTATTATTGAAGGAAAGGGTATCCAATGTAGAATAGGTAAATGGCGAAGGAAAAAACATGGTGAAGCCACGTCAATGAGAGAAAGGACATCACTGGCACAGGGGTCAAGACTCGAGTGGCATTTTCCTAGAAGATGCTGGGGAAGGGCCAGCTACGTGCCATCAATAATTCAGAAAAGGCAAATGCTAGTACTCGGGTTGGTGGATTCCCTTCCATAATTATTGATGAGAAAAGCTGCTGTGCTCCCCTCATGAGTGAAAAAAGTTGGGGGATGTAAACATTTTATACATATTGAACATAGCAAATAAACCACTGGTCTAAGAGTTATCTTTTGCGGAAGAAATCCGAGAAGGACTATCACTTGTTGTTATGAGCCGTGGGTTGTCATACACCATCCAAATGCTGTGAACACGAACCAAGCCTTCGTGTACGTTCTACCATCGCTATGTGAGTCGTAGGGATCGCTACTAGAGTCCTCCCTTTATTCCACGCTTCCAAATCCATTAGGCTATGGTGATGCCTTACAGAGAATACTAGAAAGAGAGAGGGGAGAGTGGCTGTACAGAATGATAGAGAGTGCATAGAGAGGCCAACCCTAATCTGTAGAGAAAGTCACCTTAAATAGTTTCCTATAAGTCCTAAACCTAATAGAACTAGGGTTCTACACACACTAGGAAACCACTCAATAGGAAAAACTTATGAGGTCCACTACCCGCATATAGGCAGATCACGAGTATGGGTCACGTACCCAACCCGAATATTAATAGGGGCAATTAGCTTTTGGTGATATTTTTTTAATCTAATATCAAACAAAGGATATTGCAGGCGGATTTGTTACAAATTGACTTGCTATTAATTTCCTATTGTTTGGTTGGTACTAAGTTGGGAAGTTATCATATAAAGTAATTTCTCTTAAATCCTCAACTTGTCTTTTTTTTTTTTTTTTTTTTGTTTTTTTGATAAACGATCTAGAGATATTATAGAAATGAATCAGTGATACAAGTCAGCTAGATAAGAAGCCCGAATAAACTCAGGGACTTCCTCAATCCAAACGCACAAATCATTGATGTTTTGTGCATGTCTAGCAAGGCCATAAGCCATTGCATTGCCTTCACGGAAAATGTGACTGAAAGTCACCACACCGCTAAAAGAACCTACTGCATTGCCTTCACGGAAAATCCTCAGCTTGTTTGAAGCCTACTGTAATTGGGATTATGTACTTAATCTTTAGTAGGTTTATTTTATAGGGATCTTGCAGGATTTTTCATACCTTTCAAGTTTTGATGATTTAATGGTTCTTTATTTTTTGGAGCACATCCTATATGAATTAAATATCGAGTCTAACATGTTAGGCCTACACTTGAGTGAGGGGGAGTGTTGAAAAAATATCACTTCCCACATTGATTAAATATTAAGTCTAACATGTCTTCATATACCGACCCATTTGTAGATAATATTCCCAAAAAAAAAAAAACCAAAACAAAACAAAACAAATATGCAAATCAGGCAAAGCAAGCCATGAGATCGATCTAATAAGTTATTAATGATAGTTGGTCCACCAAATTATTAAATTTGAGACAGAGCAAACAAATAAAACATGGGAAAATCAAAAGAGAAGTAATTAGAACAAAAAGAGGAGAGCCAAAGCTACAATAATTAATAAGGGAAGGTAATATACCTGGCCTGACTGCCTATAAAGAAGCACAGCTGGCGTTGGGGCCAAGAAGAAAACAAACAGCAACAAAACCTCCTTTACTAAATGCTAATCCTTTTGTGGGAAGAGAAGTGAACTGCAGAGCAAAAAATAAAAAAAGAAAAATAAAGGCAAAGGTTAAAGGTTAATGTAGCATAGGAAAAATGTAAAGGGAAAAAACTAACGGCAAAGGTTAAAGGTCTATGAAAGGACTTGTAGCCAAAAAAAAAAAAAAAAAGGTCTAAGAAAGGACATCACTGGGGTCAGTATTAAGTGCTTTCCCTAGAAGGTGCTTGCTATATGCAAAATGTAGCACTGAGGTTTAATCCCATATTTCAAGTAGGCGTCTCATTTGTGTCTTTCTGTTTACATTTGGATAACCATTTGCAAGTAGAGATGAATAGCATTATATATGTCCTCTCGTGTTAGTTTTTAATTCAACAAACACTAAAGATAAAATTATATCAAGAAAACTTATTCCAATTATTATTCCTCTTCTTTTTTCAATTTTCTATTGCAACCAAATAAGAAAAAATATAATTCTTTTTTTTTTTCCCTTGATAAAATCCAAGAACCAAATAGAACCCAAATCTGATCACATTTTCAATTAAAAATCACATCTTTCACCGTTTTTTATATTTATTAATTACAGTGGCAGAACTTGAACGTACCTACACCTCTTACACCCCATCCCACCTAGATATCACAAAGCCATGAAGACTCACATTTTCTCACACCAATCTATGGAGAGCTATGCTCATCATTTAATGAAAATATCAACGCTAGTGGGGTAACTTGACATTTCATAGCCTTTAATAGATTGACGAGAATAACCCTTTATTATCTATCGGAGCATGCTGTGATTTTTTTATTTATTTATTTTTTTTTTGATATAAGGAGGTTCCAAATCCTTTTCACCTGACTAATTCCCTTGGACACATGCAGTTCCCCCATCCCACATGTACCAGGCAATTACAGGACCAAAGTCCATGGAGAATACCTTGAGAGGGAGTGGTTGGATTGGAACCCAAGACCTCTTGCAAGCCCACAACTGATGTGGGATCTAGACGTCAACTGTTCAAATCTTGTGGACATGAAAACCTCTAGTTTTACTTTTATATGTATGCTATGTGGATTTCTATTATCCCACATCAGTAAGGGAAGAAAACTTCAAGCATTACCTCCTCCTTTTTTGCCTAGTCTCCAAAGTCTAAATATTACCTACAATATGGTTCCCTTTCCTCTTCTTCGACCCTAGCGTGGATCAGGGCCCAAAATCTTGGCCCGGGTTAGTAAATCATGTAAGGATTTAAGGGCAGCTATCGGCACCCAAGGCTTGCTTTCTAATTTCAATTGTAACATTTTTTTTTCTTTTTTCTCCTGCTTTTTAAGAACCAAACAAAAAGAAAAAAAAAAGGAGGAAGAAGAAGAAACTTGAGAAAATGAAATGAGATCACTTAAAAAAAGAAAAGAAAAGAAAAGAACACACTTGAGAAAATAAAAAGAGATCTTAGAAAGCACAATGAAAATAGAAAGGAAAATGCTATAAATCAAAAGAGATCTTAGAACAAAATAGGAGCTAGAACCAAAGCTACAATAATTAAGAAGGAAAGGTAATGTACCTGGCCTGAGTGACTACTTCTTTAAGGATTTTGAACGGATCCATAACGAAGCACAAGGGGAGGATGATAAGATCGAAGAAAGAATACAGCAACAAAACTTGCTTGCTAAATGCTGAGTCTTTGTGGGAAGAGAAGTGAGTGTAGAGAAAAAGGTTTATTGAAGCAAGGTTATCCAACGTAGCATATATAAAAATTGAAGGGAAGAAATTTGAGGAAGTAGGCAAGTCTATGAATCAAGCCCCCTTCCTAGAAGGTGCTGTGGGAAAGCAATTGCTCTGTGGATTCAGTGATTTTCCGAGTAGGCGTTTGATTTGTTTGTTTGTGCTCATTTGATTCTTTCTTTGTTAGATAACAAATAAAATATTACAAGTGGACAAGTGGTGCATAACAAATTATTTAACTTCGTATGGTTTTCCAAATTCAGTCAACTAGCCCCGAATTGTGAAACTCTGTGTGCAGTGTGCACAATAAATTATTGAATATCAATGTCATCACAGCTGTAAAGAGGAATTAAAAATGGGAGGACCTATTTCCACACTTTTTTTGCTAATTTATTCTCCTCGATAGATTTTTGTTAGTCCACACCTCTTCAAAAGGTGTGATGATAAGCCATAGAGGAGTGTGGATTAGCAAAAACCCATGAAAAAGTGTGGATTAACAAAAAAAGTGTTGAAATACCCCCCCATCCATTAAGAATGAAAATTTGTTTGGGTGTCTAATTCTAAATTAAACAATTTAAGAAATTTTGCATACTATTGAATGCACAAATCTTTCATCTTGAATTAACAAATTTAAGAAAATGATGATCCTCATCATAGATAGAAGTGCAAATTCAAAATAGCAGCATGTTATGAATTTTTTAGAATTGATTCCATAACATCAACTATAGTGATAACTCGAGTTTTTTAAAATATATCAATTAAAGGTATAGATTTTTACCTTCAATGCTATTTAAAATTTGTTGAATTATTTAATTTCAAATTGAACACCGCCTTAAGAGTACCCTATCATAGATCACTATCGCTCATGTTATAATTTATTGGTTTATACAGTTTTGGTCTCTTGAGAGATTCTTGCTACAATTTAGGTTCATAGAGTCTTGATCTCATGTTTTGAATAGTTGTAGTTGTAGATCTAAATTTGTGTTTGTATAGTAACATTATTCCAATGTGCTCAATCACGAATAGTTGTAGTTGTAGACAAAACACAAAAAAAATTATTACTTTAGTTAATTATATCAGGATTCAGAAATCTCTCAACAGATCAAGATTACAACCCCAAAAAAATAAAAATACGAACTAATGTCAGGTTAGTTCAATTTTGAGTTGGTAGTAAACTGAACCAAACAAAATCGAGTTTCACCTTTAGAATTTGCAATTTGGATTCATATTCTTCCCATAAATGTTCAATGTTCAACAATCACATTGTCACACTCTAATCCAGGGAGAGGCATGCCCATGAATTAATCTAACTATCAAGAGTAATCTGGTAAATCATGTCTCAAGTGGCATTTTCGTAGAAGGTTTGGGGAAAGTGACTTGCAATACGCACAAGCAAGTGGAAAGGTAAAACCCCTGATTTCAAGTAGGCGTTTGATTTGTTTGTTTGTGCTCATTTGATTCTTTCTTTGTTAGATAAAAAATAAAATATTACAAGTGGACAAGTGGTGCATGACAAATTGTTTAACTTCGTATCGGTTTTCCAAATTCAGTCAACGAGCCGCGAATTGTGAAACTTTGTGTGCAGTGTGCACAATAAATTATTGAATATCAATGTCATCACAGCTGTAAAGAGGAATTAAAAATAAGAGGACCTATTTTCACTTTTTTTTTTTTTTCTAAAGATGTGATGATAAGTCATAGAGGGATGTGAATTAGCAAAAACCCATGGAAGAGTGTTGATTAACAAAAAAGAGTGTTGAAATACCCCCATCCATTAAGAATGAAGGTCTGTTTGGGTGTCTAATTCTAAATTAAACAATTTAAGAAATTTTGCATAGTATTGAATGCACAAATCTTTTACCTTGCATTAACAAATTCAAGAAAATGATGATCCTCATCATAGAAAAAAGTGCGACTTCAAAATAGTGTCATGTTATGAATTTCTAAGAATTAATCTCATAACATCAATTATAGTGATAGCTCTACTTTTTAAAAATATATCAATTAAAGGTAGATTTTTACCTTCAATACTATCTAAAATTTGTTGAATTATTTAATTTTGAATTGAACACCCAAGCAGGCCGTAAGAGTACTCGTATCATATACTGTTGGAAAAACAGTGTAGATGCTACTGTGTAAAATAGAATTTCAAAACAAGAACTGCAGAAATAAAAAGCACTTATCGGTTGAGGCGTGTACGAAGCACTGTCCTTAAGAGTAATTCCGCCCCTCTGATTATGAAACTCGATGCAGTAGGTCACAACGCTCTACCCTCTAGGATTCAACAATCAAGCTCCCACAAGCATGCACTCGCAAGTGTAGGAGTGAAGTGAAAAACTCAAAATGCTCCCAATTGTCAAAAAATAAAATTGCAGAAGAGATGTAGAGAGAAGAGAGAAGAGACGATTGCTTTTGATTTATTTTCCGTTGAATGAGAAGGCTGGTATTTATAGGTTTTAGAAATCAGCAATATTAATCAAAAAATAACCCAATAGTCAAAAAATATAAATACGAAATTCAATAGATTAGATACAATGTATCTAGACATAAAAGGTCACAAAAAAATTTAAATCGACTTAACAGGCATAACATAACAGCTGATTTAACTAAAACCCTGCTATAAAAATGGGTCACTGAACTAGCCGGGTCATGGATAATCCAGTATCCAAAAGTCTAAGTAGCAAAATGCGGGTCAATCCTAACCATACGTAATATTTGGGATTTGCACCCTCCTATGCGCACGTCGTACGCTCGCGACTAAGTCAATTTTCAGACCCTTTCCTACAAATCACTCGATTGGGCTTTGTCTCATGCGCATGTGAGGGCTCCCTACATCCTACCATATGATATCACATACAAGAAGTGGAATACTATAAAAGCCCACTAAAAGCCTTTCACTTTTCCAATATGGGACAAGGTGACTTCACAAAATAAAAGAGAC
Source organism: Liquidambar formosana (assembly GCA_039720395.1). Classification (NCBI taxonomy): domain Eukaryota; kingdom Viridiplantae; phylum Streptophyta; class Magnoliopsida; order Saxifragales; family Altingiaceae; genus Liquidambar; species Liquidambar formosana. Next base: position 114,506 of record JBBPBK010000217.1, read on the forward strand.
AAGGAAAGCTCTTTTAGAAAACTTTTTGGATTTTTGAAATATTTATTTTATACTTAAAATACAACATAGATCACCATCGCTCGCGTTATAATTTATTGGTTTTTACAGTTTTGGTGTCTTGAAAGATTCTTGCTACAATTTAGGTTCGTAGTCTTGATCTCATGTTATGAGTAGTTGTAGTACGTTGTACACGAGACTACACAAAAAAATTTGAAGTATTTACGTTATAATTTTAACCATTAGATGGAAATGGATGAAAAAGTTTAAAATCAAGTTGTTACTTTAGTTATATCAGGATTCAGAAATCTCTCAACAGATAAAGATTACACCCAAAAAAAAAAAAAAGGAAAAATTTAAGAACTAAGGTCAGGTTAGTTCACTTTTGAGTTGGTAGTAAACTGAACCAAACGAAATCGAGTTTCAGCTTTAGCATTTGCAATTTGGATTCATATTCTCCCCATAAATGTTCAATTAATGGTCAACAATATTGTCACACTCTAATCCAGGGATAGGCATGCCCATGAATTAACCTAAATATCAAGAGTAATCAGGTAAATTAAGTCTCAAGTGGCATTTTCGGGGAAGGTGACTTTTTTTTAATGAAGAAAGGAAAGAGAGGGGGAGAAGAGGAGAGGGGGGGGGGGGGTGGTTTGAAGTGACTTGCAATACGCACAAGGGAGCAATAAGGTAAAACCCTCAAGTAGGCGTCTGATTTGTGACTTCGTGTTTACATTTGGATTTGGATTTGGATTATCAAGGAAATTAAGTGATTTGCTTTATGTACTCGGTCTTTAGTTCACGAACTCAAGAGGTTGAAGTTTGTTTTGAAACCCAATCTGATTATTTTTTCTTCGTTATCAATCAGAGTGTCAAACTCTATCTCTAGAGAGCTATGCCCATCATTTTACCACAACATCAAGGATCATCTATGGAGTCGGTTTATTGTGTTCCACATATAATTTGTGAACAAATCTATCACTGTGAATAGGAAAAATTCAAGAAATTAGTATTCATCATCGCAAAATGAGGGTAGAAATTAAAGCAAAGGCATTTCGTGAATTTTTAAAAATTAATCCTGTAAAATTAATATGGTTCTTCAATTGGGCCATCTGAAGCTCAACATGCAAGGATAGTTCTTCACTGGATAGTACTCCGGGTCCAGCGGGGGCTTGGGGGCTAATTCAAAATCATTGTATCAACTTAATAACACTACTCTTTTATGTCTGATGCACAGCAGAGAAGGCTAATTTGGCCTAATTACATAGAAGCACCAATGTTTACATTTCAATTTAACATGAAAGAACATTGAACATGAAAGAAATGTTCTTGACAATCCGAGTTCTTCACTAGATAGTCACAAAGTCCAACAAAATTTTCTTAGTACAAAGAGCACAAAAGCAATCAAATTCAGAAAAATTTATACAGGAATGTACTTAAAAGTCTTAAAAAAACTTTAAATAGAATTATCCTTCCATAGTTTCATTAACAAACAGTATATTGCATAAGAATCCACTATCAAGAGCCAATAGTAGTCGCAACATTGGTCTTATATCCTATATAACGTGAGAGCACACATGTAAAATTTAAATAGAAGGAACACTGAGTCTATACTTATATAACTGAGAGCACGCATGTAAAATTTCTGAGGCGGCTGCACCTTGGCCTTATATCCTACATCACACACAAAAACTCGAGGGAATTAATCATGACAATGGTAGTCGCAACATTCAACATAAAATGTTTCCTTAAAGAAGCGTATTAGGAGGGAGATAGTGAAGTTACATTATGGATACTTAAAACCAAATCTGTGTAACCTTTGCCATCTGGAGAGAGAGATTGAAATAAAGAAAAAATAAAAGCGAAGTTCTAGGAGAAAAAAGAGTGCCTTACCAACGCACGTGCATTTCAGTCCTCATCTATGTAATTAAAACCAACGCAGGGTTCAAGGACAATTTTAGCATCCGGATGGTCCCACTCCAGCAATTCCCACCATCCTTTATCAACTTGGATAATTGAAAGAGCGGGGGGAGGAGAAGGTTTACCATTAAGCATGGGCAGATAGAGAGGCAACTTCTTTAGCTTCGGACAATTGCTTACAAAAATTTCCTTGAGAGAATCACAAACCATTACCCCCTACCATAGACGATGCTCTTCAGTTCTGGAAGTTTATTAATTCAAACACAGATACCCCAACTTTGGGAAAGGCAATGTGATGAGGGTATCATCATTGTTGACAATAGAATGGTTGCTACTTTCAACCATTACTTCTTCTCCTCCTCCTCCTGATTTTGCCGCTATTATCTCCTCCATTCCCTCACAATTTTCTACAAAAATCCACTCTAGGTTTTGAAGGTGTGGCAGCAACCCAGGCGTGAACAGCTTCTTAATGTTGGGACAGCCTTGATGCTTAACCTTTCAAGACAGGAAAAGGTGCCAGGTGGTGGGGGTGCGGCTCCATCTCCCTTAAAGAGGACACGTAAGTTCCGCAATCCTCCAAGCTGTAGATACTTAAGGCATTGAAATGGGAGGCAGTAGGGGGAGGAAGACGAAATCAAGTACTCTATCCCATCACAATTTTCAATTACACAAGCTCGCAAGAAATCAGTTTTCAAACGCGAAACATCAAATAAACTAATCACATCGTGGCACCCCATAATAGCCAGGTCCTTGATATTGCTCGGGAGCTCAAGGGGATCTCCTCCTATTCTGCTGATGCTGCAATTTCTCAAAATTACATCTCTATCAATATCTTCTATTCCTTCATCAAACCCAAAGTTAGGGTCACCAGGTCCCACTTGAAGAATGTAGCTGTGGGGCCCCGGACCACCCTGCCAGCACTTGACATATGTATTTAATTAAGTCATGTAGATCACCGAATTTGCCAGCAAAAGCCTCTAATCTCAAACCTGCGACTTCCTCCGCTTTTACTTTTAAAGTTTTTGATCCCCACCACAAGATGAGGCACTGAAGATGGGAGAGTTTGGGTAATATCCCAATTGGCAACATTTTTAAATGTTTAGCTTTAAGATCAAGGCATCTAAGGTTGACTAACATTTCCAAACCGTGAGGCACTTCTTCAATTCCAGTATCTTTGAGGTCCAACATCCTTAGTGCCCTTAGCTTTGCTAACGATGACACATATTTGAGATCTTTACGCCCTCTAAGAAGTAATGCAGTGAGGTTCTCTAAGTCTGAGATGTTGTTTGGTAGATTCTCAATGTCAGTGTCGGAAAGATCCAGAACTCTGAGCCCAACCATCTGTAAAAAGAAAGAACTTGGAATCTTTCTCAGTTCTTTATTTTGCGATGGCAACAACGTCGAAAGCTTATTATACCTTGGTGATACTCCAAATCGGATTTCTCTCATGTTGTTGTTCCTTAAGGAAACCTTCTCAAGATCCTCCGTCCATTTCTCCTCGTCTGGTAAATCTGTCAATTGCACACCAGCTTGTACCATGCATTGAGAACCCATAATAATTTGAACCGCCATATCTCTTATCAAATCATGCATCTTCACACATTTTTCACTCTTACGATTTGTACAACTTTCTAATAAACGGGCGTTTTCGAGTTTATTCAACGTAGTTTGAGCATTGTCGAACTCTAATTGCCTACTCTTTCCTTCAGTTATTCCTGCATTAATCAAATACTTTATTAGCTCCACTTTTTCAATCTTAAAGTCTTCAAGATATAACGCGCAATATAGGAGACATTGTTGGAGCTTCTCATATTTTAAGCGGAAGCAACTATGCACTAGCTGCTTAAGTACCTTCTCCATGTCATTCAGCCCTCTCATCCCTTCTCTCAATTCTCCCAACGTATTCCTCCACTCACATTCATCTGCTGCACCCTTCATACTTCCGGCTATTGTGATGATCGCAAGGGGCAAACAGGCACATTCTTCAGCAACAAATCTCATAGTTGCTTTTACACTTTGAGTAAGCAAAACATCACGCCCAACTATATCCAAGAATAAGTTCCATGCCTCATCTCCCGAAAGAAGCTCCATTTTGATATCTTTACACCTCATATTTCGACATATTTCAAGGAATCGGGTTGTTAATACTATTTTGCATTCATTAGCAACTGTGAGCTCTGGGATTCCTATATTTTCAAGTTCGAATGTTTCCCACACATCATCTAAAATTAACACGTACCTCTTCTCTTTGCTCAACTCAGAAAATAACCTCGCTGCCCTACTTGTTTCATCTTCACGGCCAGAAAGATCTACACGGAATTCTTTTGCAATGCAATCTTGTAATTTAATAACATCAAGCACCTTTGATACAGTGATCCAAATCACTCTATCAAACTTATCTCTTCGTTCTAGGAGTCTATTATTGATTTCCTTCATGACGGTAGTTTTACCAGATCCCCCCATGCCGTACACTCCAGTCAATCTGGTAACATCATTCATCAAGTTGTCCCAAATTTCTTCCATATTTCTCTTGGCTGCAGTTTCACCTGCTAATTTTGTTGGTGGAAATGTTTCTCCTTTGCGCAGAGTTGCATCAAGTACCAAACCACCTGGGAAACTTCCCTTTTGATGAATTTCTTCAACTTCTTGAATCCTCTTAGCAACATGTTTTCCAAGGCGTGCCTGTGAGAGAGATTTTCCCTTTTCAACTTCTTCTTTAACTGTCTGTATTTCAACATTAATTCTTTCTACCTCTGCCAGCCAAATTTCAACTTGGCTCTTTGGTTTCTTCCCTGGACAAAGCTGTGAACTTATTTGTGATTCTATGTCTTCCTTCTCCTTGTTTAGTTCTCGCAATTTCCTTTCCAAATTTTCCATGTTTTCTTCAAGGCTTCTGTGATACTTCAAGCATTTGCCAATTGGGGTCCATATCATCTTAACAATTTCTAGGATTGACCCTAATAACTCCATAGGAAGTCCCTGCATGATTACAAAATGCCCATTACAATGTTTGTCTAATAGGTAACAAGTAGTGACCCACGCATGGCGTGGAAATATCATACGAGATGTTATGATCATGATTCTTCACAAGAACAACCATAAAAAGTCTATGACTTTGTATCTATGTATGGTACATAAATTAAATTAAAAAACACAAAATAAAGATAAAGAATAAATTATTACCAACTAAATATAAAACACATTCATTAATTAAAGAAACGAGTTGAGAACAAGACGTGTGTGTGGATAAATTAGATTGCTTATTTTTTTTCAAATTTAGTGCCTTGAATTGATTACAGGATTATATGGCTCTACTAATCGGGCTCCTATGATCGAGTCTCCACTTTGGTTTTAATGTGTTATTTTTTATTGTAGATTCGGATGTTTGATGCAAGGATTTATGTTTAGATTAAGTTTAGTTGAATATCATATGACTAATGGCGTTGTAAGTTGTAACCAAGGTGATATCTCTCCCGATTCAAATGGGGGAAGTAAGGGATTCGAACTTACTCACTTTTAACAAGGAAAAATAAAATAAAATTGGCTTCTACAATTTTCCTGCTTGCACATACATATATATATACACACCCACACAAGAAATATTTACATGTAACTATGATACAGATGACATGGTATCACAAGTCAATAAGACTAAAGCAAACTGGGATTGTCAGAGTACTTTTTGAGCCCACAATCCTACTTTCCTTCACTCCCATTGGCTTGTGACACCACACGGCCGTGTCACAGTTACACTGTAGACTTACTCCACCCAGGCACCCACACACCATATGCCATTAGAGTGTTCAATATCCATGAAAACGTAGAGTATGGAGTACAAATAATAAAACAAGACCCCCCCCCCCCCCCCCCCCCAAAAAAAAAAACCCAAAAAAAAGAAAAGAGAAAAGCAAGCATAGGTGATTCACATTATGTCCTCCTGCATATCATATACAGTTTATAATTCATGACCAAATTAAGAAACGAAAGTCTGTTTGATGACCAAATTCGATTTTTTTGTTATCAATTATAGTGTCCCACTATATAATATGTGAAGAAGTATGCTAGTCATTTTACGTACCAAAATAACACATCTGATGACTCAAAATATATTTTAGATTTTTCAGTACAATAATGAGAATACCCTTTATCTGTTGTGGCACCCTATGAGTAACTGGACATGGAACTCAACATAAGGAGACCGACTAGTTCAAGATTTATACTAACTCTGTCTTACAAAGATAAGTATTTTTGTTATTTTTGTTGTCCCAAAATGTTTATACACTCAGATTATAAATTTTTGAACTTTTCTTATACTATCCTTTGTTTGTTATATCAAGAATTACTTTCAACACCAGATCAAATCCCAAATACTCCCTTCATTCCTATTTTATTATCCTCCTTTCTATTTTGGGAAAAATTCAATGATTATTTTTATTTGATTTCCTAAACTACCCTTTTTTTTGTAAGATCCTAAACTACCCTTAAAATGGTATTTTCTCTATTTCCAATGTTTTGTACACTTTCAATGGTATTGGAGAGGATTCTCTCTTTGATGAACGTAGTGTGTAACAGAGAAAATCAGAAGTGAAAAAAGAGACATAATTTCTATAGATAGTGCATCGAGTAGATGTAGATTTATTTTATTTTTTATAAAAGGAGGTTCCAGATGCACAATTGCAGGACAAATTCCATAAGGGAGGCATTGACAGGGAGTGGTGAGAGTTGAATTCAAGACCTCTTACTTGGCAAGAGGCCTTAGGACCACTCGGTCGACCCTCAAGGTTCCATCGAGTAGATGTAGATAATATTCAAGAAACAAAGATGATGTATATTAGGCACCAAATTTTAAGGCTAAATAAATCAGAGAAAATAGAAGCAAATAAACAAATGGACAACCCGGCCAGATCGAGCAGAACAATATAAGCTTTACGTGCAAATTGAGAAAATCAGAACAAAACTTGAGACAAAAGAGGAAAACCAAAGCTGGAACAATTAAGAAGGGAAGGTAATTCAATTACCTGTCCTGAATGGCTCCTACTTCAAAGATTTTGATTAGAGCAAAAAGAAGCACATAAGTGAGGCCAACAAGACGTATTACGGTACAAGAAACACCAGTAAAACCTCCTTGACAATCAGATGATCCTTTGTGGAAGAGAAGTGGACTCTAGAGCGAATGAATTATTGAAGCAAAGGTGAAAGGAAGACAATGATAAAGTGGGCAAAGTCCCAGCCCAATTCCCAGCGTAATACCAAAGCAGAGTCTATGATAGGGTCGAGAGGCATATTTCTTGAAGGTGGTGGCAGGGAAAGGACTAGTTGTTTGCCAATGCTTTAGAAAAAGCGACAGGTCGCGCTGCGGTGGACCACACAATTCAAAGTCTGAGTTTGAATTAAATGGCTACCAACTTCCCCTATTTTAATACAGAAGAGTATTAAGTTGGGAAGTAATTACCAAAAAATAATTTTCCCTCTCTTTTATGAGTAGTAGAAGAAGATATATGTACAAATGTTTGAACCTTGCTTTAGACTTTAAAGTATCATGAAAATTAGGATTTCAATGTACGGACTATTAATTTTTATGTTTGTACGATTAGTGGGTGGGAACAACTCTTGTAATTTGATACCTGTGATTTGTGAAGCACTAATATAAAAAATTACAAGCGTCAAATAACAACCCAATAAATTAATATATATATATATATATATAGAAAAGGTGGCAGGGTGGGGCCGGTTTGAGTATCTCAAATGGTTAATAGGGGCCGGGTGGTTTAGCATGTACAAGAGCCGTCAAGGCTTGAGGCGGGTCTAGGGCCGGGGATACATAGTTTGGGTCTGGGATGGTATTTATGACTTTCCCTATAATTTCCTTTATTTTCATTTCTTAAATTACTCTCTTTTGATTCATTTCCATATTCACTTTATCCTTATCTTGATAAATCTTCTCTTGATTTATCTCCTTAATAAAGATCCCAACTCACACACATGAGTGTGAATCACACCCATGGGTTGGGTGTAGGTCTCACCCCATATGAGTGATTTAGGATCCCAACTCGTCGGTAGCATTTTTCATACCAAAATGAATCTAAGATCCATCAATACCACAAACAGATAGACACACAATCAACAGTAGGGATGGCAATATCTAGGGTTTTTCGATTAACCCGCCTTCACGTGAGTTCTTGATGTTAATATCTGGTTGCTTAACTGCTTGCTTTTACAGTTTGAAAAGGCACACAGCTACCGAAATGGCTAAGAAACGAGAAAAGGAGCACCAAAGGCTGGAAGAACTTGCAAAAACAAGCCGACTAATTGATACAGGCATCGCAGCTGCAGCAGCTTAATTGCAGACTACTGCGAAAGGCCATTTTGGGAGCTTTGAAACTACAAATTGAGATTGGTTTTTTGAATGTCAGCATGACATGCAGCATGTAAATTTTTTGCCATTTTTCTTGCTCATAGTTTGTTTTCTCACTGATGCCAATGATGATAGTTGACAACCCCAAAGTGACCGTCTAAGAGCTTTCACCTTCACCGGGCTTGAGAGCTGCTGCTGCTTTAATCCTTCCTTGGATGTCTGATCAGACCTCAATTCCTATCAAATATTCGTTATTTTGTTTTATTAGCCAGTCTTGTTGCTTTGGGTTATAGGTTGTTATATTCAGAGAACGTGGTCTAACCGGTTTTACTTGGTCTTGCTCAATGTGTTTAAATTTACGAGATCCATGGGCTATGATTGTCGTCAGTAATGAAGAAACCATTTGCTTGGAAGTGGTATGCCTGAGCAGCTCTTTCTTTATGGTTTTGTCATAACAAAGGATGGTGCCTAATAAAGAAACTTGAGCAATGGGGTGTTGAATTCTTTCTATGAAGCAAAAAAAAAAAGGGTAGCACTGAACAAACATCAAATAGAAAAGTAAAACAGGAAACGAGTTCGATTTATTGAGTTTTAATTCGAAACAATAAAGCATTGTTCGCTCATCAAATTCCATGAACCTTCTGTAAAATGCTAACAGATGTCGAAAGTCTAAAAACCATTTGAATTGCTACTCATTGGGGGTCTAGACCAAACTAGTAGTGAGCTATTTGACTTAAATTACATACAACTCAAGAAGAACGAAAAAAAAAAAGAAAAAAATTGGTTGGGGAGGTGACGGGGGGTGGAGGGACCTGGAAATCCATAAAGGGGATTAGGAAGTGAAACATGTAATGAATGGAGAAATAAAGCATTTAATAACAGAACCTGAAAATAATGTAAATATAGAGCAGACTTTTCAGGCCAGGAATAAACTCGCAAACTTCTCAAGTATCATAGAATACAAAATACAATAGAGACTACCCAAATTAAAGGATCAAATATTATCGAAAGATTATCCAAAGATACTTGAAGAGTAATACACATAGAAGGAACACTCGGTCTATCCTTGAAATTTAGAGCGCACACATAATATTTCAAAGTTGGGAGTTTTTGGTTACAAAAAGAAGGATCAGATTGATTGCAGAGATTGAGTGCCAATTTCCTTCTGGTTGACCAAGAAACTTGTTTCTGAAGCAGCTTTGCTTAGGTCATATCCTACAACAGACCAAAAACACAAAGGAATTAAAATCATGACAAAATTCGTTGCAAGATGGAACATAAAGTAGAAGTGTAGAACTATTCGATTCAGGGAACAGTAAATGCTCAAAAAATGTTTCTTGAAGAAATCATTTCACAGTGCAGATAAAGAAGCATAGTTGCCAGTCCAAAAGTGCACAGAAAGAAAGTGAGACTAGTACAAAGATTGTATTGAACAAGTTGTTGTTGTAATTGATTAATCAGACAGAGAGAGAGAGAGAGAGAGAGACCTACCAGTGTCCAAGCATTTCATCAAATATGTCACCACCATCTCGCGTAAGTGGCCAAGTGTTGAAGGACATCCTTAGCGCTGGGATGATCCCACTCCAGTGATTCCCACCAAGCTCGATCGTCTACTTCAATATATTGAAGGGCATGAGGAGGAGATGGTTGACCATTAAGCATGGGTAGATAGAGAGGGAGCCTCTTTACCTTCCGACATTTCTTTACTGAGATCTGTTCAAGAGAATCACAAACCATTATCCCCCTATCACAAATTATGCTCTTCAATTCTTGTAGGCGCCACAAAAACAAGAACTTTAGCTTGGGGAGACTGATTGTGAAGATGGTATCATCATTGCTTATAATAGGAGAATGGTTGCTGCTATCACCCATCCCTTCTTCTTCTTCTGCTATTATCTCCTCCATTCCTTCACATCTACGAACATCAATCAATTCCAGGTTCTGGAGGTGTGACAGCAACCCAGGGGAGAACAGCTTCTTAATGTTTGGACACTTGATAACATATAATTTCTGAAGACAGGAAAAGGTGCTAAGTGGTGCTAGTGAGGCTTCTACTCCCTTAAAGAGGGCACGTAAGTTTTGCAAATCGTAAAACTTTAGTACCTCAAGGCTTTGAAGTGGGGTGTAGTAGGAAGAAGAGGATGAAAGCACGCACTCTATCCCATCACATTTGTTAATTCTGCAGTACTTAAAAGAGTTAGTTGCACAGTTCAATGACGAAACATCACATAAGCTACTCACATCATGGCACTCCTTAATCTCCAACGACTCAATGTCATCTGGGAGTAGAAGGGGATCTTCTCCTCGTCTGCTGATACTGCACTTTCTCAATATTACATGTTTACGAAAGGAACCTTCTCCTTCATCAAACCTATCTACAACAACACCTGGCCCCACTTGAAGAAGGTATTTATTAGGTCCCCGACCATGCAAGGAACTGACATATGTATTAAAGTCAGGCATATCGTTGAATTGGCCAGCAAAAGTCTCCAACTTCCTCAAGCTTGCTACTTCCTCTGCTTTCACTTTTAAAGTTGCTGATCCCCACCAAACAATAAGGCATTGAAGACGGAAGAGTGTGGGTAATATCCCAGATGGAAGTATCTTTAAATGGTCTGTGTCAAGATTAAGATAGCGGAGATTGACCAACATTTCCATACTTTGAGGTACTTCTGCAATTTTAGATCGACTGAGGTCTAACTTCCTTAATGAACCAACCTTTGCTAACGAAGGCACATATTTTAAATTCCTACACTCTTTAAGCAATAATGCAGTGAGATTGTCCAAGTCGGAGATACTATTCGGCAAGATTTGAATGCTAGTGTAGGAAAGATCAAGAACCCTGAGCCCAACCATGTGCACAAGAAAGAATCTGGAATAATTCTCAATTCTTTGTTTCTCAATAGCAATAAGGTCGAGAGCCTATTACACCTTGGTGATACTCCAGAACAGATTTCTCTTATGTTGTTATCCATTAGGGAAACCCTCTCAAGATCCTTTGTCCATAGCTCCTCGTCTGGTAAATCTCTCAATTGTACTCTGGCCTCTACCATGCATCTCCGACTCATGATCTGGAGTGCCATGTCTCTAATCAAATCATGCATCTTCACATATTTATAATCAGTACCATGGGTAACACTTTCCAATAAGCAAGCATTTTCAAGTTTATTCAATAAAGAATGGCCCTTGTCGAATTGTGCTTGCCTACTCCTCTTTCCTTCGACTATTCCTTCATCAATCAAATACTTTATCAGCTCCTCCCTATCAATCTCAAAGTCTTCAGGATATAATGCGCAATATAAGAGACAGTGCTGTAGCTTCTCATCTTTTAAGCAAAAGTAACTATGTTTCAGCTGCTTAAGTACCTACTCCATGCCATCGAGCTCCCCTGTAGCTTCTCTCAATTCTTCCAATGTATTCCTCCACTCACATTCGTCTACAGTACCCTTCATACTTCCGACTATTGTGACGACAGCGAGGGGCAAACGAGCACATTCTTCAGCAACAAGTTTCATAGTTGCTTCTACACTTGGAGTAAGCAAAACATCACGCCCAACTATATCCAAGAATAAGTTCCATGCCTCATCTCCTGAGAGAAGCTCCATTTTGATATCTTTACACCTCATATTTCGACAGATTTCAAGGAATCGGGTTGTTAATACAAGTTTGCATCCATTAGAAACGGTAGGCTCTGGAATTCCCACATATTCAAGTTCGAATGCTTCCCACACATCATCTAAAATTAACACGTATCTCTTCTTTTCCCCCAACCCAGCAAATAACCTTGCTGCCCTTGTTGTTTCATCTTCACATCCTGAAAGATCTACACCGCATTTTTTTGCAATGCAATCTTGTAATTTAATAACATCAAGCACCTTTGATGCAGTGATCCAAATTACACTATCGAACTTATCAGTTAGTTCTAAGAGTCTGTTATTTATCTGCTTCATGACAGTAGTTTTACCAGCTCCCCCCATGCCGTACACTCCAATCAATCTGGTATCATCATTCATCAAGTCATCCCAAATTTCTTCCATATTTCTTATAGCTGTAGTTTCACCTGCTAATTTTATTGGTGGAAATATTTCTCCTTTGCGTGGAGGGGCATCAAGTACCAATCCATCCAAGAAATTTCCCTTTTGATGAAGTTCTTCAACTTCTTGAATCTTCCTTGCAACACATTTCCCTAGGTGTACACTTGAGAGATATTTCCCCTTCCTAACTTCTTCCTTAATGGTTTGTATTTCGCCATTTATGCTTTGTACCTCTTCCAACCAATTTTCAACTTGGCTCTTTGGTTTTTTTCCTGGACAAAGCTGTGAACTCAGTTGTGATTCTATATCTTGCTTCTGCATGTTTAGTTCTCGTAATTTCCTTTCCAGATTTTCCATATTTTCACCAAGGCTTCTGTGATACTTCAGACATTTGCCAATTGGAGTCCATATCTTGTTTACAATTTCTAAGATTGGCCCCAGCAACTCCATAGGCAAGTTTCTACATAATTACAAAAATGTGTATGAAAAAGTTTGCTTCAATAGGTAACAAGGAGTGGCCAATGTGACGTGCGGGAATAGCATACGATATCTTATGATCATGATCAATAATACCCTCAAAATCTATAACTGTGTGAATGCTGATATATTAAATTAAAAAGCAAAAAATAAACATAAAAAATAAATTATTACCAATTAAATATTAATAAAGTACATTAAAGCAGACCTTTGAGGAAAAAAAAAAACTTATGTGTGTATGTAGATAAATTAGATTGCCAGCCTAATTTATCTTTTCAATTTGAGAGAAGTGGGAGTGAAATCTTGATACAGGAGTGAAATTGGAAAGCAAATGGATGAAAGGATGAAATCTTCCAAGAAAAAACAAAAGATGAAAATAAAAGTAATAATTTTGAGGAGAAATATGACTTCAATATTGAAAGTAGGATGAATGGAAATTCTAAAATGTTAACCCCCCTCAAAAATGGATTTGATTTTAAGGCTCATTTTGGATTATTTTTTTTAATTTTTTAATTTTATTATTATTATTTTTTTAATAATAAACGAATTGTATTAATCACAAAAGGAGAAATACAAACAAAAGAAGCAAGAGATCTCCTTCATAGAACAAAACCAAAAACAGCAAAACCCCAAAAAACCTAACCACCAAAAAGCCACCAGCAAACACCCCAACACCACGCAAAGAACGCTCAAGGAGGATAAAAATGACCTCCCAAGCTACTTCTCTTAACGCTCTTCAAGAGACAAATCTCAATCCAATTCCTCATAATTAAAAAGAGAGGAACACCTTCGAAAGATTTGTCAACCGAAGCCCATAATGAAGCGAAAAAACAGACCCTATCCCACAACCCCTCCCCCTCTTCAACTTTGTTGGTGAAGATCCTCGCATTCTGCTCCAACCAGATCACTCATTTTTTATTTTATTTATTTTTATCAGCACCAACCAGATCACTCATAGAATTGCCATCAAAGCACAATCCCAAAGGGCTCTAGCCCTCTTGGTCCTCCCCAACCCCGAGAAGGTCACCTCAAACATTCTGGAAATGTGCTCTGGTCTGACCCAACAAACACCAGCCAAACCAAAGAGCCGCTGCCAAATCTCAACAGCCACCTCACAATGCAAAAAACGATAATCAGCCGACTCACCACTCCTACACAGAACACACCACTGAGGAGACAGGCATAACATCAGTCTTTTCCTCTGAACCATATCACTAGTGTTAGTGTTCTGAAGAGCTGTAGACCAGGCCAAAATCTTAACCTTAAGAGGAAAGATCGCTTTCCAAATCTTTCTAGCAGGGGGAAAAGGATGAACATTTGGATCCTCAATCAATGAGTCAAAAAACAATTTACAAGAGAAATTACCAGACGAATGACAAGTCCAAAATAGTGATGCTTCTAAGAATTTATGTTGCGATCAATATTGGATTAAAAAGTAAAAACTGATGTTGTGATCAATCTGATTTTGAGTTAAATAACAAAGAATTAATTTTGAGTCCAGTTTGATTCTAAGTTGGTAGTAGACTAAAGAAGCGGAATGGAGTTGTGGTAAATGGTCATGTTTTATGGTAACCCCTGGTCACGTTTTGCGGTGAACGGTTACTACGTAGGATTACCACAAAATGTGATCACTTACAATAAAATGTGACCACTTACTACTTGAGCTACAGTATCCCATTTTTTAGTGTGAGTACCATAGATTTCCCCTTACTATTTCACTATTTGCAATTTGGATTCATATTACTCCCATAAATGCTCAATGGTTGACAATCACATTGTCACACTATTCTAGGGAGAGGCATGCCCATCTTTTCATCAAAATGGAGAGGCATGCCCATCTTTTCATCAAAATGTCAATAGGAAACTTTTTTCTTTTGTTTGTTTTTCTTTTTTTTTTTTTTTTTTTTTTTTTGGGTCCGAATATCAAAAGTAATTTGATAAATCAAACATTTTATATTTTTCAGTGCTATAACAAAATACCCCTTTATTATCTATTGTGGAACACTAATTAAGTGACATTGAATGGAACTCCACAATAATACTGTAATATGTAATATATATCTACGAATCTGATTATAAGGAGACGTGCCGGCACAACATAGTTTACAGCTGAGCAAATGCAAGGGATAAAAAAGGCAATTTCTAAAAGATAATGCATGGAGTGCATGTAGATAATATTCCAAAAAATAAAAGAAATAAAATAAATATAAATAAAAATAAATAAAAAAAGAAATATGCATATCAAGCAGAGCAAGCCTGGGATCGATCTAATAAGTTACTCCATATAAATGATATTTGGTCCACCAAGTCATAAAATTTGAGACAGAACAAACAAATAAAACATGGGACAATCAAAAGGGGAAGTTAGAACAAAAAGAGGAGAGCCAAAGCCCAAAGCTACAACGATTAAGAAGGGAAGGTAATATACCTGAACTGACTGGCAATTTTTTTAATAATATTGAACGGATCCATAAAGAAACACAGCGTTGGAACCAACAGGAAAACAAACAGCAACAAAACCTCCATTGCTAAACGCATCCTTTTGTGGGAAGAGACGTGATCGAACTGCAAAGCAAAAAATATAAATAAATAAATATTAAGGCAAAGGTTAAAGGTTAATGAAGCATAGGTAAAATGTTAGTGGAAAAAACTTGAGGTACGTAGTCTATGAAAGGACATCTGATTTGTGTCTTTCTGTTTATAAATCAAAAAGATTGGTGGGTCACATGACTCATATTGTCACACTCCAATCTATGAAGAGATATGCCCATCATTTTACGAATATATCAAAACCAATGGGGTAACTCGGCATTTCATAGCTTTCAATAGAATGACGAGAATATCCCTTTATTATCTATCGTGGCATGCTGTGATTAAGTGACTGGAAATGGAACTCGACCTAAAGGAGTCTGCTGGCACAAGATAATTTATAGGGAGTAGCAAAGCAAAGCAAAGTATTAAAAAAAAAAAAAAAAAAAAAAAAGCCACCATATGTAAAAGATAATGCATTACGCATGTAAATAATATTAAAATATATATATATATATTGGTAGTCATGTTATTGATGATTGCAATAAGGTCGGCTTCCTAGTCTTATGATTAAAAGTACTTTAATAAACAAGTTTTTTCATCAAGTTTGTGTTGGGTGTTGTTATGAATTCTAACCGGATCCATGGTGACCCATTTGTGACCCGTTTGTGTTATCTGGGTTTTTTTACCCGATTCGGTTTTTATGTTATAACCGCTTATATAAGGGTTTTGCTATTAGAGTTTTTTCATGTTATAACCCACTTATATAAGGGTTTTGTTTTTAAAGTTCTTTCTTATGATCGAGAGAAGAGTCAACTTTGAGAGCAATCATTGGAGTGTAAAGGGGATCGATGGTTTTGTGAGTGTTTTGCTTTTGTAATCTCTTAAATACATAGTAGATTAATTATCGCTGCCCGTAGACGTAGACATTTCCTCAAACCACGTATATCTTGTGTCTTGTTTGTGTGAAGGTTTTATTGTCTCTCTGTGATTGATTTATTTGTTTTTGTTTTCACACCTCCGCACAACATAAGATCCACAAGAAACTTATGTTATGTTTGTTTAGCTGGAATGGAATGGAATGAATGGAATAGAATCACATTCCAATTCATTTCAAACAATGTGTTTGGATGAGATAATTTAAATGGAAATAAAATCAAACAATGTGTTTGGACAACCATTTCAAATCTCTTTTTATTTTAGACTACTTCAAACATAGAAATAAGATTCCATTCCTATCCATTCATTCCAGTAAAACAAACATGGCCTTGGTGTGTGTGCTTTTAACATTTATTTGGTTGAACGGTGTGCTTTAATACATACAGAGGATGGATGGCTGTTCATTCCACAACTCATGCACGATTCTAGACATCAACTATTCAAGTGGACCTTGGTAAAGTATATTGAACCTTGAAAGTAACATAATTAGAAAATTTGAAGGTTCATTTTAGAAGGTTTAGGAAAAGGAGAGTGTAAATCTGTGATGGGTGATGATTCCATAAAATTGAAATGATTTTTTAACCAACCAATGAGAACCACTTGGATTTGTTTGATTTAAAAAGAGAAATTATTTTGTAAGTAGCCAATTGGCAGCAACATCACTTGAAGTGTGGCCGGAATTAATCATATTGAATGAGAGATAAATAAGTCTCAATTAGTGCCACTTGGATTAGAGTTAATATAAAAGAGAAATAATTTTAATGTGAAATATATAACTATTGAGAAAATAAATTAAGACAAGAAAAGGATGGGATCAAGAATATATGAAAATAATTCAAGAAGGAGCATATCAAGGAAGGAGATCAATTGAGAGAAATTCACAGAGAAAATGCCAAAGAAGACTTTAATTTATTTCCTTGTTTACGTATTTCTATAATTATTAATTTCCATATTATTTCCTCTTGTTCTCTATATAATCCTAGTATTGGGTTGATTGTAATCATGCAAGTTATTATCAATGAAAATCAGTTTTTCTTTAATAACCATGTCACCTGAGTGGTTGGCTAGAATGAATAAGAGTTGAGTGTTACGAAAGGAAGATCAAAGACAAAATTAAGAAGCCTACCACATCAGTACATTCCATTTTATATAGGGCAGTGCTATATGAAGCACCCTTCTCCCACATTAGTAGGGAAATAAAATTTTAGTCCACCCTTACCTATATAAGAGGACTCTCTTTCCTCTTCTCCTACAGTGTGAACCAGGGGCAAAAAAATTAAATTGGACCAGATCCATCAGTCCCATCTCTGGGTTAAAAAGTTAAGAACTGATTTGTTTAGTAAGATTTTGAATTGGTAGTAATTAAACTAAACCAAACCAAATCAAGTTGTGTGGTTGCACCCTTATACTATTTATATGGTTAGTAATCACATTGTCACACACTAATTAATCTAGTGAGAGGCATATATGCACGAGTTTTTTCCCCAAATATATGGGCATATATAAAATGTTCCCACTCTATACGATTGCGGAGTTTATTTCCGAAGATATACGACCTTGCCACGTGTACCCACTGCACCCTTAAACACTGCGTTTTGTATTGTGAAACTTAAGACCCAAACGGGTTACTCACTCAATCAGATCCAAATCTGATCTTCGTCTCTCCCCCCGAAACGCCATCTCCGGCCATCTCCTACCCCTTGCCTCCGTCAACGCCATCCCAACAACTGTGAAACTCAACACTCCCAAACGCGGATGGAGACGACGTCGACGAGACGCAAAAGATCCCCATCTATCAATGTAAATATATACACGGCACTAGGCTAATAGAAAAAAAAATGAAGTTTACATTTCATTATTTTAACACAGCATATAGTTGATGACTATTTAAAAAAAAAAAAAAAAAATTTGAGAAAGGAAAATAAGAGAATGTAGCTTACCTTCTGGAAGAGCTCAGTACGGCGAGACGCAAAAGATCCCCATCTATCAGTCTTCAGATTGTAAGTCGAGGGAAGCGCGAGATGGAGATGTCACCGGGAGAGAGATAGCCGGAGATGGCGTTGCGGGGAGAGAGATGAAGATCAGATCTAATCGAGTGAGTGACTATGTTTGGGAGTGTTGAGTTTCACAGTCGTTGGGATAGCGTTGACGGAGGCGGCAGTGAGGGGTAAGAGATGGCCGGAGATGGCGTTTCAAGGAGACAGACGAAGATCAGATTTGGATCTGATCGAGTGAGTAACCCGTTTGGGTCTTAAGTTTCACAATACAAAACGCAGTGTTTAAGGGTGCAGTGGGTACACGTGGCAAGGTCGTATAACTTCGGAAATAAACTCCGCGGTCGTATAGAGTGGGAACATTTTATATATGCCCATATATCTGTGGAAAAAACTCTATATGCACATGGTTTGACCAAAACAACACCAGTTATCTGGTAAATCAACATGTCATATTTTCCAGTGCAATGACAAAAATACATACCCCTTTATTCTCTATTGTGCCTCAGGGTGATGGAGTGACGAAATAGATCGAACTTGATGACAATAACAAGTACCAGTATGTACTATGCATGGACCTAGAGATGTGGCAGTACAATATAGGATTAAAAAGACATAATTCCTAAAAGATAATGCATGAAGTGGAGGCAGATAATATTCAAAGAAAAACAAAGATGCATATGTCAAGCAAAGCAAGCCTTGGATTTTATAGTCATTAATGATCTTGGTCTTTACACTAAATAAGTCTGAGAAAGAGCAAGCAAATCAAACATTGAAAAATCAGTGGAGAACTTAAACCAAAAGAGGAGAGCCAAAGCTACAATAAAGTAAGAAGGGAAAAATAATGTACCTGGCCTGAGATTTGGATTTGGATTTGAACAATGAGAAGCACAGAAGTGCGCCAAGAAGATAATAAACACCCGCAAAACCTCCTTGCTAAATGAAGACCTTTTGTGGAAAGAGAAGAACTGTAGACCAGAAGAATTATTGAAGCAAAGGTGTCAAATGAAGCATAGGTAAAAACAATCCCCCAGGCTACCCTATAAACTTTGTCCTATAATTGCCTAATGCATGTGGAATATGTGGGGGGACTGCATGAACTCAAGGAGAATAGTAGAGTGCATAGGCATCTCGGAACCTCCTATGACCAGGGGGGAAAAAAAAGATAAAAGGTACTTGCTCTATGCCAATGCTTTAGAAAATGCAAACACTAAAACCCCTGTCTCTACATTCGGATTACCTTTTGTAATGAGGTGATTCGCATTATGCCTTGCATATAATAGTTTATAGTTCATGACAAAATTAAGAGACGGAAGTCTGTTCGGTGACCCAATTTGATTTTTTTTTTTTTTTTTATCAATTACAGTGTCCCACTACATATTATAGAGGTATAGGCTGGTCATTTTACGTACCAAAATAACACGGGTAATCTGATGACTCAACATATATTTTATATTATTCAGTATCATAATGAGAACACCCTTTATCTATTAAGGAAACCGGCTAGCTCAAGATATTTTATAAAGAAAATGTTAAAACAGTGGATCAAAATAAAAGTAATCCTTAAAAGAAGGTTAAAACTCTCATATTTATTTCAAAGTGGCAATAATGAATTTTAATTCCAAAAAGATGGGATTTAGGGTCAAATGTCCATTATACCATTTTAGTAAAAAAATTTCTTTTTTTATCCTACCCAAATCCTATCAAATTGTTCTCATCTCTCCTTATTAAATAAAATTTAACTAATATTTCTCTTACATGTTGAGAAAGAGATTTTTTTTTTTTTTTTTGGTCATTGCTTATTGAAAAGAATGATTTAAATTTAAGTCACATACCCAACCAATGAAAAAAAAAAACTACTTTTCAAATCCAAATGTGTATATTATAATTCTAATTGAAAAATATATATATGATTGGCTTTTTTGAATTATGTTTTGAGACTTTTAAATTAGGAGAGAAGAGATGGGTTTAATGTGAGAAGGGTATTTAGGTGGGATAAAAAAATAAAAAAATAAGGAGGGCAGAATGGCTATTATAAAATGGCATAAGGTAGATCCTTCTTTTGGGGATTAAAGTTCATTACTATCATTTTAAATGTAATAAGAGATATTTGACCCTTTATTTGGAATTATTTTTATTTTAACCCACCATTTCGTCATTCTCCCTAATTTATATACTCCCTCCGTTCCACAAAAATAGGCTATTTTTGTTATTTTTGTTTTTCCAAAATGTTTGTTCACTCAAATTATAAATTTTTTGAACCTTTTTTATACTATCATTTGCTACTTCAAGGGAAATGATTCGTGAGACGAATCTATGGGACCAACTAACAGACCGAACTGCAAAAATACAAAGTTACCCTCATCATAAATTATGAAGAATCCCACCCCATTTCCCCTTTCCTTTCCTTTACAAAAATATCTCTTTCTCTCTCCACTTTATCTCCAAGCATCATACGGATCTCTCTCCATCCCCTTCTTCTAGAAATCCCTCTTACTCTCTCTTATACCCTCCACACGACACCGGCTCTCTCTTTTCTACCCCCTTTAAAGCACCAAGTCACTGTTAATACCCAACAGTCCGCCATTAGAGCTTCGGCAACTGCAACTCTCTCACAATCTTCTCCTTGTTTTCTCGTCACACAACGATGCCCGCAAGTGATGGGTGAAGGTCCTAATAGTGCAACTCGAGCTCGTTGTGTGAAGTTAGAGCCTATTTGGTTGACACTGGAGGCTTGGCAAAAGTGTCGCCGGAGGTGCTCATTATTGTGGTTTGACAAAGGCATGGTCTTTTGCTTTTTGTTCTTCATTTTTTTTTTCCTGCTGTGGATTTAGATCTGTGTTTTTTTTTTTTTTTTTTTTGCTACCGGTTGTATCATTTATCTTGTTTTTTAAGATAATTAATTCAAAATTATATTGATTATTGAAGATAATTATCTTCAATTTCTAAATAATTATCTTAAGTATTTAGATAATTTTTTTCCAAGATTTTTCACCCTACTGGTTAGATCTTATTTTATCTTGTTTTTTTTATCTCTGATGTCTTGTGTCATATATCCAGATCTATGATTTTTAACTTATTCTTCATTTTTTTCTTCTTCATTTTTTTGTTCTTTGCTGCTGGTTGGATCTAAAAGAATTTTTTCAAAATAACCATAAAGTACAAGAAGATTTGGTAGAATGGCAAAGATGACGGGAGGTTCCTTTTGTGAGTTTGGGCATTCTAGTAAAATTGGTTGCTAATGAAACGGTAGTATTTCAAATTAGCAAATAGCAAAGAAGCTCCGCTAGTCGGCATGCAGATTCGTCCCATATAAATCGTCCCATCTATCACTACTCTTTCAACAATTAATTTTAACAAAAAATTAAATCCCAAATAAGAGAGAATGGTACTTCGGAAATAAAAAGTTCATTGGATTACAAGTCAATGCATTGATGACTTTCTTAATCTGTGTGTTTTATCATAGTTGACCTATCTTTGTGGGAACATGGATCCTCTCCTTGACATGTCCAGTGAAATCTGGACCATCCATGTTGGGCCTCACCTCATATGGATGGTCTAAATTTCACTAAACATGTCCAGTTCCTAGAAAGGATCCTCCTTCTGAAACGAAGAGAGTAACAGAGAAAATCAAGAGTGAAAAAAGAGACATAATTTCTAGTGCATAATATTCAAGAAACAAAGATGATGCATATAAAGCACCAAATTTCAAGGCTAAACAAATCAGCGCAAATTAACAAATGGACAACCCAGTCAGAGCAGAACAATATAAGCATTACGTGCAACTTGAGAAAATCAAAACAAAACCGGAGAAAATCAACTTGACTTTCTCCTTTTTTTTTCTTTTTTTTTTTTTGTTTTGTTTCGTTTTGTTTTGTAATTTTTTTTTTTGTTTTTTTTTTTTTTTTTTGGGATACAAAGATGAATTCTCTCAACCTGTCCTCCATGACTTAATCAATACCTAATGTTGCTAACTAGAGTAAGACGAAGGGACAAACCCTGGATGCGTGAACCAACCGCACAATTCACACACCATTAAGTCAAGGAGGCCAGCTAATGGTAGGAATCCAACCCACACCAAAGCTTAGGACTTGGTACACCCAAACCTTGATGCCCATCCTTCTAAACCATCATGCTACAACCCCTAGGGATACTTCAAGACTTCCTTTCTATGTAGTTTGAATGAACTTGGATTATTCAGGTATGAAAGTTTGTGACGGGGTAAATTCCGGTATTTCTATTTTTAAACTTTAGTCTTTTTTTCTAATGCCTTGAATTGATTACAGGATTATATGGCTTTACTAATCGGGCTCCCTTGCATCTCCACTTCGGTTTTAATGTGTCATTTTTTATTGCAGCTTGGGGTGTTTAATGTAAAGATTTGTTCTTAGATTAAGCTTAGTTGAATATCACATGACTATAGGCCCTGTAACCAAGGTGATATCTCTTCCTTTTTCAAATGGGGGAAAGTAAAGAAACCTACTCACTTCTAAGAGGAAGGACAATAAAATAAAATAAAATTGTCTTATACGATTTTCCAGCTTGCACGTGTATATACACACACCCACACACAATATGCCGAGCATTCAATATCCATGAAAACCTACAGAGTACGGAGTACCAATGGCAGAGCAATAAGTCCAAATCCCCCCTCCCAAAAAAGAAATAAATAAATAAGAAGAAGCCCGATGATTCACATTATGTCCTCCTGCATGTTATAGTTTAAAATTCAAGACAAAATCACCCAAGCCAACTCACAAAGATATAGAAAAACCAACTAAGGTCTAAACCTATAAGTAGGAAGGCTAAACATATAATGACATATGGCAAAATTAAGTGCAGAAGGAGCAAATTAACACGAGTAATCTGACGACTCAACATATATTTTACATTTTTTCAGTACAATAATGAGAATATTCTTTATCTGTTGTAGCACGCTAGCCCCTTGACTTTTCAAAAATTACATCGACTTCCCCTAATGTTTGGCTAAACCTACATTGACCTCCTTTCTGTTACTATTGCTATAATGAAGCATATAAAATGTCTAAATCACCCATAGTCTAAATGAAGACTAAGTTCCTTAGATTTTTTTTTTTTTTTTTTTTTTTTTTGCCATTTCTCAAATTTGATTTTGATTTAAGGTGTTTTTAAAGAATCAAAAGCCACCTTGGTCTAAGTGGAGTCAAAGTGGGATAATTGTTTTTCCGTAAGTTTTTTTTCTTAGTTCCTGTATTTCTCCTCCATATTTGGGGTTTTGGCTTTATTTTTTTATGTAGAAAAAAAAAAATAAAAGGTACATCTGTCTTGACTAGTTATAAGTGCAAAATGAAATCTAATGGCTATAATTAGGGTATTTTTATCTTTAAATGAGATTTTAGAGTTAATTTAGTTATTTCATGAATTAATCCCTTAATTAAGGACAACATTGGCTTTTTTGTAGCTTTGATGCATGACATCATCTATTTCTATTAGTCAAACTAACAATCTAGAAGGAGGGGAAATGAGTGTTACATTCATTAAACCTTAGAAAATGTCAATGTAATTTTTTTAAATGTCAATGGGCGTTAGTGTCATTTCAGTAAACCTGAGAAGGTTAGTGTAATTTGTCCTAAATTTTTTCACATTAGGGTTCTTTTTGAATTTTGTTTCAAGTAAATTTGAAAATTTTCTCTAGATTTAAATTATATTACATAGAGAAAATATAAGGGAGGGAAAAAAGACACAATTTCTAATAGATAAATGCATCGGGTTCGTGTAGATAGTTTTCAAAAAAACAGAGATGCATATAAAGCTAAGCAAACAAATTAACACTTAACAGTCACATGGGAAAATTGACCCACAAAAACCTTTGGGAAAATTAAAAGAGAACTTAGACAAGAGAGGGGGAAGATAATATACCTGACCTGACCGGGTACTACTTCTTCAAAGATGTTGAGCAGAAACAAAAAGAAAACACAGAAGCGAGAGCAAGATGATAGTAAACAGCAGCGAAACCTCCTTGCTAACCGCTGATCCTTTATGGGAAGAGAAATGCAAGTGCAAAGGAAAGCAAAAGGAATTATTATTTAAGGAAAGGGTATCCAATGTAGAATAGGTAAATGGTGAGGGAAAAAGAATGGTGAAGTCAAGTAAATGAAAGAAAGGACATCACTGGGACAGGGGTCAAGACTCGAGTGGCATTTTGCTAGAAGATGCTGGGGAAGGGCTAGCTACGTGCCATGAATGATTCAGAAAAAGCAAATGCTAGTACTCGGGTTGGTGGATTCCCTTCCATAATTATTGATTGAAGAGAAAAGCTCCCATGCTCCCCTCATGAGTGAAAAAAGTTTGGGGCAATTACTAGTTATCATTTCTCAATTTAATACCAAACAAAGATATTGTTGATGGATTTCTCACAAATTGATTTGCTATTAATTTCTTATTGTTTGGTTGGTACTAAGTTGGAAAGTTATCATATAAGGTAATTTCTAGCTAAATTTGATAAATAATTTATAGTTATCATTTCTCAATTTAATTCCAAACATGCTTGAATACACTTATCAAATTGTCAATCATACTCAACAGATCACTCTTCACGATCCGGCCCATCACTAGCTAAATTAGAACGGGAACGGCTATTGCAACCCCCGAAAGGGTTAAGTTGCACCCATTTTTTTTTAATTAAAAAAATTATTATGGAAAATTACCAAAAAGGGCTTAACCCTCATCCATCCCTTCTCCCGCACCCCTCCTCACCGGCGACTAGGGATGGCAATTTCGCCCCGATCCATAGGGTCCCGACTCGATCCATACCCGAATGGGTGGGTATTTTTTTTATTTTTCGGGTATCGGGTCGGGTATGGGTATAAATTCTTAAAAAAAATTCGGGTATGGGTCGGGCATGGATCCCAACAAGAAAATACCCGAGACCCGACCCGACCTGATATTTTTACAATTATACATATATATATATATATATATATATATATATATATATATATATATATATATATATATATATTTTAATGTCCTATGTTTGGAATTTATGTATGGTTTTATGAATATTTGAAACCTATCTAGGTATAGGCTTATGGAGTCCATTAAAAGGCTCATTATATATTTTTATTTTATTTTTAATCCTTATGTTTGTGTATAATATTTGTGTGATCATATTAGGTATGATCTTATTTGAACAAGATCATATTAGGTGCTAAAAACATTTATAAGCTTGGTATATGATTATATGTAATAGGTGTAAGTAGCAAAAAAATGGAATTTGGGGAAAAAAAATCCTCACAATAGGGTGGTCGAGTATGGGCGGGTCGGGCATGGATGGCCCAAGAAGACGGTGGATCGGGGATGGAGTTTAATTTTTCATACACATCGGGTATCGGGTCGGGTATGGGTATAAGAGATTAAAGATCGGGTCGGGTATGGGGTAGTGCCGACCCGCATCCGACCCGACCCATTGCCATCCCTACCGGCGACTCTCTCCGGCACCTACCCCTCGCCGGAACCCCGCACCCCTCTTCTTCCTTCCCCCTCTTCCCTCTTCTTCTCTGCCTTTTTTTTTTCTTTTTTCTTTCCTTCCCAGAACCACTCTCCCGCACCCCTCGCCGGAAACCCGCACCCCTCTTCTTCCTTCTTCTTCTTTGCCTTTTTTTTTTTTCTTTCTTTCCTTCCCAGAACCACTCTCCCGCACCCCTCGCCGGAAAAAATGGAGGTTTTGAAAACAAAACCTCCCTCGCCGGAACCCTGCACCCCTCTTCTCCCTTCCTCCTCTTCCCTCTTCTTCTCTGCTTTTTTTTTTCTTTCCTTCCCAGATCTGACCTCCCTTGCCGGAAAAAATGGAGGTTTTGAAAAAAAAAACCCTCCCTCGCCAGAAAACGCACAGATCTGACCAACAAGAGGAGGAAAAAAAAAAAAGAAAGAAAGAAAGAAGAGGAGAAGAGGACGTCACCGTCGCCGTCCTCGCCGTTGCCATCGCCGGTTTTCGTCTTCCTCGCCGTCGCCGGAACGGGGCTATTAGGGGGAGTGGGGTGGGTGAGGGTTAGGGTTATTTGAAAGAGGGGTAGGTTAGACTTTTTGGGGGGTGGGTATATATTTTTTTTGGGGTGGGGATAACAAGGTGGGGCAACTTAAGCTTTTGTGGGATTGCATTAGCCCCTCCCAATTAGAACCCATCAAACAATCATCATGAGCTTGATATGTAATCGGCTCAACTAAAAGAGGTCCATGTGAGAACCTAGGCCCACCCCAAGGAGTAACCTTTAGAATTTGGTTGTGGGATCCAGTTGTAAGAGGTTGGGGGGCCCTTTTCATGTGAATCTGATCAAGCACATTATGCATGGGAGTCACGTGTGGGTCGCCAGACTCCAACTAGTGCAAGAGAGTTGCCACCGGACTGTAATGACTCGCCGGGGACCCTGCACCACAAGCAATAAAACCTATTATCTTCCTTTCTAATTCATTGCCGCTTTGAAAAACCAAATATTTATACAAAACCATATCAATACTTTCACATCAATAAATATGTTTTGACATTTCAATTTTGCTTTCAAGTGATTGATAAAGAAAAAATATCATTTTAAGGGTATTTTAGAAAATGAAATATAAAAAATCTATTAACTTTAAGTATGTGATAATAATTTTGAAACATCTTAAAAAAATAAAATAACAAGTCATTTAGAAATGGAGGGAGTACTAAAGTTATATATATTTAGCTTGATTCAATTTGATTTCTTTTTTTTTTTTTTTTTCACAACCAATAAAACCTATTGTTGATAAAAAAATAAATAAAACCTATCCCTATTCCTGAAACCCACTTTACAATCAATAAATATGTACCAATGCTCTTTTACGAACATTTATATGATATCACTCAATAAATAAGTGAGAAGATTGTGATTAAACTCGTTATGATTATGTACTCCTTTATTAAGACAAGTGTACAGATATCAATGTCAAACCTCCCACAATATGTCTACAATTTAATGGTGGTATCGTTTTTAACAAAAATTGCACAAACCATGGGATGCGACTCTAATAAATATTTAGTCTTGTAGAAACAATTTCATTCCTTCAGCGGCTTTTATTTTGGGGGTGGGGCTGGGGGTGGGGGAGGCAATTGATTTTTTTTTTCTCTTTTTTGGTTTTTTTGACAAATCTAGGGCATTAATAGTCAATTAATCCCTTTGGGCACTTGTACTCTTTTGAACGTTTTATAGGGTTTCAAATACTTGACCTATACCTCTTATTAAAATTAGGCTTGCCACGGGACTAATCTCTTTATGTTTGTTATGAGGGAATGAGAGAGGAAATGGAATAGTTATTCCATTCTCCAAAAAAAAAAGTGAGTGTTTAGTTGCAGAAGAGAATGGAATGACTATTCTTTTGTGGGGGTCTATTCCCTCCAATGAGGGAATAGCCATTCCTTCCCAAACTAAAAGAAATGGTTATTCTCTCTTTTTAAGGAGTAAAATCATTAAAAATGGGTCTCATTTATGTTAAATATTCCATTCCCACCTCTTACTAAACATTGGGATGGAATGCTCATTCCCATTCTTATTCCATCTCCACTCCCATTCTATTCCCTCTCTATTTCATTCCAACAAACCAAACGCAGCTTTAAGACAATGTTTGTTATGAGTGAATGAGGGAGGGAATGGAATGGTGATTCCATTCTCCAAAAAAAAAGTGAGTGTTTGGCTGCACAAGGGAATGAAATGACAATTCCCTTGTGAGGGTCTATTTTCTCCAATGAGCGAATAACCATTTATTCGCAAACTAAGAGGAATGGTTATTCCCTCGTTTCAAGGAATAAAATCAGGTCCCACTTTTATTTTCTTATTCCATTCACACCTTTTACCAAATATTAAGATGGAATATTCATTCTCATTCCTACTTTCATTCTATTCTCTTAAACCAAACGACGCCTTAAGCTACCACTTCATCCAATATGTCGGCGTACTGTAAGAAGTCAATAATTAGTGGTTATCTACAACAATAAAATTCATTACGAATACACTCAAAAGCTGCATATGTCAAAATGTCAAAAGGCTGGAGATTACTCAGAGCGCAGAGTCGCAAACCAAACCCAAGCCAACTCCACATTAACATCACCTGTATCTAACCCCCATGTACTCTATCTGATCATCCAACAAACGATTTACCCATAAATTCCTTCATCGCCAAGATTCTTTTCACATCTAACCCGATTTTTTTTATTCACATTTTTGAACGTAAGCGGCGTGCCTTTCCACCACTGGATTCTTTCTCCGCTTCTTCTTTTTTCGTTGAATTCTCCGTCTCTTCTTCTTCTTCTTCTTTGGTTGAATTTTCCGGTTCGTCTTCATTTTTTCCGGTTAAACTCTCCGGTTTGTCTTTAGCTTGCGATGCCTTTCTCTTTTTTATATTATTCTTAGACTTCTCGTACTCACGCCGAGATCGCGAGAAAACGTTATAAGCCGAAACTCCACCTGCACATGCGTTGCCAGTAGATCGAGAGAACTGAAATGGCTATAATACGACAGATAGATCGGACTGTGCAGAGGCCAGAGGGTATTTTTCACATTTATAAAACACACACAAAATTAAATAAACAAGGGAAAGGACCGAAGGAGTGAGACCTGGGATGAGTTTCAGCACTTCATCGCATGCGATTTTAGCCGCGATGGTGACGAACTTGAAGATCTCCGATCGGGCTTCATCGTCCGGCAAGTGACGGTTCAGGTTCTCGATAACAGCTGACCGGCTGTTATCGTAGGACCTGCGCAACGCGTCCCTATAGGCCGTTGAATCGGGCGTGTTTCGTCTCAGAGTGCCGTTGATTGACCTGATGTGGTCCCAAATGCCCATATCTCTCTCTCTCTCCCTCTCAGACAGAAGTAAAGCGACAAAAGTACAGCGAAGACGAGGGGTGTTTATGGTTCGATTTTAAGCCAAAACAATTATACTTTGGTTTTTGTTTTCTCGAACCAAAACCAAATCATAGTATAAAAAAAACAAAACCAAATCAAACCATAAAATTTCGATTTGGTTCGGTTCGGTTTCAGTTTTATCCTATCAAATAGCAACAAATAATTAAAATAAAAAAATGACAAACCAAACTCTAAATAAAAACATTTTTAATAAAATCATTACATTAGCAACTAGAAAAAACATTAAACATTATATCAAATAGAAAAGTATGATTTATGTGAATCCAAATTCAAATTTTCAATCTAATACGTTCTAATATTTCACACAACAATAATAACTAGTTTAATACATGCCAATCTAATAAAGAAAAAACATTAAGAAAATATACAATCTATTACCTATTATGCCCTTATTAGAATAAAAATTTACAAAGTGAGTTTAATATGTAATATATAAAATTATATACATTTATATTATATTTTTTTGGTTTTTTCGGTTTTTTCGGTTTGGTTTGGTTTTTTGAACATGGAAACCAAAACCAAACCAATTTAATTCGGTTTTCTAAAATTAAAACCAAAACTAAACTAAGGCTAAAAAACCAAACCAAACCGACCAGTTTGGTTTGGTTCGGTTTGGTTTTCGGTTTTAACCTAAACCCATGAACACCCCTAGCGAAAACCATGAATTGAACATTATTTATTTATTTGTTTTTTTTTTTTTTTTCTGGTGTCTAAAGATATAAACAGGAACAGACTACGGCCTAGCTACAGTCAAGCCCACAATATCATCTAACAAAAATGGGAATGGCAATTGCAAACCCCCATTCTTATCACCCCACTCTCATCCCTTAGGTTTTTAAGGTTTTATGCAAAATATAAAAGGTTTTCTTGAAAACCTGCCATGATGTCCACTAGAAAACATCATTTTGAACAACTTTGTAGAAGAAAGTTTTTCCTAAATCTATCGTTTAAATATACCTTTTAGCCATTTATAGCCTTTATTTCATTTTTTGCCAAAAAGTCTACCTAAACGATAGATTTTGGAAAAACTTTCTTCTGCAAAGTTGTTCAAAATGATGTTTTCTAGTGGACTAGGTGACTGGTTTTTGTAAAAAACCTTTTATATTTTTCATAAAATCTTAAAAACTAAAAGAAAGGGGTGGGGTTATAAGAATGGGGGGTTGTAATAGCCATTCCCAACAAAAATTACGCAAACCCAGAGGAGGATTATCAAGGAGGACAGGCCCATGGTAGTTATGACTCCAATTAGCAATGGGGAACGGCTATTGCAACCCCCCATTCTTATAACCCCACCCCTTTCTTTTTAGTTTTTAAGATTTTATGAAAAATATAAAAGGTTTTTGCAAAAACCAGCCACTTGGTCCACTAGAAAACATCATTTTGAACAACTTTACAGAAGAAAGCTTTTCCAAAATCTATCGTTTAGGTAGACTTTTTGGCAAAAAATGAAATAAAGATTATAAATGGCTAAAAAGTATATTTAAACAATAGATTTAGGAAAAACTTTCTTCTACAAAGTTGTTTAAAATGATGTTTTCTAGTGGACATTATGGCCGGTTTTCATAAAACCTTTAATATTTTGCATAAAACCTTTAAAAACCTAAAGGATAGGGGTGGGATGATAAGAATGGGGGGTTGCAATAGCCATTCCCTTAGCAATGTAATCTGCACTATTATTCCCTTCACGCAGCACATAACATAAGAAGCCCCCACTTGCAAGCAGTGACCTGTAGTCTAAATCAATAGGCCTAGAGGATGAAAGGCAAGCTCCCCATTGAGGATGAGGCTGACAGCAACTTGACAGTCAGATTCAACCAAAACCTGTTTGAAACCGTAATCTAAAGCGAATTTCACGCTCATTCTAATCCCACAAAACTCTGCTTCAAGGCTGGTAGCTTCTTCCAAGTTAGAGGCAATTAAACCCCATAACCCAACTACCTTAATCATTCCTAATCAACCCTCCAATTCCAGCATGACCAGGATTACCAAGACTACTGCCATCCGTGTTGAGTTTTAAATAACCTGGGGGAGGCTTAATCCAAACCACCTGCCTGGTGGTAGTAGGAGTAAGAGAGAATCCATCTTAAAAGCATAAAGGAGATTTGAGATGTAGGAGTTAATATTAAAAAACACCTTTGATATCAGAATCTAAATCCTAGTAATAACTTCTTTATTTCGAGTCTTCCAAATGCCCCAGGAGATAGAAAGGAAGGATAAACTCCAGTTATTACTAGAGCATTTAGTGTTGTCTTCCAACCACACTGTGAAAGGAGAAGAGAAGAATACAGTCTTACTATCTGGGTTGACATCATGATCCAAATATTCTTGGCCTTACGACAATTTCTAAGAGCATGAAGCACATCCTCTTCTTGAGTCAAGCAACGAGCACAAAAGGATGAATCAGTCATCTGTCTAGTAAGTCTTAACTGATTAGTCATCAATCTATTATGAGCCACTAGCCAAATAAAATGCTTAAGTTTGCTGGGACCTTTAATCTTCCATACCCAATTCCAGTTCTCATTCACAACTTAAGAAATATCAGATTTGTTAAGCATATTATAGGCTGATTTAGACGAAAACTAACCATTAGAGTTACCCTTCCATATAAGCTTGTCTTCAACAAGTTGCCAAGGTATAGTAGTTCCAAGAATTTTCTTCTGAAGAGAAGGGGGCAGAAGAGAAGAAAAGCAGGAAAGCTGCCATTGTTTATTACAGTCAATCACATCAGTAACCATAAGATTAAGATCACTATAATGAATGTCAGCAACTAGTCTGCTCAGAGGTCCCACCCCTAACCAATCATCAAACCAAAAGGAGAAATGAGAGCCATCACCTAGACGCCAACATAGACCTTTCTTACGAGTTTCCACCCCTTTAGAAATAGATCTCCACATTAGAGAAGATGAGGCTCTAGATTTATAGTGAGTAATAGGATCATTGCGAAAACACTTCTCCTTCATAGCACGAACCCAGAAGCTTCTTGATTAGAATGCAACTGTCAACCAAGTTTAGCTAATAAGGCCAAGTTAGTTTCCCGCATTTTCCTGATAGCTAAGCCACCCTCCTTCTTGGCCTTGCAAACTGTATCCCAATTAACTAAATGGGTCTTCCTAGCATTGGGTAGACTAAAAGAAACCCCTAATATCTGGTCATTTTTTTGGCTTAACCTTTTCAAAAGAAAAATAGTTGCAATATCCTCTTAGACAATTTATAAATTGAGAATTAGTGTCACTGTTAATAATTGTTAATTAACAAAATTACATAGAAAAAAGTTACATGACCATGGTTAATTTCACGATAGCAATTAATAGTGATAGTAATTGCTAAATTTACAAGCTATCCAGAGATCATTATAATAATTTTTCTTTAAGGAGTCATGTGAGAAAAGACCAAACATTAGAGAGGTTTTTCGTAATTAACTGTTGAACATTTTGTAGACAATATGATGCATACATTATAGACGAAGTAACCGTTGCCTCACCACAAATGGACATTGGATAAAATTGGATGGGACATACCAAACAATAAGGGCCCTGTTTGGGTATTGAATTCAAAAAACCGATAATTATCATCATGAGTAAGAGTACAAATTAAAAATAGTAATATTTTATGAATTTATGAGAATTGTTCCTATGATATTAACTATAATGATAACTTCAAATTTTAAAATATTATATCCAGGGTGATGGATTCGTGCTTCACTACTATGCAAAATCTCTTGAATTATTTAATTTCAATTTAGACACCCAAATAGATCCTTAATTTACGGATTGACTAGTGTGTCTTGTTTCTTGGAAGCTATTGCTTTGGGTTCAGGCGTTTCTGTTTCTTACTACATTTTTTTGGTCATGTGAAACATGGTTAGGGAGAGTGGGCTTCAGTTCCTAACAAAATATTTGGTCATGTGAAAAATGGTTAGGGAAGGTGGGTAGCAACCACTAACTGCCCAGAGCAACCAATGGGAAAGGATCCAAGGACTTGAACCATGCACAAAAGCAAAGGGTCACCAATGAAGTTATTTCGTTTTATCAAGAGAAAAAGCGATTAAATTAGATCGAGTGAAGAGGACCTATGTCTCCTATAAGACTCCTGTTTAGATTTTTGAAAAGAAGAAAAGATAAGAGGAAATTTAGTTTCCTTTCGGCCTCAACTCAATATATTTCCATCATGATTCAAATAAAGGCAAGCTCCCCAACATCTTATTCTTCTTCCCTTCCTGTTTGTTTGTTTATTCGGTGTGCGTGTCCATGAGGCATCTCAAACCCAAAATTTTGGCTTCGAGGGCTGGTACCTGCCCTCGTGGAAAAGGTCGTGAAGTTGGATCTCAAAAACAAAGTTCCATTACAGTATGATTTACCTAGAAGAATTGCACCTTTGGGTCAATCTATACCAGCCGTTGAGGACATGTGAGCTGAAATTAAACCTCGATTATACTAACCCATACTGGTGCTGGGCAGAGGAAATTAGCTCCATCTGCATATGCAGAAGGGTGCACGGATCACACAAATGAATGGCAACAATTTCATCTCAGAGCAATAAACCCCGAAGAAATAAAATACAAGATCTCTTATAAAATTAATAAACTGGCTCTCACAGGGTTTCGAATTTAAAGGACAACACATGGGACACCATTCAACAAAAAGGGCAATATATCTCGTTGTGAATAAATATACAGAGTATGTCAGCAGACAGAGCTACCAAACATATGCACAAGCATTGTGTCAGAATACCAGAGATGCACTCATTTTTCCGGTGTAGAACATTGTCCAGCCAGGGATAGGAAGTCCACAATCTGATATTCTGCAATGAATTTAATCAACGTGTTAGAAGATCAGCAAAAGCAATGTTTTGAAATAGCTCAAGACATAGCATCGAGATGTTTTAAGGTGTCAGTCTGCAAAAACCTATAGGCATCCCCATATAAAATCTTAATTGAAGCTTATTACTAGGGTGTTTCCTAGAAGCGAAATGAGGTGCCATTACACTTCACAAAGGTGCAGCCAGAATGGGAAAGGGCTATCCATGGGCTGCATCAACACCAATGCAGCAAACCATAAATAGGCATTGTCAGCCCCCCCATGACGAGTGTATTGAAGAAGTTAGTCCACAATAGTAGGTTTTGCCATGAAAGTTAGAACGCAAGAAACTTGACAGGTAAGCTTTTTGAGTTAGTAGATAGGATAGAATGAAAGACTGACATATTCACAAGAAAATAAGTGAAAAGAGAAAAAGGTTGACGTTGATGGCAACAAACCTAGGCATAAAGAAGACAACCACATAATGAGTCTATGAATAACTACTAAAAGAAATATGAATTAAATACTATACTTCAAACCAAATCATTATAGTCGTGAAAGATGTCTTTAAGCATGTTGATAGGGACCTATACTACAAAACAAAATGACCAAAATATAGGCAAATCCAGAAATTACACAAATCATTAGTACATATAACTACAAACTTATCCTATTCCATGAGATAAATTCAACTGAAACAACTACTGGCTAGACAAGTTGATTCAGAGAGACAGCCCAGCAAAGAGCAACTCCAACTCCTCATCCTGTGATGCAGTTCTCTGACATAAAAGAAAAGTGAACCAAAACAGGAACATGTCAAATTTTTCAGTTAAATATCATTTACAGGCTATAGCTTTCAAGTCTATGGAAACTGCATACAAGTAACAAAAGTTCATTATGTACTAGCATTCTCCATTGTGGTTCTCCAACTTTGAAAAATGCTGGTTTCATTGGATAACGATAAAAAGGTTGGGCAGAAAATGATATTATTCAGAAGAGTTTTGTATAAAATTAGTCCTTCACAAATAGCAAAAGCTTAACTTGATTAGACTTAGGAGGCTATAGGCAACACAAATTTCAGTCTGATAAATGTAAGCAAAAAAAAAACCGTACATGATTCAAACAAGATAGATTGCATTTTACAAACTACAAATTTCCGTCTGATAAATGTAAGCAAAAAAAACCGTACATGATTCAAACAAGATAGATTGTATTTTACCAACTACAACTTCAGATGTTCGTGTTATTGAATTGATGTATTTCTATTAATCCATCTAAAAATGGCATTATTTTCTTTGGTAAGAAAAAAAATATAAGAAAAGGGAGCATAAGCTACTGCAAGGAGAAGCGAGGAAAAATCCCCATGCAGTCAGAATACTCAACTATTTCTTACATTAGCAAATTTGCAAGCTGGGTATGTCTCTATGGGAATTCTCCTGGTAAGGGACATGCTTAGATGGATCCCCAACACCTAGTCTAGTCCTCTAGAACTTTAAAAATGGTAAGTGCGGCAGCCAACATCCACGAAACCACCAATTTTCAACATTCAGATTTTCATTCAACACTCCCTATATGAGGTGCAGTTTATATATGTTAGGTCTACAATTTTTCTTACGATGTTTCATTTGGGTCGAATGTGGTCCTAAAAGTTATCTATTGTCATTCCAAGTTCAATGACTAGTAAGCTGTAAATTGCTTCGCTTTACAGTACAATACGTTGGGCTACTAAGAAACGACATACTAAAAAAACTAAGCGTAGTCAAAATGAGGATGTAAAGAGCAATACAAGGAAAAACAGAATGAGTATTAATGCATCCAGAAGAAGACAAAAGTGGCACCACCTAAGGGCAAAATAAGGGAAAAAATTCTAGATGGTTCAGTCATGTATGTTAAAGCCGTATGAATGTACTTGTACGCAGGAGTAAATTGAGATAAACTGAAAGCAGAAAATGAGCAAGAGGAATGCTAAAAGGATTTGGTAGTGACTTAGAGGCAATAAACGAATAAGAACATTAATTTCTGACAATTCAACAGAGCATGTGACTCTAGATAAAGCAAAATGGTGACAAAGGATTCATATAGCCAACCCCATGTAGTTGAAATTAAGATTTTATTTTGTTGAGTTGAGTTAAGGTTTTAGATAGCTTTAATAGAGTTGTATAAGTTTTTTGTGCGTTTGGTCCTAGCCATGGAGTCAAAATGCCCAATATATCGATAATGTTTGATTTATATGAGGAGATATTGTTTCGATTTACAGGAAGTAAAACTTCCCTTAATTTGTAAAACTACTCTTTAAAAGTAAATTAGGAATTTTAATAAAATTTGTAAACTATACACATTAATTATAGTATCAGCTAAGAAGTTTTTTCACAAGGTTTAGAATAGATCTTATTAACTGAAATCTTTGAATATCAAGTAAGCTTTTACTCCAAAACTGCAATTTTGCACCTTATATTTAGAAAATCATAGAAGCGTTTATGGTAGCATGATGATCCTATCCTAATGGAACCTCAAATGAGCTCGAGAAAAATTCGAGTCATCAAGCAACTTGATGTGGCATGTGCCCGATTGCAGATAATCGGTTGTTGAAACAGTCAACTGCCCAAGTCCATGATTGAGCAAGGCATGAGTAGTCAATTTCAAACAAATTACCTTGAAGAACTTATGATATAGAGCAAAAACCAGGAATGGCATTCCTTAGAGAAACCCAACCTTCATATTTTCATGTATCTACTTGTCCTCAAGAGAGTAAAAGCAACCCATATATAGACTGCCTTGGAATTCTCCGGTCATATGGACTTTACACAGTTTAAGAATGAGCAGTGCTATTCATCCCTAATGTTTCCCCTAAATTCTTTCCCTAATGAATTAGAGAAATAGATTAAGGATCAATAGCATTTTCATTTAAAATTCTTTCCAACTAACAATACTCCTGCAAACAAAATATTAGTTCAAAACTCTACAATTTTAAGATATTCTAGACTTTTGGACTTAAACATTATAAACAAAAGGATACACTAACTGACTAGAAATACAAACTTGCCCCTTTGACTTCTTCAAGAACATTAGCAATACATCAAACTAA
Source organism: Liquidambar formosana (assembly GCA_039720395.1). Taxonomy (NCBI): domain Eukaryota; kingdom Viridiplantae; phylum Streptophyta; class Magnoliopsida; order Saxifragales; family Altingiaceae; genus Liquidambar; species Liquidambar formosana. Next base: position 151,551 of record JBBPBK010000217.1, read on the forward strand.
AAGACATAATCCCTCCATTCTTATTTGATTGTCACCTTTGAAAAAACATACCTTTTTTAGAAAACCCTTTTAAATGCTTTCACATCAATATACATTTTTTTTTTTTAACCAATTATACTGAAATTCACATCAATATACATGTTTTAACATACCGATTTTTTTTACCCTCAAATGTACAGAACATTGGAAAAGATAAAATAGTCATGAGAAAGGGTATTTTAAGGTAAAAAAGTACATTTGAGGATAAAATAGTCACACAATCCCAGGGAGACTAGCGCAGCAACCCTTTCAAATAGTCACGACTTTTTTTACCCTCAAATGTCCTGGTTCATTAGCAGCCGATGAGGAATTTTAACTCTTGCCTCACATCTCAAATTTTTTTGTCTACTGTATTCTACAATGTAAGAAAAAGGGTATAAGGAATTTTAACTGTGACATTAGCATAATAGAATTTTGGGGATGTAAAATAATAACTATTTTTTTGCCCAAATTTTTTTGGCAAAAAAAAAAAAAAAAAAAAAAAGAGGCTATCATAAATTGTTTTCTGTGAGAAAATTTACAATTACTGTTTTGGATTCTAATGTGATCCCTATGATATTTATTAATATCTGGATTTTGCAGTGACATTTTAATTCTTCTCTATTATAACATAAATTACAGATCAGTTGTTCAAACTACAACAATCTTCTCATAAACATCCTCTTAGTCCCATAATCAAGTAATCAACTACATAATCAATACAGAAAGTATCATAAGTCTGGAAAACAATGATGAAAGCATAAATTCCTAATACCTATATAAGCAGATTTAACAAATGGTCCATATGAAAAAATGATTCTAAAGTTTGTGTACCTGAATGGACATAAGTTGCAGCAGTTTGTTGAGAACCCGCAAGCGATGAGTTGCATATGAGCTATGTGCAGGAAGTTGGTTCATTCTCCTCACTTCTTCTTGAACTGCTGCCTTTTTTTCTTCATGTCCCATTTGCTTCCCTTGCTCTTTATGTTTAGTACTAGACCTGCCCTCATTGGTCAGACCAAGGGCATTGCTGCCCTTAAAATGATCCAATGGCTCCAGTTTTCCAGCAAACCTGCTCAAACAACATAAAAGATGATCTACAACAGATGAACAAAACAACAGCATGAAGAATGAATCGGTGAGTTTGGAATAAAATCAATGGTAGAAACTCTTCTCCTAAGAAACATTATCCATTTCGGTAAGATGGTTCCCCCAAAATGAGTCTGTAGGCAATTGCCACCCCAATGTCTTAGCAATCTTTTAAGGTTTAGCCTCATGATAATTGAGGTAAAACGGGCTCGAGCATGAATGGTTTGGAACAATACTCCCAAAGCTTTCTACAAAGGGCCAAGGGGACAAATGACCAAGTGAACGAGAGGAAACATCCTGATATCTCCCTTAAAATTAATCATATACCCACCAGTTGTTTGAAAAACTAAATCTGCATTAGAGAGTTTTTCTGCCACAAATGGAGGACAGGCAAGTTCCAGTTGACCCACTAACAAGTTTGAACAAAACTGCCTAACCCAGAAGGCAAGGCACAATAAAAATTAGGGAAAAACAAAAGGCCTCCATATAACTGAAGCAGGCAGTCAGCTGGCAAAACTTCTTGGCCAACATAGAGTCCTGCGCCGGCTTGCTGGTGAATGATTCAAATATGGTAAGAACCAGACTAGGGTTTGTTCTGACTCGTGCATCAACTCTTCCCAAGCCGTATGGTAGGAAGAAGAGCAAGGAGTAAATTGAGGAACAGGAAAAGGGCAATAAGCAAACTGGTTTCTCATAAGGCTGGCCGAAAGCTAAAGCAGGACGAGGAGATCAGCCGAATTATAAAATCAACGGTACTCTACTCATACACTGAAATAAATGGATAGAAAACACAGGAAAATAAACGAAAATTTTTTAACATGTTTGAGTTACAGCTACAGTATGATTACAATTTCGTTTTGTTCTCTCTTCTTTTGCTACGATTTCTCGCCGACCAACGGAGCATAAAGAGAAATTCCCAGAGAGAGAGAGAGAAAGAGAGACTTACAGGTCGTCTTCGTTCGAAACCTACGAGCTGTATCCGTCTACACGAAGACTTGGAGAGAGAAATGAGGTGGGGGAGAGGTTTTATGGTAAGGGCGCCCCCTTGTACCTGGTCATAGGCTCGTAGCCTCGTAGCCAATGCATCAAAATTTGATCAAAGTTTAACCCACAATTGAGAATTTACTCTTGCAAATGTGACATGATCTCCCGTCATCACATGACAAAATATCACGATGGTTATAAAAAATTCTGTCTTACTAAGGAGTTTTCCCACTACTTATAGGACACAACATGAATTCTAAGACGCATGCCCTAAAATTGGCTAATCATAGTTGTTGAGCAAAATTTGATACGCTCTTCTATCCAACAACACTTATTAAAATTCGTGTTTGAATTATATAGACATTTTTGTTAGTATGATGTTCAAAGTTTTGGCCCGACTAATAATCTGAAACATGATTAACATCACTGTTTATTTTGTATCAGCTAATACTCATAATAAATTTTAAGAGAGAATGAAAAATCAAATCTAAAAGAATAGTTTAAGAATAATCTATGTTAAATTCCATGTTCAACATAGTCAATAAATTTCTAGTAGAGCTCATTGCAGGAAAGGAAGGATAAAAGTGCTCTAGTAATACCAAAATTTATGCAAATGAACAATATCAGGCCAAAAATCTTGATGGATCAATGGATATCCAAGTATCTGACCCTTTTTTTTCTTTTCTTTTTTTTTTTTTTTTGGGGGGGGGGGGGGGGGGGGATTGGGTTTGGAGGGCCTATAGGTTGAATCCAAGATCAATTTTATTTATTTATTTATTTAAATGATCTCAATAAACCATTAACAAAGCATAAATCTCAATTATTTGGAGCTGTAAACATGCAAAGACTGTCATTCAAATTTAATAGGGGAGCCACTCGAATAATTTGTAGCAAATGATTAGTTCAGAGGATGTTCAAAACCAATTCTATGATCTTGATTAGCATTAAAATATAAATTTTAGTCTTTTTCTGTAGGAAGATGAGAATTTATAATTCAATGACTAAGACTGTTCAACAAAGATTTTTATTTTTATTTTATTAATTCCTGTTACTAAAAAAAACGTAGAAGATACGGATAAGGGATCTAGCCATGTGATTGTCACATGGTCCCCCTAATAAACCTTTTTTTTTGCCACCCCATTTGCGATGGATTCCACTTTCGTCCTAACACTCACCCCCCCCCCCCCCCCCCCTCCCTCCCCCCTCCTTTCTGAATGGAGCTAGACTAGTGACCCATATTTACAAAATTAACCCCCCCTCCCTTTTTTTAAGACATCAAAAGGTTTTAAATGTTTTGCATCTAACTAATTTTATGAGCACATGCAGTCCTCCCGTCTTACATGCACCAGACAATTACAAATTTATCCCCTATTTCATAGGGTAGTCTCATCCCAAATTAATCATGGAACATTTTGCAACAAGTGAGGGAGATATACCAATAGGCTATAAGGTCATTGAGCTTGTACCAACTTTTTGCTTACAGTTTTCACATGATGATTACTTCAAGTGTTGTGAATTGAAAAGTGTTTAAAACGACTAACTCAATACCAAACAGGCCTTTAACAACTTATGCCCTAGTCAATAAACTTCAAAAATTTAAAGGGCAGGATAAAGAAGATGACTTTAGTCAATTCCAACGATCCAGCCTACTGATCTGCTCCACATTGACCTCTGTGTTAGTATCCTTGAATGTTGGGTTGCCATCCTATGCGTGGAATGATGCAAATGCAAGTTACCTGTATAAGGAGGCAAAAGAGATCTATAATTCTGTACCACTCTCAATTCAGGATTTCTCCAACATCTTAGCTTCAAGTACACCAACCACACTGCATTAAAAATTTTCCTAACTAAACAAAACCAAAATCCACCTACCTAATTGTTTGCCACATATGATTAATTGCAGAGGGGTTTGAGGCTTAGTGGCATTTATTCCCCTAAAAGGTGAAAGGGTTTTTGCAGGTTGTGGGTTCGATTCCAATTGTGCTCAAAAATCTATTTACATATTTCAGGGTAGGCAAATCAATCTAAATATGACCTATTTATCTTACAGGTGAGGTAAGGTTGTCAAGAGCCCATTCCAAAGCCATGGATAGTATTACAAGGGATAGCCTTAGTTTCTCTCTTTAGTTTTGTTTCTTTTCTTTTTTTTTTGGGTTGTTGTTGACACCATTATGATCAAACAACATAAAGTAAGCTCAAATCCTCCAACTTCATATTGGGTTAAAGTCGTGTTCACGAATCGTATGGGACTTTTGTTACTGCACATTCTTTCGTTCGTAGGTTAGGATATACTTCAATTAAAGGACAAGAAGTGAAGATTTCAAAATTCTATCTTGGCTATCATATCGTTCTCACTCTCGTATGCCACATTTAAATCATAGGAGTAATTCATGACAAAACTCTAATTATGTTGATCAAGTTAATACAAACTAAACATCCTTCTCCAGTAATCTGACACTAGAACCGTAGTCCATGGCTAGGATATGTCATATTACTAGGTGACCAACCAAACGGACCCCTGACTCCCTTCCTTTCACACGTACGAAGGAACAAAACTCCACCACCAACTCTCCCCACACGTGCGAACCTGACGCCCGAACAAAGAGAAATGAAACCAAAAGGCCAAAAAGCGTTACAAAGAAAGTCGAAGGGAGACACAGACCCCTTTCTCTTCTTTTTTCTCTTCTCCTCCTCACGGTCACACACATATAATCATACGACGAGTTAGGGGAGAAAGAGAGGAGAGAGAAAAATCCATCACACGTTCTTCCCTCCCCCTTCTCTCTCGTACTGCTGCTGTGGAAAAAAACATGAACGAGAAGGCCAGCGTCACAAAGAGCTCAATGCCAAGCACAGAAAGGTCCAATTTTTTCCCTTTTTTATTTTGCCCCATTTTCTTTATATAAGACTTCGGATTCTCAGTCTTAATTCCGTGTGTTTTGTGGGATTTGATTCAATTTTGCTGAGAAAATCTGGGATCTTATTTGAAGGGATTGGATTTGCTGTTGTGGGATTACATTTTTGTTGTCATATGGTTTCTCAGCAACCAAACGGGGGCATTAATGTGTTTGATCTTGTCTGGATTTGATCTGTCCGTTCTGAACCCTAATTGGGTTTGTTGCATCTGATTTTGGATTAGTTTCTTTGTTATCTTAATGGGATTTGTGTGATATGTTATCAGTGATTTCTATATGGTTGATGTTAAATTTTGGGGTTTAAAAAATATTGTTTTTTCAACTTTTTGGGAGGCTTTTAAGCATTGGATTTGGTTTCAGATGTAGATTAGACGTCTTGGGAGTGATTTTTAATTTAAATGAATGGTCTTTATGTCAAATATTCTAGAAAAAGCTTCCCTTTTTATTGTTGTGCTGCAATTACCGTTCCATATTAATTTTGGGTTCATTTTGTTTGTCATATGTTGTGTTTCATCGAGCTTTTAATTTCTAAAATTTGATTGACAATTGGATATTAGATAAGGAGAATTATGCCTCAAAATCAGCAATGTTAGGAGTTTTTTCTTGTATGTAGAAATGGATTTTTCTATGTGAGATCTTGATTGTGTTGTCAAAATCACAAATGTTGCATTAATGTTGTTTTTTTGTATTCATAGCATTCTCTAACCACGATTAGTCTCTGCTTGTCGCTTTGGAAGTTTAATGTTAATATGGAATTGTATCGACACTTGACTTACATCTTGATTGCTACTTACTATGTTGCATATGCCTGTTTTCTGTCATTTATTTCAATAAAACAATGGTTATCATACCTTCTGGCATTTGCTCTCCGGCGTCTGATTTTTTACATCTATTGGTTTTCCAGGTGTTGCTATGTCATATGAAAGCAGATGATTGGGTTTAACTACTTTAGAGTCACATGTATACATATTTATTACTTCGGCATTTAGTATCTGCATGCAGAATATTTTATTGGCATATATTGTTATTATACATCTTAATAAATGACAGAATGGAGTTTATTTTTCCATGGTTGAGTCTATCTCTTATAGGTAAACAGGACCGCCAACTCATCAGTTTGGTTCTTTCAGTTGGAAGGACACTTCCCGAAGACCCAAATATGTTTATTTGAAAAGGATATTTAGGCAGCCAATGGGAGTGATATGTCAACTTCTTTTCCTTAATTGTTAACCTAGAGTTGAGCCGTTTACGTGTCAATAATCATTAAAGACTAGACTTGCTAGATCATTGTCTGTCTGAGTTCTTGTATCATGAACCATCCAAGATGTCTTCATTGAGTTGGTCATGTTCCCTGTATGTTATTTTTAAACTTCCACATATTAATACTGCTTTTAGAGTGTCTGAACTCTGAAGTTAGTACAAGTCAATTCAAGTGAGTAATAGCCCTTAGCATTTTGGTGAAATGCTGAAGACTTCTCTCTTGGCATTACTTTCGACCTTCTTTACCAAAATCTTGGGTGGCAACATTTTGATTATTATGAGATGATGTAAATTTTTCTCATCAATTTTCACATGAAATTTCATTGACTAGAAAAATCTGGTGGTATATATCGAGTGTCCTCTATGGTTGTGACAGACTTACCCTTTTGACCTTTTTACATCTGGGTGGCAGTGTATCACTATTATGTGTCTGATGCATGCAAGTGTAAATGTCACATCAATGGTGAATTTGTGCTATTGGTTATGATTTTAGTAGTTTGTATACCTTTTTATTATCATCCTTTACAATTTTAATGGCATTTCAGTTCAAAACTCCTGAGTGAATCTATTTTATTGACTTTGTTGCTCCATCTATCTATTCCCTTTATTAAAATTGATTCCATTTTTTCGGTCTAAATATATGCAGATACTTGAAGGGCTTCTTAAATTGCCAGAGAATAGGGAATGTGCTGACTGCAAAAGCAAGTATGTAACTGAAACAATCCAAGGGGATGATGTGGATACTAGAATATTGAAGAACTAATCAATATAGAAAGAAACGTAGTCAACACCAAGATCTCTGAAATTATATTATAGATCAAATACATATTATTAGTTCATCACTTTCTATTATGTGAGTTCTAATATTGAATTTTTTGTTATGCAGAGGTCCAAGATGGGCTAGTGTGAATCTAGGCATCTTTATATGCATGCAGTGTTCTGGTATACACAGAAGTCTCGGGGTACATATCAAAGGTGATTTTGTTCCCTAGTTGTACTCTTTAATGTAAACTGGGATATTATCAATGGAAACTGGAATAATATCAATTATGTTGAAATGATTTTTTTTTTTTCTTTTTCTTTTGTGAGGTCATTTTGTGCCTTTATTTTATTTTTTATTTTTTTTATTGCCTTTCAAATGAGAATTGATACAGCAAGAACTTAAAGAGTTCGTGGTTATATGTGTACACTATTAAGGAATTGTTCATTTCATGTACTTGATATTCATAATCGATATAACTAATATGGACTCTTGGACAGAGTTAAAAAATTTCGTAAGCAGTTGTGTTATGTGTTATGATCTTACAATTGGGGTGTGGTTGATGGAGATGAAACTGACAAACAACAAAATAATGCTTCTATTCATCCAGCAAACATGATTACAAAGAGAAATCTGAAGAAATACAGAAAAGTAGGCTGTTTGGGAGCCTAGAAAGAGCAGGATAATGCTCTTTACAGAGAAACAATTCTGTTTACAAAGAGAAATATCAGAAAACTGCTTCTAACATCTAAAACAAGTCCTATTTATAGGAATCTAACCAACTAACAACTTGTAACCACTTCTAACAACTTCTAACTAACTAGTAACTAACTCAAACTAACAAGTAACTAACATAAAAGCTTCTATAACATACTAATACTGGATAGCATACTATATGCATCAGTATGATAATTCAAGCACATCAGGATTCCCCCTCTAAAAGAAACTTGTCCTCAAGTTTGAAGTAGAAGTAGAAGTAGATCTTGACGTAGCTTATTGAAGCTCTCCCTTAACACCACCCAAGCAAGATTTCTTGCTTTGAAAAGAAGCTTCTCTCTTCGATCATCAACTTGAAACTTGTGCTTGATATTGAGTTTCTCAATCATGAACCTCTTGGGAGCATGAACATCCTTCATAAATTCAACCAAGTTTCTACCCTTTTCATATCTCTTCGTTGGAAGAGGGAAAGAAACTTGATTTAAGCTACTCGGAAGCTTAGAACCAAGATCACTACACATACTCTAATTCCCAAAAATGAGCTACCGAATTTCTCTTCTTGATGTTGCCATTGTAGTTCAACCTTCTTCGAAGGAGTCATGTTGAGTAACCTTGATAAGAGATGCTTCCTTGAATTCCTCGTCAAAGCAAGGTGCCACATCATACATAGAAGTTGAGTTGGGAGGCAAATCATAAACACAATTAGCATAAGATGGCTGCAACAACTCACCAACAGCACTAGTAACTTCAAAATCAACCTCATGCTCTAGTGGAATTGAAGCACTAATGCTACCACTATCAACATTTTCTTCCATAAGGCTTAGAAAAGTTGCTTGAGGCTTAGAGACCACCTTTTCCTTCATGGACAGCAACATGTATGCTCTCAACCAATCTACTTCTCCAAGATCATCACCAACTTCTTCATTTAAGGGTTGGTCATAGATGGGTTGCACTTCACACAGACGATTCTCCTCTATTTCCTCCATCAGAAGCACTTTGTTGTGAGTTTTTGTGTACTACACTTGAAGCATGTAAGGTCACTTCCTTGGAATTGTCTTTCTACTTCAACACTTGGAAAATTAGACCAAGTGGGTAAACATTCAGCCGCCTCTTTGAGAGGAACTTGCTGTCCACCACTTTCTTCCAAGCATTTGAAGAGTATCCACTCTTAGAATGGGTTTGTGAGTAATGGAATGGAAGAAATTGCCCCTTGAGCTTCTTCTTCATTTATTCCACTCTCTAACCTTTCCTTGTCCACTCCTTTGGCAAAACACTTGTAATTGTTTCCACCATTAGGAGGCTTTTCCTTTTAGGTGAGTAGAAGCCAACTTCACCTTCTTGCTATCCGGAACATCATACTAATCAAATACCCCTCAAGAGCATTCACCACTCTTCGAACTCATCTAAATCAAAACCTCCATGAAAGTTTGAAAGTTCATCTTCAATTTTATACTCCAATTTAGAGTCTTCACTCTCACTAGGAGAGTGGAGGTGCTGTACCATCTCCTTTAGAACCACCACTTGTCTTTGTAATTCTCCAATCTCATCTCTATGTTGCTGGTTTTGTTGTTGTGCATCACCCCTACCCATAGGTGGATGAAAATCAACTCCTTCATCAAGCTTCATTGCATGTCCCCTTCCTCTATCTCTTACATCGCCCTCGTTGAGCCATAATAGCCGTAATTACTCACAAAAAACTCCAGCCAGACCAAAAATTAAGAAAGTACTAAACAGCAGAAAATACTCACAAACTCCAACCAGATTAGTTCCTATGTAGCAGAGAGCTTTTGCTCGCTATAGCAAAGAATTAAGCTCTCAAATGTCAAGGAAGAAGAGAAATCAGCCTTCAAGTGCTAGGGATGAAGATAACCAAGATTGTGATAACTGTAAATGGAGATCCAAACCTTTGATTGACTCCTCTAACGTTTCACGGAAACTCCTCAGGCCATAGAAGCTTTAACTGACCCTATACCACCAAATTGAATAACTCGAGGCATTCAAATGGTGCTGTTACAGTTTAATCAAGCTTTAAACTCAAACAAAGATGAAAATCAAAGCCTATGCAAGCTGTGATTACACCAGAACTGATCGCAAGGGCTTCGTCTATCCTTTAAATCACCTTTGACTCAATCTGCTGCTGACAAAGCTTAGCAAATCTTCTGCTAACTTTGCTTTTGATCCTACTGGTGGAAGAAATCAAGCCTTAACAGGATTCATTCCATGACTAAGACCTCTGCGAACTTTACTGCTCTGTCTTCAATTGAAAATAATCGACTCTAACAATGATCAGCAACCATAGATCAGTTGCAATTGACAAAACCAAACCCTAGACATCTCTATCTGGACTGTATTTGAGTTTCAAGCATGGCTGACGCAACATACTCCATTGACAACCACGAAAGAAGCTTCAAAGGAGCAAATCCAGCAAATTCTCACCACAGGAAGGCTCAAAACTGAAGCTCTGATACCAAATGATGAGTGAAACTGACACACAACAAAATAATGCTCTATTCATCCAGCAAACATGATTACAAAGAGAAATATGAAGAATACAGAAAAGTAGGCTGTTTGGGGGCCTAGAAAGAGCAGGTAATGCTCTTTACAGAGAAACAATTCTGTTTACAAAAGAAATATCAGAAAACTGCTTCTAACAGCTAAAACAGTCCTATTTATAGGAATCTAACCAACTAACAACTTGTAACCACTTCTAACAACTTCTAACTAACTAGTAACTAACTCAAACTAACAAGTAACTAACTATAGAAGCTTCTATAACATACTAATACTGGACAGTATACTAGAGTATGCATCAGTATGATAATTCAAGCACATCAGGATAGTAATAACAACGAATCCTAGTTTTGGATCCTAGTAATTATAATATGAATTCTTAATTATTGAAATAGCTGTGATTTTGCAAATGACCCAGAATATATATATAACAGATCAGTTCTAGTCGGGATCCCGGACTAAAATCATTTGGGCTTGTGTTTGCAGCCATCGGATCGAAATCCACGACACTTAAAATGACTGAGTGAATTCGATCAGTCGGCTACAAACACGAGCTCAAAACGATTTTCTAATCAGGGATAGATTAGTTCAATCCGGGATCCCGGACTAGAAAATCATCTGGACTTGTTTGCAACCTTCGGATCAAAATCACGTCACTTAAGTGAATTCGATCTGATGGCTACAAACACAAGCCTGGATGATTTTCCAATCCGGGATTGTGGATTGGAAAATTTATGTGTGTGTGTGTGTGTGTGTGTGTGTAGGATGACAGTTATGTGAGCACGCCCTGATTTAACTTATATTAGCACCAGCATTGGGGGTTGCACCTCATGCATTAGTGGTTACGGGGTACATTGGGCCAATGCATGGGGTACAACCTCAAATGCATTATATATATATATTTGGGATAAGAAATCTATTGTATTAATGGAAAAAAGAGGGACAAAGTAGACCAGAAGTCCAACAGTGCCAAGAGAACCCAAAAAAACAGCCGTAAGCTATACCAAAGAACCCCTGAACAAATATCACCTATACCCCACCCTGACAACTGCCCAGTGTTTACAATCCTGAAAGAACTTATGTGGGCTTCCTTTTTTCTAGTTTTCTCATCCTTTCTCTTTCTTCTCCTCCAATATTCAGTGTTAAATTTAGTTCATACTCCCTTCATTCCACTTTGTTTGACCACTTTTGACGAAATACACATATTAAGGCAATGCATTAAATTTTTTTAATTTTCCAATTATACCCCTTTTATGATAAAATGTTACTTGATGTGATAGTTAATATAATATAATAATTTTAAATATTGTAAAGGGTATTTTGGGAAATAAAGTAATGATTTGCTTTGAAATTTGAAAGTGCAGAAGTCCAACAGCACCAAGAGAACCCAAAAAACAGCCATAGGCTATACCAAAAGAACCCATGGACAAATATCACCTATACCCCACCCTGAAAATGCCCAGTCTTTACAATCCTGAAAGAACTTATGTGGGCTTCCTTTTTTCTAGTTTTCTCTCCTTTCTCTTTCTCCTCTCCCTCCAATATTTCAGTGATAAATGTAGTTCATACTCCCTCCATTCCACTTTGTTGATCACTTTTGAGTTTTGACCAAATACACATATTAAGGCAATGCATTAACAATGCATTTAATGCATTGCCATGTCATTAATTTTTTTTTTAAATTTTCCAATTATACCCTTTTATGAAAATGTTACTTGATGTGATAGTCAATATAATAATAGTAATTTTAAATATTGTAAAGGGTATTGTGGGAAAAGAAAGTAATGATTTGCTTTGAAATTTGAAAGTGATCAAACATTTTGGAACATTCCAAAATGGAAAAGTGATCAAACAAACCGGAACAAAGGGAGTAATTGTTATTTCAAATATAGTCTATGCATTCAATTCAGCCTTTCAAGTTTCAACGTAGTGTAGTAATTGATGTACATATTCCATCCATAGATACTCATAAACATTATGGCTAAATACTATGCTAGTACATATTAATAATGAAAACCTATCACAGATGCGTTTTTTTTTTTATAAAATATTCTTTTGTATTTTTTAATGTGTTATAATATTCATATTGTGCTTTTTATTTTGAATACTTCTGTTGAATTCTACAATCTAGGTAATTTTCATCTGAGGATTCATTGGATTTTGCTGCAGGTGCGGTCTGCTACCCTGGACACATGGCTTCCAGAGCAGGTGCATTTATTCAATGTAGTTTATCTGTTAGATTTTGAGCTTGTTTCTGATTGATATTGATTTCCATTTAAAATTTAGATACAGCCTGGATCATGTGATGTGTGTATTGTTTTTGTTTGTATACAGCAATGGGAATGAGAAGGCAAATAGTTATTGGGAAGCAGAGCTACCCCCAAATTATGATAGAGTTGGGATAGAGAATTTCATTCGTGCGAAGTACGTGCCTTAGAGTTATTATATCAACTAGTACTATTTTCCATGATGCTTTTTGGCCCTGGGGTTGGGGCCCGGGCCTGGGCTTGTCCTCTTAGTTATATCCCTTTATTATTAATTTATGCATTTCTTAGGTATGAAGATAAGAGATGGTCCTAGGGATGGAAAACCAAAATCACCTCCTAGGGGCCGAGAAGAAAAGGTTCTGCACATTGGCGAGACCTGG